>ML677349.1:48399174-48517244 GCA_007922305.1 Dermatemys mawii | reverse complement strand
CCAGGAAGCGCAGGACCCACAAGTACAGACTTGGAGCTTTGTCACAATATATATATATATATATATATATATAATCTGTCTTAGCAAAATATATATATATGAAAATCTGTCTTAGCAAAATATATCTGTCTATCTATCTATATACATAAGACAGATTTTCAACTGAAATATTTCGGTTCTCAATTTTTCACCAAAAAAATCAACATTTTCCATAGAAAATTAACTTTTTTTCATTTTCACAATTCCACAGTAGAAAACCCCCCATTTTTCTGACTAGCTTTAGTCACAATCCTATCTCTCCCATCTCACCATTGCTACTTTTCTACCAGTTCGGAGTCAGTGGTTAAAAAATAAAACCTGAAAATGATTTAATTATTCAATAAAGAGATTAAGAATGAAGAGATTCTTAATTTTTTTGTTTTTGGTTTTACCAGTGTATTTATTTTAGCCTCTTTGTTAAAATTTCCTGTCCTGTCACCTGCCTCGCTATCATTCACCCTTTCCCAGCTCACTTCATTGTAACTCTGTGCACAACTAGTTATATGGGTAGCATTCAGGTCAAGAATAGAACGCTCAATAAATTTTTAGTACAGTACTTGAAATAGTACCAGAAAAAATGGATTCACTATGTCTGTCTAAGTTTGTCCTAAGTTTTATCCCCCCGGTATTCATTTCCACCCCCTGTAAAGTGAAGGAGAAAGAAAATGCAGATGCTTAGGATGCACTGAGACTGTTTTATCTTTTCTGTGTTGAGAAGAAGGATGACAACAAGGCCTGAAGCTTTTGTATTTTGTTGAAAACTCTTTCAGTAATCTATGTAGATCTTAATATTTTTCAATATTCTATCATGAACAACAGTAGTTCATGGCTAAGCAAGCTTACTGAGTCTATAAAGTATGGTATGTATACATAAGAAGAGCCACTGTCCTTGAATTCAATCTCACATTAAAGTTACTGCCTGAAGAAATGTTTCTTAGTATAACTATGTGTTCTTTGTCTTATTTACAAAAGTGGCCTCTAAATTTCATCATCCACGTTATTTGCACTTGCAATGTTGGGCAGCCATGATTTTGTAGATTCCCCTTGTTTTCAAGTGTGCAAAACTGGACAAGCGAAAATACTTCATTTGCTCAAAGATATTTAAACAGAGGTTTCTCTAAGCATGATTTAAGATTTTTTCTAGTCCCACCTCTGTGTACTGGAAAAAGTGAAGACACTTCTTTATAATTAGTGTGGTGCTGTGATATTTAAGTGTTCCGTGTATATAATATTTAGCTCAGATCCAGCAAGTCAAGACTGTCAAGATAGGCTTTTCTGATAAATATAAAAAGGCAAAATATTTTGTCTTTTGTTTATAAATGCTACTTATTTTTTGTCCTGCTTCATCAGGTACCTCATCATTCAGGAAGCAATCTATGGAAGCTGAAGGCTTTATAATAGCAAAGCCACCACTGACAAAAGTAATACATGCTAAGTATACACCTCAGTGCTTTTAATGTTTCATTAGTATTTGCATGAAAGACAACTTTGGAAACATTTGTAACTCTAGCTGGGTGAGAGTTTTCATATTATGCAAAAAAAATTTCATTTTGAGTTTTCAAACATTTTTACCATTCTGCATTGGAACAAAACTGAGACGTTTCAAGAAATTTCACAAAAACTGAGGGAGAGGCTCCAAAATAACCAATACCTTGGTGGTTAAGGCACTCATCTGGTTCAAGTCCCTCACTGAATCATGCTGAGCAGAACTATAGAGTCAGTTCTCTCTATTTCAGTCTCTCCTGTTCAAGCTGTTCCACTTTATATAAATATAAGTTCCACTATCTCCCACATCTAAGGAGAGTGGCTGACCACAGAGCTGTTATCAGTCTTGCTTACTGATCCCATGAATATTTAATTATGTACACAAACTGAAACTACTCCAATATAAGAATCCCACTATGAATACCTTATAGCCCAGTAGTTAGTCCATTCATGAAACCTGGGTCGAAGGTTCTGTTCTGTCTGATTTGGAGCAGGGACTTGAACCTGGGTCTTCCACATCCCAGGTGAATGCTATAACCACCAGGGGTGCTGATCTGAGGAATCTATATTTATGAATCCTGGTTGATACTGAGGGCCCTTTATATGTGTATGTGTCAGACTGCAGACTCCATTTTGGATGGGACATTCTGAACTCTCTTTGTTGCCCTGTTACCTCTGTGCTGGACAGGAATTGCAAAGGCTAATGTCAAGGCTAATAATAGAAGGATATTGACTTAAATGCTCTCCTGTTAAAATAGAATTATTCTACACAGTAAGTGGGCTCCTATCCAAGAGAACTTGTTTATCAGCAAGAAGGGCCAGGTTCAATCTGTTGAGGGATTCTCCAGTTTCCTTCCCTATATAGTAGCTATTTAAAAAAACTTACTATCTGAGCCAGATCCTCTGATGTAAATTCTCATTGTTTCTTTCACTTTCATGGAGCAGTACCAATTTATTCAAGCTGAGGATTTGGTCTTCTGTGTTAGGCTATGTGTACACTACTGCTGTATCCATACTCCAGCAACCAATGCACTGGGGGGTCAATTTAGCAAGTCTAGTGAAGACCTACAAATCAACTGCAGATCGATCTCTGGTTGACCCTGGTACTCCACCCCGAATGAAAGGAGTGAGGTAAGTCAACAGGAGATATTTTCCCATCGACCCTGCAAGGTGTAGCCACTACAGTAAGTCGACCTAAGCTAAGTCAACTCCAGCTACATTATTTACATAGCTGGAGTTGCGTAACTTAGGTCGATTTACCATGGTAGTGTAGGCATAGCATTAAAGGGGAAAGGTTAGGGGTGGGGGAGGAGAAAAAGCAAGATGATCCATCCAGAAAGTGTGGTCTCTTGATGTTGGGACACAGGCGAAGTGACCCCATCAAGAAGTGAAAGAAAAAAGAACATTCTTGAAACTGTTCCCAAAATCCTTGGGTCCCAAAGAATTCTCCAGAACTCTTCACGCATGCTAGACAGAAGGGATTCCTAAGAATGATACAGAAAGGTCAAGTTCTCTGCTTGTGATGTGGGAAACTGGGTCACAAACCAAAGATTATGCTCCCTTCTGAAATACAACTACCTGAGCTACAACATTATTAAGATCTATGGGGTTCCTCAGTTCAAAATGTCACAGAGATGATCTGCCCACTTGATAAGAGACATTCTCTTAAGCCCTTCCGTTTCTTATGCATACTGGTGGGATTCGTGGAATAGGCAAGAGAGGGTTAAAGATTAGGGGCAGTAAGGCCCAGCTGTCTTCTATGCCAAACAGGAAGAGGAGGCTGAGGGCTTGTGTAAGGAGGAGACCATTCTGGTCAAAGCAGCAGGAGACTGTCAGATGCTCAGAGTGAAAAGGCCAGCATTTATTTCAGGTTATTGTTTGTACTCTGAAAGGGAACAACTTTATTTTGGGACTGTTCTGAGGGAATTTTCTGGCAGTTTCAGTTGTGTGGGCATGAGCATGAATTCTGTTGTCCTGACGTGTAAAATGGTACATGCTGTCAGTCTCCTTTGAGTGGTAACAGGCTATGTTCCTTGTCTCTTTTAAGTTGTTTGTCATTTGCCACATATTACAGATACTTAATCTGCCAAAAGCACATTACACTCTAAAATGTTTACAGCTAAAAGCACCATCATGACTTTTTCACAACTTGTTAATGGAACAAAAACCAGTTAGATACTATGTTCTAGGTACTGTAATGGGTGCTTATTCCTGCATTCACTGAACACATCAGTGGTGTTTCGCAGACATCGAGGAAGCCTATTTGCTTCATAAATCATTGAACCACTTCAAAACCTTATGTATAAACCAGAAATATTCTTAAAGTGTTTAGCATCCATAATAATGAAAAGTGGCACCACAACTTCTTAAGCAGTCTAAAATGTGATTATAGTCGGGTTTAGCTTGACTTTCAATAAAGGGTTTCTAAAAATAAGAATACATCATCGACACTGACCTCTTGCATATTGGGTCAGTGCAGTGGGGGACCTTGTTGCTCTTGAGGATTCTGTGCTTCATTGCTTAATGCCCTACAACCATGCTATTGTTTTCAGCTCTAAATGTGAGATGCAAAGAAACCCACACTTCAGGATCTGAAACTACTTTCTGAAGAACAAGAATACGTGGGCGTCTTTAGATCTGCAATCCTGACTGGGCTTGGTAGAGAGTGTGCACCTACCACCACAGCATTGCCAACGCTCATAATTTCACTGTGAGTCTGGCAATATTTGATGCTACACCTAAAACCCCAGCCACCGAAATCAAGAGATTAGGTGAGATTCTCTAACGTAAAAGTAAATTTCTAGCCCTCATGGTTGCAGAGAAAATCTTGAAACGTTGAAAGGAGTGCACCTGAGAGGCCCATAACTAAAAATAACCCAAAATATAGTAATGTTTTTAAATCTCATAATTTTAAACCAATCTCATTATTCTTTGAATGCTTGGGATTGGCAATATTGCCAGTAATATTTTCTACTGTAAAGAAATGTATAATAGTTACTTCCTCTGGGGGTCAAAACTACAGGTGGGAGGAGTTGTAATAAGAGAAGACTGGGGGAGAGAAATATCAGTGTAGATGATACTATAATACGGATCAGTGGAAGGATAGGACACTCAAAAACATAAGGATATTTGAACTTTTATGCCTTAATAGGAAGCATTTAACCCATTGGTATAGTTCAAGTGTAAACTTTTTCTTTTTGACTTATAAAACATTAGTTCTGCCCATTAAACCACTTACTGTGCATTAAGTCATTCCTCAGGCATGCATGTCATTGGATTAATATTACACTAATGATGTAAGCAAAGTGATATATTCCTCTGGTAAATGTGTGATACCATTGATAGGAGATCTAGGTTGAGATCCTATTGAAATCAATGGAGTAATGCTGATTTATACCAGCTGAGGATATTGACCCTTATTTCTAATATGCTGTAGGTTCTGAAAAATGAAATACGAGCCATGTAACCAGGTTGCCTAGTCAGCACTCCCTCTATGACCTGTCACAGCACGACTTCCCTGCTGCGGGACCCTGATGCTGAGCTGTCACCCCATTAGCTCTGGTATAGTGCTGCCTTAGCCCTGTAGCTAAGTCACACTGCAGTCCCACCTTTCCCAGCATGTTTGAGTCCAAAACAAAAAGAAAAAACATGAATCAAAAGTCAGGATTGTCCAAGGATTCATTGGCTGGACTCTGCCCTTATGCTCCAGACTTATCTTTGTGTGGGTAGACCCATTTTGTCCATATTCCTAGGCCTGGTCATCCTATCCATCAAATGGCTTATCTAGGTATCAAGCTGTTTGACCTCAGCAGAAATCAGGCTTCCTTAATTTAAGAAGTAGGAAAGCTCTCATCTCCTTCCTGATCACAGTGGTCAGCCTTCAATGGGACTAGGCCTCCTCCTTTTAATTCCCTTCTCCACTCCTGACATGGGCTGCAGGAGTAGCAGGGATTAACTGGGTCCACAGGCTCTCCTTAACTCCCTCATTGGCAGTGTGGGGCCTATCTACCCCCATCATAAGTCCCCAGTACAGTAGAGCTCCAGAAAATCATAAGGATTTTCTCATGGTGAAAGTACATTTCAGCATCTCTAGAACCAGAATGTAGATTCCACTCCCTATCCTGAAGGGATACTTCACCCTGGGATGTGGAGGCATAATAGACTCTGCCTTTGGCTGGTCAATGATGCTCTAACTAGAGCTGTGGGGAGACAAGTCATTCTGTTTCATGGAGGATTTTGAAATTGGGTTTAGTTCTGATTTGGAATGAAAACCAAAACAAATGATCTGTGAAAGGGAATGAAGACCCAACTCTGGGGCACTGTGTGTGGTGGGTTGCCATGAGCCACAGACACTCGGAGCTCAGCTTGCTGAAGAGATGAGTCTGGGAGCCAGAACTCCCAGAGCTTCCAGGCTCCCAGGCGTTTTGCTTGGTGGGCTGAAGGGAAGCTAGAAGTCTGCAAGCCCTGGCTAAGCTGGGAGCATTGGAGCTTTGAAGCCATGGCTTCTGGGATCCTAATCCTCAATCAGTCCGGCCGATGGGACTCCTACTCTCCAGCAGCCTGCCTGGCACCAGGAACCAACGGGGAGTTTGGGAACCAGGGCTCCCAATGATTTAAGACTCTTGGCAGGTGGGACAGCTGTCAGGAAATCACAAAAACAAACCATCTCTGCAAAACATTTTGATTTAAAGGAATCCATGCTCTCCAATGGAAAAACATCCAGTCAGAAACTTTCCAACCGGCTCTAATTCTAACATTAAGGCACAGTTGGAGGAGGGAAGGATTTTTCCTTGGCAAATTGTGATTGTCAGACAGACAAGAAAATGTGAGAGGCCACTTGGCCCCAAACTGAGATTTCCCTAAAAGATCACTCCCCTGTGGAGTTTTCAGGAAAGAAGAAGAGACTAGGTCTATTGGATATTCTGATTTGGGGAGGGGAGTATAGTGAACACAGAGCAGCTTAGCTGCGTCAGCAAGACCCTTGGGATGTAAAAGATACACCAAGCATGAGAAGGAAGCTGACTGATGTAAATGCAAAGAGGATAGGGGCTGGACCTCGGGAGGGAGTAGATTGGGACAAGGAGCCTGGGGAAGGGAGAGTGGAAACTAGACACTGGGGTAGAGACTGAGACTGTCTGCGCAAGGACACTGGGACTGGGAAATAAGGAGAGAGATGGAGAGAGGTGCTGATGGAGATTGAAATTGAATGAGGAGCTCAAGGGAGACTGAGACAGGGAAACAGGGAAAGTGGGGAAGGAGCCAGGTGGGGTAGAGGAGACAGATCATCTGAGACGCTGGAGTGCAGAGGGATAATGGGGAAAGTCTGGGCGAAGAGTCTGGGATAATGTACATGAGGAGCTGAGGAGGGAGTGGATACCAAAATTGGACAAGGAGCCTGGAGAAGAGAGCTGGGACTGGGGACAAGTGAGAGAGCAGTGTGAGGCCAGAGAGAAAGAGGGAGAGATCAGACAAGGAGCCAAGAGGGGTGAAATTAGGATTGTGTGGACAAGGAGAGTTGGAGTGGGAGAGACTTCAGCTGGGTGGGGAGGTGAGGATGAGGAGTCCAGAAGGCTGAGACTAGGACTTGTAAGGAGACTGGGACTGGGATGAAAAGTCAAGGGTGAGGGAAGAGACAGAACTGAAACAGAGACAGGTTGGAGGGAATGGGACGAAAAGTGGCAAGTTTATGGGTAATGGGCAAGAGTCTGTATCCATAAGAGGCACACTCTCTTCCATAACCTCAAATGTAACCCAAGATTCCATTCCTCTGTCAGCAAATGTCTGTGGAACCCACTGGCAACATTTCCCATCCACCTCTAGTGTTGGTCCACAGATAGGATGACAGCTTACCATTGCTATCAGTTACTCTGTTAGTTCAAGTGGAAGAAGTCTGTGTGGTGGATCTAGAAGGTTCCCACCTTGCAGATGAACCATGTGACTGTCAAGATGGTAGTAGAATTTCTGGTTTTTTCAGTTTACGTGTTTAAAAAATTAGAAAATAAAAATATCACTATGCTAAAAGAATATTATTAAAATTGTAAAGTCAAGTACTCAAAAGTCTGATACAGTCTTGATCATATGTATTTTTTCCCAAAACCTCTCCCTCATTCATTGCCCAGGACAGATCAGCTCTGGGACTGTGCAGTGAAGAAAACTGTTGTCTGCAGTACTTGTGGTCTCATTTGTTGCAGTAGTTGGAAGGTGTGTAGTAAATGAGGCAGGGGAATGCAGGAAGAGAAAGGAGGGACCCATGGTTAAGGCAGTTGAGCGGTGCTCTGGAGAACTAGATTCTATCCCAGCCTCTGCCATAAAGTTCCTATGTGATGATGAGCAAGTCACTTGATTCAAACTTTTCACAAGTGGTCACTACTTCTATGTTCCTCATTTTTGGGGTGCCTGACTTGAGACCAAAAGGGCAGAGTTCTTACAGCTGCAGATGAATCACTGGGAGCTGTGCTTGAACATATAAGGTGCATATATAATTGCACAGGCAACCTTATGTCTGGTATTTCTAACTTCACTTGGCCACCTTAGTGGTGTTTGTATTGTTTTTTGTGTGTGTATATGTATCTATAAATAAAACAAACAAAATAGAACTGTTGGTTTATATGATTGATTTATGATTAGTGGTGCAGTGGGCACAACTCCAGATTTTTTATGCCTAATTTAGGGCTACAATTTGTCTCAAGGACATACCCCATATCAAGATGTAGTATATGTCAGCCCATATAATTCTTATACACACAGTTTCTAAAAGGAGGATTCACATGTATTAAAGTAATAAAAAATGATTATTCTGCCATCTACTTTCCTTAAATTACTATGCCAAGAAAATCCCACATACATGGTAAAATGTGCAGTGTATCTGAGAGCCAGACAGCATCCAAGGGTAGAAAATAAAGCCATAGTTGTGATTTTAACTATCCTAAAAGAAAAATCCTAAAAATAAGCACACAGGATATGAAAAGTTAAAGTTTCAACAATGGTAGCTGAATACAGCATGGAGTATTTTCTCTATTAATTACTGCCAACATTTCTCCACTTGCAGGATATTTCAGCAAAATTGTGCTCACCCCACTGGAATTATTGTGCGTTAATGGTAAGTATATTTACAATAGGGTTAAAGCTGAATGAATAACTGAAAATTGCTGTGCAGCATAGGCAACTGCCCACAAAAATGAGGAAGGAGTTGATATATGGGGCACATGTTTAAAAAAAGACATATAGAATCTGGCAATCTCTTCAGGGTTTAAACTATACTCTGATAAGGTGACCACAGACAATTTACAATTGCCCTAAACCTACAGTACTGCAAGTTATTTCCACAGGACACATGGCAGAGCTGAGACAACTGTCAGTGTTTACACATTCACTTAAAACCTGCCTGCAGGAGTTTAATAAAAGGTGGGGTTAAATCTCAAGGAGCAATGTGACTATGATCTCTGTAGGGGGGTATAAGAGAAAAGGAAACCCTCTGCCTGTTTTGCAAAACTTTTAGAAGTATATATACTGTAGCACTGACTGTCAGGCATCCTTGTGGACCAACAACATACATTTTTATGTACATTTTTAAAACCGTCATCCCAAATAAGGCTCCATGCAAAAATTACACAGAACTCTGCCTGTAATTCAAGTAAAGTTCATTGATCCAAACTCTTCCTACAAAACATTTCAGGTTTGACAAGCCATCATTTCCCAACAAAACTATTTCATCGGAAATTTTCTGACATGCTCTCATTGCTGGATTGGGCCATTTTTTAAAATTTAAGGTGCTTTTAGACAGCAGATCATTGATCAAGAAGCATGATCTATATATGTCAAGAAGGCAACCATTTATCATGGACCCACCAGGCACAATGCTTTAGTATAAATATTATGCAAGCTGCTTAGTTCTTTTTTGGTAAAGACAGTTCACAAGTGTCAGTGAAGAAGATGTCCAGCAAGAGGCAGCAGATTGTAATCCTTCCTATATGCCAACCCCAAAACTTAAAGAAAAAATCTAATTAAAACAACTAAAAGTTCATTGGCAAGTTATTAAGAGTGAAAACATAACTCTGCTTGGTTTTTACAATATTTGCTGGAGTCTGATCCTCCCCTGCAGATATCAAAAAATTGTTGGTCATTTATGTTTCAGTACTTAAATCTACAGATAAATCTTCCTCCTTCTCACATCATAACTGTAACATTTTCTTTCCTTCATTACAGAAAGAGTATGTTATTTTGTCAGGGAAAAGTGGCACTATTAGGTATATTTAAAAAATCCAGCTATTTCTAAAATTATTCATTCTAGATGTAAAAGAATTGTTCCTGTTTCAAAGCAGAATTTTGTGATCATGGTATTTTTGCTTGTCTTGTTCCTTGCCAACCTTAGATTATACCGTATTTAAGTATTATACTGTTTTTATTATGGCCATGTAGAAGCCTTCCTTACTTCTCAAACTGAAAGTAAGAATGGTGGTTCTGAGCTGGATATGGTTCTGATATTGAGTGGACCAATTTAGATTTTTGAGAAAGCTGCCTGTAACTAAACATCTGTGTAATGATTATTCTCAAGCCAATTCAACAATGATAACTGTTAGATTAATACTATAAAATAGAGGTTTGTGTAAATTCTTTCTTTCAGAAACAATTCTCTGAGAATTTATCTTTCCAGATAAAAAGTTATGAATTATTTATATTGATTTTTAGAATCTTTTTACATAATATTTAGTTCCTTGTTATGAATTAATCTGAATTATTAATTGATACATTAAAAAACCCACATGCTATACCAAATCCACTAGAGGAGCACTAGCTTTTTGATGTAATCTGTGACAGGAGTACTTGTAAAGAATGGTACTGAAGCTGGTCTCTGTCCTGGAAGAACTGCCTTTTGGAACCAATAATTCCAAAAAACAGCATCACTGTGAAGCTGTTGGGCAAACGTGTGGTAAATGGGTTTAGGTTTTTTGCCAGCATGTGGAAAATACATCCAATCACCAAGCCAAATACTGCCCTCTGTTTGTCAGACCCTCTGGATCTTAAACCCAGGTCAATGGGGTGAATCATCACTCTCCTATCCTCCACCCAGCAACTCACTAACAGCAGCTTGAACCAGGGCCCATGAAGACCAACTGAGTCACAAGCCCCTCCCCTAAACTCTGACTGGGAGAGTTCTATGGCTCCTGATCGGGCTGCAGCCTCTATTTAAGCCAGGAGAAAAAGCAGGAAGTTGTCTGAACAGCTGGGCCTTAGCCTGCCCTGAACCACTTCCTTTGTGTTTACCTGTTTCTGGCAACCCCACACTTTTGGAACTGCTTCTTGGTTCCAGCCTTCTGGTATTGTTGCCTGTCTACCTGTTGACACCTTTCTCTTGGTTTTGGCATTTGGGTTGTCACTTCGACTCCTATCTCCTAGAATTCCAACCAGGCCTAGTTCTGGTAATTGGCTCCTTGCCCCTACATCCTTGGGCTGTGCCTGATGCTAGCCCCTAAGTCAGGCTACTCATGCATGGATCCTGACACTCCTACATGAAACTAACCCTATTGAAGTCAAGGGGTTGCAGTGGTGAAATGCACAGAAAAACATGACCCACGACGTCTAGTTTCAAACGAATGCAGAGTTGTTTGGGGTAGGGGTTGGATGGGTGAAATTTGCCTCCATACAGCAGAGGATCTAGGCACCATTAACATCCTATATAAGCCCTATTTGGAGGGTTTAAATAGGACAGATTTTTCTGATGGCCCTCTGTGCAGGGATGAATTTCACCCAGATGTAAATAAAGTCTTGTGTCACTGTTTCAGAGAGTGTCATGCATTGGGCCATCAGCTGGTCATCATTTTTGTTAGATTGGGAAGCTGAATGTTAACCGTTATTTTATTAACATACACCTAGGGCCCCAGTCATGGACTAGCACCCCATTGTGCCAGGTGCTGTACAAACACAGAACAGACAGTCTCTGCCCCAAGGAGAATACGGTGTAAGTGTAAGACAAGAGACAATGGGGGATATAGGAGTCAGCATGACTATTGTCAAGTTACTTGTGTCCATCACAGCAAAGGGAAATTGTGAGGAGGTATCTGAAAGGGGATAGTGAAGTAATTTTATGGATATTTAAGGGGAGCGCCTCCCAAGTGGGAGGGGCAGTTTAGGAGAAAGCATAAAGTGCTTTTTTAGAAATTTAACAAGTTGGTGATAGAGGTTGCCATCATGCGCCAACTGAGATAGAAGTTGATAGCACAATAGGAAATGACAGAATAGGTGGGATGGCTTTTGTTTGATGTGATGATGTCTCTTGCTGACCAAGGCCGCAACTGGCTGATCACTAAATATTAAGATCTTTTTATGTTAATCTAGGTCAAGAGAGTCAGGAATTGATACAAGATTATTATACTGTTAGTTTAATTTCCTCTAAACCTACTCATAATGGTACAACAAACCTAATAGCTATTTTAGATAACAGAAAATTCTCCAAACATGAACTCATTATAGCTACCATTACCTCCTCTGAAATTCTACTATGACCACGTTTTTATTTTTATTAGCTCTGTACAAATAGTATGTAACTTCCAGCATATTCACTAATCAATATTTTCTCCTTCAGTACCCTAAGAAAAGAAGGATACTGTATTGAAATGATGTTTCCTTATATGCCGTAGGAGAGTGTCTAATAAGGCATCTGAAATGCCTATAATGCTAATCTGAAAACAAAAGTTTTCTTCTATCTCCTATCTTCTCAGATCACACCCATGCACAGTTTCATTGCACAGTAGCTAATTTTCCACACAGAGATGACCAAGTTCTGGGATAAAGAATACTTATGTGCAGATCGACACTCACCATAAAACACATCACTCTATAATTTCCAAAACATACAAAATGTTTTCACTGGAGGAATGGCAGAAATGACATATATTTTGTCTATTAGGGATTACATTCAAAGTCTATTGAAATGAGTGGGAAGACATCCACTGAATTCAGTGACATTTGGATCAGGCCCTAAATCATCTTTTCTTTTCTACTAAAGTGGGACCATATATTTCCCTTTAATTTACTAAAGATGAATGACTTATCTGCTTGTAGCACAATAGAGCAGAATCACTTTGTCCTGAATTTATATGGCTGAAACATTATGGCTGGAATAGTCAATTTATAAAATGTTTGGGTTTTGATACTGAGATGTTTAAAAATTGTATATGCAGTGTGGGCCCAATCATGGTCCCACAGAAGTTCATGACAAACCTCCGACTGAAGGCAATGAGAATAGGAGTGATCTCTTGGGGCCAGGTCTTCAAAAAAGTCCCGCTCCTCAATAAAGTGACCAGATTTTTAAGTGGTCAACTCCCATTATTCTCAATGACAGCAGTTGAGTGCTGAGAATTTATAACAACGTGACCCTGAGTGTTCTGATTTATGGCCTAATAACATATATGTATTTGGAAGGTACATCAGCTATAAATAACACTTCAGTGCTAGGTTGTCCCTTCCCACAGAGGAATCTCATGGGTGGGGATGCTGTGAGGGTGACCTCAGTTTCCAAGTAATCATCTCCTTGGGTAGGACACATTTTGGGGGCCTATACTGGCAGGGAACAAAGATGGAAATATAGGAATCCTGAGTAATGAGGCTATTGCTAGGAATGCAGCAGCATCTGAATAGCAGACTGGCCCCTTCACCCTGCTTTAGCAGCCATAAAGCTCCCTGGGAGCACAGCCTTTGAAAGTGCAATCGCAGGCGAAGAAGGGGCATAGCAGCAGGTAATGCAGCTTCAAGCTGAAAGTTCATTGGGGAAAAAAATCTGTCCTAGAGGTCAGTGTGGAATATCCACATAGTTAGTTCTGTCCTTGCCTGGGGTAAGTACTTGGATAACAGATATCTACTAATTCATTGTGATAAATGTAATTGCTTCTGAAAAGCACTAACCAAAGAGCTGATGCAGGGTTATAAAACCCCAGAGAGGCTATAGCATAGGCTAAATGAGGGCTTATTTGAGTGTGACTAGAAGAAACATATTTACTATTAACTGATTATTACTCTAAAGTCATGGAGATTTCTAAACTAAAAAAAATAAGTAGTAGCATGGCGATTGTCCACATCAAATCACACTCTGCAAGCAATGGAATGCCAGAGTTTCTGATTCCTGACAGCTAACTCCAATTCACTGGTCTGAAATTTCAGAAATTTGTGAAGACCTGCTTTAGCACTTCACCTTGTTGCCAAAATATCTACGTAGTAAGATAGCTGAGAGAGCTAATCTGGAAGATATTTTAAAGAAAACTAGTCATGACAACAAAGATCCATAGCTAACCGTTGGACCTTAGAAACAGAAGAATAGAAAACTGGCTTCCCCAGCACAGATGGAAATGAGCAGATGAAATATGATTAGCTCCCACAAGACCTCAATTACTCAAACCTAAACAAAACCAGACTTACAAATACAACTGGAAAAAGTGCATCTTGGGTCTAGCATTGAATTAGTTCAGCAAATGAGAGGATGTAATGCTAATATAGGAGTGATTGTACTAAGCCTATGAGCATGCCCAGTATGAACTAATTTTTTTCCAGGGCATTGAGATGACTCAGTCTGTGCAGTGTGCTCAAACAGCTAAGAGTCTATCTCCCAAGTACTTTACTAAGTAAGTAAGTAAGTAGAGAAGGATGAACAATGCCATAGAGAGGGAACAATTCCCTCTTATCTGCCCACAAGAAAGAAGCCAACTCCACACGTGGAAATGGATAGGATGGTCTGATCCTTAGCAAGGACGTCAGTTTAGTTTTCCAGCCTTGCTAATTCTCTCCTTGGATATACACATACAGCTCCATTGACTTTTATGGCCATTGTGTATGTGTATATGATGACAGAATTTTGGCATTCTTCTTTGTGCTTCTTTATAAAGATAATTATTAGCGTGATGTGCTAACAAATTTTGAAGACGAAAATAAACCCATGTGAAAATTTCAAACAACTGAGATCTTTCTTTGGCCTAAGAAAGCTGGCATATGATTTATATAATCCCCCTTGAAATGTTAACAACTTTTAAATATTGTTGAAGGCATGTATAGCTTAATTAGAATTCTGCACATAACTTCTAAATTCACTATGCAAAGTACAGTGGGGGTGGGCCCAATCTGGAGTTTCATTTCCCAGACTAGCAGAGACTAAAAGAGTTACTGATGCAATGAAGGGAGAGAGAGCTGTGTTATGCAGTGATCCTGTACCCAAGGAAGTACTGGGAACCTTGGCAAGAAGTATGGCAACTGAGACACAAGACCTGAAAAGTGAAAGACTATAAAGAGGAGGAAAATGACACTGGCTGAGAAAAAATTGGCAGGGCTCCAAGGAGGACACAGGAAATTTCTGGGGGAGGTGGAAGAAATTGAAGAGCCTGACTTAAACCAACAAAAAATGGAAATTAAGCCAAAAGTTTGACAAATTAGTTATCTGCTCATCATTCTGCCTAGGTAGTTCAGTGGTATCAGGGCAGAAATTAATATTAAATTTTGTATATGCTGTAACAATGAGGCATAGCTCAGCAGGGTGAGTGGAATGTCCTATCTTAATTATGGGTCAGTCCAGACATGTTCTATTGAGAGAGATTTTTGTATTTAGCTTTGTATTATATTTTATTTATGGATTGTTATTAGCAAGATCAGTGTACAAAGGGAAAAACTAAAACACAAAGTTTTTCACATTCTATCAGGTCCTAATGAAATTGTTACCCTGTCCCCATTGACAGTTGATTCAAAGGCATTAGAATGCAAACCTCTTGCCAGGATTTTACACTGTTACAATGTACTGACTTCTTCTGACAGGATTTACCTCACAGTGTTTCATACCGTAAGAATAGCACCCACTGTTCTTATTTATCGTACCAACTAGCAGTTCCCCAGAGCCATTAATTTGACTGCGAGTCCTGTGGCACCTTAAAGACTAACAAAAGTATTAAAGCATAAGCATTCGTGGGCTAATACCCACTTCATCGGATCCATCGCTTCTGCAGATCCAGACTAACACGGCTATCTCTCTGATTATTAATTTGACTGAGTACCTAAATACTATGGTGTTGGACACCTTACAAATACCCTAGATAGAATGTTAGTCTGCATAACAGTATAATTCTGTTGTGATACTTTTAGTTTCACAGTAAAGACACCAGGGCAAATTTTCAAAATGGGAGCTTTCCTTTTATTCTCACATTTCTGTATCCACAGTTTAACTACCTGACTTCAAGTACCTGGCAGGTAAGTGAGGTCCAATTTTTTTAAAAAAACACACACACGGTTAGCAATAGCAAAAAAATCAGGTGCAAATTTTGCAGATCCCAGTGGTACCCAATGGGGCTGGGCTTCAACTCTTTAAAAAAAAACAATTTTTGCCAAAAGTTTTGAATGATGAGAGAAAAAAATGGTGGGGGGGGGGGAGAATTCACAATCTGAGGCTTTCTGATGGATAGAAAAATTAGTCTTTTTTTAACCCATGTTACAAATTCAGTTTCCACAATAGTTAACAATAGAGAATTAAAACTTTTCCTTTGTTTCACATGGCCACTTGCATCTGTGCTCCTTTCTCCACTAAGCAACAGAGAAAAGAATGTGTTTGTGATAGGAAAAGTATACTCTCTCTTTACAGCCAGACACTGTGTGTAGTTGATTTGATGAATTACACTGCATTAGAAGGGGAAATACCTTCTGTGAAGCCAGGAATAGGCTCAGATTACTGATCTATGCCTGTGAGATACACTAATGACAATGGAAGTAGCTCAGTTTGCAGGATTCTCTATTAGAGGGGTAGTAGTTCAAATAAAGGAGCACTATCAGAATTTTTGTTAGCAGCAAGATGCCTTGAGTTAGTCTAGATGATCAGCTTCTGACTGGACCACAGAGATGTTCAAAAACAGTCAAAGTAAAGCTGAAGATGGGGGCCACAAAGTCCTTTTTAATATGGGCTCTAGTTCCAATTCAAGAGCTTCATCCATCCTCTGCCAGAGTCAGCTTTTGCACATGCATACTTGTAGGGCCTTCTCATACAGATGTGCCCTCCTCAGGAGGGGTAGAGGTAGGGGCAGATTATACTCTAGAAGAAAATAGAAGGTTTAATTGAAAAAGAGTTTATACAGATCTTAACTGAAGGAAAAGCAGGATTTTCCATGTACAAAGAATAACTATATACACCAGGGGTGACCAGCCTGTGGCTCTGGAGCCACATATGGCTCTTTGGAAGTTAATATGCGGCTCCTTATATAGGCACCGACTCCAGGGCTGGAGCTACAGGCACCAACTTTCCAATGTGCTGGGAGAAGCTCACTGCTCAACCCCTGGCTCTGCATAGGCCCTGCCCCCACTCCACTCCTTCCCGTCCCCTCCTCTGAGCCTGCAGTTGCCTTGCTCCTGCTGCTGCTCCCAGAGCCTCCTGCACACCATAAAACAGCTGATCAGAGGGTGAGGGAGGGAGCAGGAGGCACTGATCCACCGGACTGCCAGTGGGTGGGAGATACTGGGAGCTGGGGGAACATATAGGGCAGGGGCTGCTGACATATTGCTGTGGCTCTTTGGCAATGTACATTGATAAATTCTGGCTCCTACTCAGTCTCAGGTTGGCCACCCCGATATACATGATGAAAGGGTTGTTTTGGTTTTGATTATTGTTAAGATTTTTAAAATAAAAAACAAGATTAAAATTAAAATATCCCTGCAAAGAATAGTTCTGTGTAACAAAATAGCAGTGCTGTACACAGAAAAGAGTTAACAGTTACGTAGCTACGAATGCCACAGAAATGAGGAAGAATGCTCATTTAGAAACATACTTTTGTCAGATTCCAAGTTCCAGAAGACTTTTTCCTTTCTATGGATATTTAGGAAAAGAATCCAAAGACAAATGTCTCATGTCTGAGTGCAGGGTTTCCTGGGGAATTTTTCTGGACTCTATACAGTGCCACAAAAATACACCATATGGAGAAAACCTAAGAAAAGGCAGCAGTGGAAACTGAGCAAAGTCTGAATGTGGTTTGTGTGTTTTTTGTTTTATTTTTGCAATCACCACCTATTGACTCTTGCAGTTCTGGAAAATGACAGACAGTATAGTATAAACATGGAAGGCCCAAGAATACTGAAGAGCCCAGATCCAAAATTGTAGCCAAGGAACACATTCTACAGATCATGAGGGGCTTACAAACATAGATTTTGTGGTCTCAGAGATTAGAATGATGTTTTCTTATTGCCCAATTATGTTTCTGGTGAATCCGGTTATAAACAAACAGCCATTTGGAATGGAAACCTTTTAGACAACTGGATAAATGTGAGTCCAACAGGTCTGCATAAAATATTCCTATAGCTGAGTATTTTAGTACAGGAGCTTATTTTTCATTGTTGAGTTCTTCTTTTCTGCCTCTCTTCCAGCAGAATATACAAAAGTAGTTGTGGTATCATCCCTCCTTTGAGAATACATGGGCTTAATTGGGTAGAGTTACAGAAATAAATAGCCTTTTTGAGATGTCTCACTTATGCCCAACAAGACTACAGCACAATACTTACAACATACATCCACAGTCAAAAAGGTGAGATACAAATTTCCCATCCAGACATGAGTAAATGAGCTATGCACAAAGAAGTAACCTCGGAGACAGGAACAGAAACCTCCTCAACAGCCTTCAGGCAGAATGCATGTCACCCATGTAGCCACTGCTCAAATTCTACTATAGCCCGTGGACTACTGTAGTGGCTTAAATCCACATATGTTAGTGAGCAGTGAATCTACACAGTTTGTGGCTACAGTAGTCATGCTCCTATAACTAACCTACACACTCCACTCATATTCCCACTACCTGTGTACCAATGGAGTGGGTCACCACAGTGCACAGAAAAATGTATGGATGTTTTGCTTCCTATCATCTCCCTGCAACAGAACCATGGCAGTGTTCCTGTGTTCTGGCCCATTCAAATGAAATTTAAGTTTTGTATCCCTTCAGGATGAAATCCACTTGACTTTTTAAGTCTGGTGGTCTGGGTTTTTTTCTTAAATAAGCTTGACTGAAAAAAGCAAGTAAACATTTTAGCTACACAGTTATTAAAAATGGTAAACTTTAATCTTGATTTTAAAATGGCTCCTGGTGCTGTATTTTAATGACGAAAACGATCAACATAGCTTATCCTTATCCTTTTCCCATTGAAGCCAGTGGGAGTAGGAGTAGACCCTAAACCATTTAGAAAACAAAACAAACTGGGAAGTTTTCAATGAGAAGAGAATAGAGAGTGCAGCTGGATGCCATAATGATATGTGTAAAGAAGCTTATTACACAGGAAACGTGACCATGACATGATTATTTTTACATGGATGGGCCTGTAATATTTGGTATTGTATTCTTTCCAATGTTGTACTTAACTTTCTTCAATTTTATAGTGGTGACATACGACAAAAATTCCCCTCGGATTAATCACAAATATTTTTAAAAGATGAGGCTTCGTTATATCTTTGTTCTTTGTATCTTGGCTTTTGTTAGCGCATTTTAATTAGGATCTGGTATCTGCAATAAACAGTAAACATAAAGAGCTTTGCAAAAATGTATTAGACTGTTTGTTTTCACACTCTAATGCATATTTGCACAATTTTACCATGAAAAAAGGAAAACATGCTAAGCTCTTGGGCTCTATCCCAAATGTCCTGGAATAGAATCTGGAAATTACTATGAATGCAACCAAACCACATCATATTTCAGCAATTAACCTAAGAAAAAAGGGTGCATTCTCTATGGGAAAGACAGTTTTGTGGAAAGCATTTGAGAGGGAAAGAAGCTTCAGGAAAACATCCATATTGCTGTTTAAAATTTGGTGTCATTCTCTTTCACCTGGGAAAAGCCTAATAAATTCATGAAGGTCAGAAACTTTTGTTACTTTCTCTACAACATGGACAACGCCATTGTTCATCACTTAGACCTAAATTCATCATTTAGCAAATGATATCTAAAAGAAACCACAAAACAAAAATACTGACTGAAATTCACTTCAGCCCCAGTTATCCTAAGAGTTTCCTGGATACTAAAAGCATACAGGAAAACAAATTTATATATAATCAGAGAATTTATGGGGTAAGTGAATTTACAGTGGATGAAAGAACTTTGATTCTCATAACAGGGAGTTTCAGATTTAAGGGGTTCAGGTAAGTGGATTTCAACATCATATGTATACTCATTTCAAAAAGGTGCTGGGGACTAGCATTGTTTCTGTAATACAATATAACACTATTAAAAAAGTAGAATAATTGAAAATGCCACTTGCCAAAGACAGATGTACTTTCATTTTAAAGTATTCCTATCAAACTCTATCAGAAAACTTGAAAGGTTTAAAATGTGGCTCTTGTGAACACTTGTTATTGATATGACATCTTGATAGAGTTTGAACGTGACACAAAAGTCATAAAAGTATATAAGCAATTCTAAGGTGTAAAGTGATTTTTTTTTTTCACCAGAGCTAGGCTTTAATGTGTTTCCAAATAAAACACAAGATTAAGTAATTTATTTTGTCATATGATTTATTTATGGACTGAAACACTGTAAACAACAGATAAAAGATACAGACTCAGATGTCAAAGTAAAAGATGAAAATCATTACATTTTATTAGCAGAAGATACATAAAAATGCCAAAATGAACTGTAAAGAGAGAGGAAGTGTTATGCTCAGAGGTCCCACGTCTGAGTTGCATTTGTTTTTCCCACCTCCCCTAAAGGGGAATAATAGCTCTGAATTTAATTAAAAATCTATTTTTTAAGATTAAAGTCATGAAAAAGTTAAAAGACTGGATCACAAAGAAGAGTAACTGTAAGGATCTCAGGGAATTTGAACTGATGTACTCCCTTATATTTTATTTCCTCTCAACTGTTTGTGGGAGGATCACCAGAGTTGCATAGGAATTGTTAGTCTTAGATAAAAGGAAGGATTTTATAAACCAATTAATTTTTCATTATATTTACGTAGATTTTAGTAGCAATCGTTTCATTCCAGACAAAGTATTGCAATGAAAAGAGTCATTGCAGAATGAAACATTATACATTATATTAATCTGTTTGGGCTTTTAAAAACCTGGTTCCTAACCCCATTTCAATGCTTTGGACATTGTTTCCTATAAGATTTTCTTTACATCTAAAATTAAAAAATGAGAACAGAAAAATCAAACCAAAAAAAAAGAGTGGTAGAAAAAATTTTCTTTAGAGTTTTTTAAAAGAGTGATAGTAGTCAGACAGAACATTAAGAGAAGATACTATATTTGATTTAACTATATGTATACGTATGAAATGTGCAGGACACTATGTAAATAATATAGAACTAATTAATAGGACAAAAACAACATAAAATGAAACACCGGCTTCTCAAACTGCTCCCCCTACATTTACCCCATTATCTCAAACAACCCCCTCGTGCCTCAGGAAAAGTCTGAAAGAACCAATCAGCCTTGCAGCAGGCCCTGACAATCACCAAAACTGAACTCTGGCAGTCCAAGCCGGGGACATGGCCTAGTCAACAGCCCTCTGCTGAGTGTGCCTTCCCAAAAGGCACCTGCTGCTCAAAACAGCATCTTAGTTGATCTGAGGATTAAGGTATCACATGGAGAAAGGGGCAGTGTCTCTGCTAATGAGAAGGCAAAACATTTAAGGCTTTGTAGGTCAAAACTAACTTCTGCTACTTCACTTAGAAATCAATTGGTTGTTAGGGCACATCACGGAAACAAATATAAGGGAAATCTCATTTAAAGAGCACAGAACTGCAATCTCCATTTCATACAGTCACTGAACACCTTTCAAATGTAGCCCCCTTCGTAGTGCATTCCAGTCATTCAACCACAAGATGGCAAAAGCTTGGTTAACCATGACAAGTTCTGATTTTGAAAGAAACGTCCCCAACCTTCATTCTTGACAAATACAATTGATTATAAACTGCCTTGGCTTTACCACAGCTACCTGAATATCCAGAAGTAGCTGACAATTCAACAAGACCTCCAGGTTGTGAACTTAGAGAACAAACAGCTGGTGTATGTTCTCAGTCTGGGGTATCAATCTCTGCTACTTTTTCTGTTTACATTCTCCTATTTACAGTAATTCTAACATTGATTATTATTCCCTTATTTTATTGAGGCATAGTGTATATTAGCCTGGTCCTGCAGTTCTTACTGAGACAAAAATCTTCATTCTGCCTCAGGCAGAACCACAGTGCTGCACCCAACATGTAGATGTGGGTCTGCATACACTGCTCACCAGTGCCAACTGAAACTGAGCAGATCTTTCTTTGCTGTGCGATTTAGAATTTTCTTGATCCTCACTTCAATGGAAATGCTGTGTGTGGAACGATGACAAGATTGGGCCCTCAGGCAACAGCTCTGTAGAAAAATGAAGGAATGCAATTGCCAGAATTTTAAGGAACCATTTCTCCAAGTGGGGCCAAACTCTATACGTCTCATCCATGCAAATAGTCATTGGGGATATTTATGTGAGTAAGGAGAATACCTTTAATCTATTATGGGTAATTATTTGCTTGCTGAAAATAAGCTTTATCTTTTTGATTCTACGTCGTTGGTACCAACATGCATTTGTATTAATTTCAGTTAGTTGACATCGGGGATTGTTTGCTAGCTCATCACTCCCAAGATATAGATAAGTGTGTTGGTCTTCACCTAGTTCCTAGTGGATATTTATCTATATTTATTCCAAAACCAGCATGCCATCTTTACTCTAAAAAGGCTCAGCTGGAAACAGAAGGAGCATTCCATATCTAGACACTTGCAAAGCTGTATATGGAAACTTGCAAAACTGGCTACACAATGCTTAGCACAACCCATCCCTCACTTTCATGAGCAATAAATCATTATATAGAAAATTCTAATTCAGGTAGCCATTCAAAATATCTTAGCCTTGCTCTTTTAAATACAACAGTTCATAATAACTTGGCCATTCTCACAGTAACTACTTTAATGAGCTACTTAATAACTTCAGTAAAGTTCATAATAACTCAGTTGATTTTTATGCAATTATGTAATATATTTTAGATGTTAAAGGGATTCAGTTACTGCTTCGTGTGTGTGTGTGTGTGTGTGTGTATGGCACATGCACACATAGTACTTTTTAGTGATGAACTTACAAAATGTAGAACCTTCTTTACAGTATTCAATTCCTGAGCAGATGAACAGGGAAAAAATAAAATGATCATGAGAATAAAAAGCAATAATAAATTGTTAATCTTTATTGTTTGATGTACCCTGACAATATTGGAAGCACAAATATTTTCCTTTAGTATTTTGTCCTCTGTTTGCCAAACATTTTAATTTGTTGTTTTTCTAGCATGGAATCAGTCAGCATGGCTTTACCTTTTCCTTGCATTTCTGTTGGTGTGTTAAAATCATACCATTGTATTCGTAAAGGTGTCAGCGGCAATGTGCAAAGCTCTGGAAACACAGTAGTATACTAGAAAATTGCCATGTAGTCCACCAATTGCTTTTCCTTTGTATAAAAGGCACATTGCTTGTTAATTACACACCACAGTACATAGAACAGAGGGAAGTCAGGCAGGCAATGAACACACTGAGCCATATCATTCCCTGTAGTGTAAAAAGGAATATAGAGTAAAAAGATGAAACAAAAATCTACTTTCAAACAGAGCAGTGTAAAAAGCACCCTAAGTCCCCATTAACTCTAGGTGAGTTTGTAATGTGAGCAAAAATCAAGTGGTGTTGTTTCAATGAGTGGAGATGTTTCCAATCATGAAAAGGCAATGTTTACCTCAATGCAGTAAAAGCATCTGCACTTACATCTCTTGGAGACCTAATATCTTGCCAATCATATGTAGCTTAAGCAAATCAGATGTTGTATAAGAGCTCTCTGTTATATTACGAAAAGAGGTAATGCAAGGCAGCAGATACTATCAGCTCAAACTGATATAAAGAGAGTACAACTGAAGAAGGGTAACTATGGAAAAGAAATCATCTAAGCCAGGTTACATCTTATGGAAGTAGGGATCATAGCTGGCGTAAGTATAGGCTGTAGAAGCATTCACTATTTGTAGAATGGCTGAACTGATAAATTAGTTCTCTCTGGCTTTAACTGACCTCATGTCACTTCAAAGAACACTCTGATCCTTAGATGATCTCCATTGTCTCATGCAGCATATAACTGTCTCAAAGATTAAACAAGTCAAGCAATAAAAGCTTCCTGAGTATAAATGGTGAAAGACAGACTTACCCTGTGTGACACACAGTCAGGAAAATATTGTTTAATATTGACCATCACAGTCAATAGCTAAGAAGCAGAAAAAATATCCATAAGAGACATCTTACCAATTATGAGAATAATAAATCATGGCTATAGAGCCCCAGCACGTACTAAATGAAAACAGAACACATGAATGGCATCTATTCACAAGGAGACAAGTTCAAATTGATGCATTTTTCAACAAGAAACCATCCATCCCATATATACAGTGTTCACAGAAGAGCAGCGATCCTACAGGAGCATCGTTAATGGCTGTGTTTGCAGGTGCAGAGGTGAAAATGAGCATGTGATTTCTGCCTTGGCCAGAAATTGCTCCCTTTTACTTGCATATGTTAGCTACTTCGGGAGGGCAACACAAACCTGAGTGGACTTGGCCTTGAAACCATCTTTCTAAAAGGCTGCGCCTACTTTTCTTCACATAGAGGCCTCATCATAGGAGTCTTTCCACTGATTTCAGGGGGCTTTAAGATAAGGCCCAGAATGCAGAATATAGGAGCAACCAGTGAACATTCCTTTCTCCCCTGATGGCCCCTACTCCTGAGGGCAGCACTGTGGTACATTTTTCTTATGTATTTTGTCTGCTAGGGTGAAACATTCTCATGCTTTTCAATATGCCTCTAGCACATTATGGAGCAATATGTTTCACAGAATCTTGCATGTTCATCCTAAAATGGTAGCTGATTTGTTAGCTTTGATTTTTCATTTGATCAGAACTAGGTAATTTTTTTAAAAATTCCCAAATGCTCTTGATTCAGGCTGTTAATTAATTGCAGTTAACTCACTCAGTTAACTCAAAAAAATTAATTGCGATTTAAAAAATGAATCACACTTAATCACACCT
The DNA here is from genome assembly GCA_007922305.1 of Dermatemys mawii. NCBI lineage: Eukaryota > Metazoa > Chordata > Testudines > Dermatemydidae > Dermatemys > Dermatemys mawii. The sequence continues at coordinate 48,492,653 of ML677349.1, read as the reverse complement.
GTAACAATAGAATACCAACTGAAATTTATTAAACATTTTTGGATGTTTTTCCACATTTTTAATATTGATTTCAATTACAACACATAATAAAAGGGGACGGTGGTCACTTTATATTATTATTTTTATTACAAATATATGTATTGTAAAAATGATAAAGAAAAGAAATAGTATTTTTCAATTCACCTCATACAAGTACTGAAGTGCAATCTCTTTATCGTTAAAATGTAACTTGCAAATGCAGATTTTTTTTGGTTACATAACTGTACTCAAAAACAAAACAGCGTTAAGCTTTAGAGCCTACAAGTCCACTCAGTCCTTCTTCTTATTCTGCTAATCACTAAGACAAAAGTTTTTTTACATTTACTGCTGCCTGCTTCTTATTTACAATGTTACCTGAAAGAGAGAACAGGTGTTTGCATGGCACTGTTTTAACTTGCGTTGCCAGGTATTTACTTGCCAGTTATGCTAAATATTCATATGCCCCTTCATGTTTCAGCCACCATTCCAGAGCACATGCTTCCATGCTGATGATGCTTGTTAAAAAAATAATGTGTCAATTTAATTTGTGACTATACTCCTGTGGGCGGAGGGGGTGAGAAATTGTATGTCTCTTGCTCTGTTTTACCCACATTCTGCATATATTTCATGTTACAGCATTCTTGGATGATGACCTAGCACATGTTCATTTAACGAATACTTTCACAGCAGATTTGAGAAAACGCAAAGGTGCCATGTGAGATTTCTAAAAATAGCTACAGCACCCAACCTGGTTTAAGAATCTGAAGTGCCATCCAAAATCTGAGAGGGATGAGGTATGGAGCATGCTTTTAGAAGTCAAAAGAGCAATATTCTGATGCAGAAATTATAGTACCCAAACCACCAAAAAAGAAAATCAAGATTCTGCTGATGGCATCTGGCTCAGATGATGAAAATAAACATGCGTCATTCCGCACTGCTTTGGATCATTATCAATCAGAACCCATCATCAATGTGGAAGCATGTCCTCTGGAATGGTGGTTGAAGCATGAAGGTACATATGAATCTTTAGCATATTTGGCACGTAAATATCATGTAATGCCAGCTACAACAGTGTCATGTGAATGCCTGTTCTCACTTTCAGGTGAAATTGTAAACAAGAAACAGGCAGCATTATCTCCTGCAAATTGTAAGTAACCTTGTTCGTCTGAGTGATTGGCTGATCAAGAAGTAGGACTGAGAGGAAATGTAGGCTCTACAGTTTTACATTGTTTTATTTGAGTGAAGTTTTTTTTGTACATAATTCTACATTTGCAAGTCCAACTTTCATGATAAAGAAATTGAACTATAGTACTTGTCTGAGGTAAATTGAAAAATACATTTTTTTTGTTTTTTTACAGTGCAAATATTTGTAATCAAAAATAAATGTAAAGTGAGCACTGTACACTTTGTATTTTGTGTTGTAATTGAAATTAATACATTTGAAAATGTAGTAAACATTCAAAAATATTTAAAATAAATGGTATTCTATTGTTTAACAGCATGATTAATCACAATTATTTTTTTAATCGTGATTAATTTTTTTAAAGCACTTGACAGCCCTACTCTTGATATTTATAGCCTGGATGGCATTCGCAAAGAAGTAAAATCTGTTCTCCCTTGCATGGTGTACACAGAGGCTTGGGAAGATTACATTTTTATTGATAAACAGCAATAAGCATTGATTTCACTGTGCACACACAAATCAACAAAAGATATTTTCATCAATGATGATAGATATTGACACACAGGCAAAGTAAAAAAAATGCTGCTTGAGAACTTCTTAGTTTGATTGAAGAATATTTACTTAGTATACTTTTATGTGTGGTGGTGACAATTTGTGTTTTAGTGGTTATATAAAGCTTTAACTTTTTGAATTTCAACATCTACTTTCATTTAAATAATTATTGTCTGACTTCCTGCAACTTCAAAAATTTAAATTAATAAAATAAATAAAATTTAAACTAAAATTAATTAATTTAATTAATTTAAATTTATAAAAATTCAACAAATGCTGAAATTGATATCACATTGATATCATCCATTGAAATTATATAGGCATATATTTTAAAAAATGAATTCTTCCCAGACTATGTACAAAGCACAGAAGGCAGCAGAACCACACTGTGCTATGATGCAGTGCAGCTACGCAGATCAAATAGTCCAAATCACTCTTATATGAGACACTCAGGGGAATGAGCTCCTACTACAGTCAATGGGTTATAGCAGCAGCTGACACTTTGTGCCTATAAAGGGCTGCACCTTTTGTAGGGATGGTTGATGTGATGAGGGGGGAAATAGTCATTTTGCTAGTGTAAATAGGCATAGCTCTACTGAAGCCAAAGAAGCTATACAGATCTGGCTCAGAAATTCTATTCCAGCTCCGCAACATAAAGGTAGGAAGAAAACATCTTGTAAATACAAGCACATTCTTGTTGCAACTATTTTCTTATCCAGGCAAAAAGAGACTGGAGACAGGTAGCAAAAACCATGGCAAAAAAAGCTTGAAACATATTGGAGCAGTCTACCTTTCAGCCAGCATGAGAAATATCAGTTTAAATAAAACTAATGACAGTGAAAGAAATACTGTGTAGCACAAATTAACATTTAAGGTAAGCCATTTTGGCAGCCTGAGAATGTGGATATCCTTTTAACTGATACTTATTTTTGCACTGCATTATATGGGACAGACACATTAAAATAAACATCTTGTTAGCTTCTCCTGAAAAGTGAAACTGATAACATATCAGATTGACGCATGCAAGTCTCTTCTTTCCAGCATAGACTGGATCTTGTATTACCATGCAGCCTTTAAAAAAAAAGACCAGCAAGCATTGTGTTATTCAATCACAGGTTGCTTTTTATGGTACGTTGCTTACTTGTCTGTTTTCGTCATACTTGGCTTTGGTGTTTGTAACAATTTGGACCGATAGGCTGTTATTGATTAATAATGCCAGCAAAAGAATAAGAAAACAAAGTGACTACATTTATAATTGAAGCATCACACTATCTGACAAAAAATAAGGAATTAAATTAGAAAATGTAATCCAAATCCTGATCTCTAAAGAGGGTTCCTAAGTGCTATGGTAATACAAATAATTATTATTAAGAATTTCTCAAGTAAATCACTAAAAGACTCGTAGTACAGGCGAAACAGAGTTCCTCAATGATCGGCTTAATCAATAGTCTCCCAACTGCACTGGTCAACTCTACACTATAATGGGGTAGATTCTTATATCACTTCACTAAAATATATTCAACAAACAAAAATTTTAAAAAATCAGAAGATAAATTAAAATATACACTTGGAAGTTCCTTTGCTTCTTTGGGAAACACAGGAAGGAATTTTGATTATTTTTGATGAGCTTGCTGCCCTCATCGGGACAGATTGTGCCACCATTACTCATTGGGAAGTACCTAGGATTTCCATTGTTTTTAATGAGACTACTCCAGGAGGAAAGTACTAATAAACAGGAGGAAAGTGAGCAGAACCTGGTCTTTAGGTTTTCTTGTGATATTTTTTCATTGAAATTATGTAAGAAAAGTAATTATTTAAGTTCAGTTATGGAATAGAGACAAGATATAACATAGCAAGAAAATAAAGGAAGTTGAATTACTGATTCTATACAAATGCACGAGTAACTTTATGCACATGGACTTCACTGAGTGTTGGATCAGGCTTCTTCTTCTGAGGTAAATCAGTTTGATATGAGAATGGATATTTTTGTATAGACAAAAAACTATTTGGGAATATATTTCTTTTTATGTGATCACACACAACCGGAATAATAGAGATAATACGAACAGATGAGAATAAAAAGGGTTTGTATTGGAGATTCAGTATTCTATTATTTAAGGATAAAGAATTTCTAATAGCCATTCAAACAAAAATGAAGGAATATATAAATTTTAATTTGGGCTCTGCATCGTATCATATACTGTATATTGAAGGCTTTCAAAGTGACGTTCAGAAGTTGGATTCTTAGGTGTATGTCATGATATTAGGAAATGCCAAAGGCAAGAAAAATTGGAGCTATTAACAAAGCTAACAACAAAAAAATTAGAACATAAAAACTTCCCATAGTGAAAAGCTTATGTAGAATTGATACAGATTAAGGTAGTGTTGAATAGTATTGCTGTTAAAGAAGCCAATTATTTTTATAGAGCAAATACATTTCTCTATAATTCAAATAAACTCGTAAATGGTTAACTGTTTAAATAAAAGGGGAAGCGAAATCTCAACATAGCAGCAATTTATACAAAACAAAGGGTGATAATGAACCAATAATACCGAGATAAGTGATATCTTTAAGGCATATTATGAGACTACATAAATCTGAGACTAGAGCATCTGGAGATGAAATCCAAATTTGGGGGCTGTAAATTAAAAACTTAAATTTTGTATGTCTTTTTAAACCAAAGGAATAGAAAGATGGCCCATTTATACTGGATGAAATCTCAAAGAAGCAATGAAATAGTTAACACTTGGTAACACACCAGGAGAAGATGGCTATCCATCAGAATTCTTTTGTACTGTCTTTGAAACAGTGGGCCCCTTGATGCTACAGACCATTTTTTTTTTAAACGGAGCCACAGACATAAATCAACTTGTAATGCTATTATAACATTTATATTGGAAAATATCTACTTGATTGTTCGCTTTGTCACCTTATTTTTCTAATTTATTGCAGTAATACCTAAAATGTTAGCCAACAGAATGAGTGAGGTGATGAAACAAATCATTCATGGAGATCAGATTCACTTCATAATATAAGCTCCTGTCAGACAATATGAACAAGGTATTGAATATTATTAGTTGTGCCCAAAATATTTCATTTCCAGTAACTCGCAGCAGCAATAGATTCTGAGAGAGCATTTGATCAGAATGATTGGCAGTGCAGTATATATTTGTTTAAGTACCATGCTAAAAGGAAGGCTAATTCTTTTCCCACTGAAATCAGTTGAAAAACTCTCACTGACTTCCATGCTCAGACTCAATGGCTGGTGTCAGAGAATCATTTTATTAGATGATTAAAGGAGTGACCCTTTTCAGAATTTCTCTAGAACAACTCTTACCATTAATGGGAGTGAATCTGAATTCTTCAATACAAAGAGAAGAACTCTGCCTCCATTATTATTTTTGTTGGCTACTGACTAATTGCGATGGGGCATCCACTCCACAGTGGCAGAGAAGGGGTTACTAGAGCCATAGGGAGGCTGCATGCAAAGCAGACAATAGGAGAGGAGCTGCAAGGAACAGCCAGTCAGGGCCCAGAAGGTCCATATAAAAAGTTGCAGGGCAGAGTTGGATCAGTTGTTGTCGGGAGCCCAGGGCATAACTGCTATGTTCTTAGATTGCTGAGAGAACTGTAAGCACCTTGGATAGAGCAGCTGAGGCCTTGAGATAAGGGCAAAGAAAGTGCTGAGGCCTTGGGGAATAGAGGGAATGTCCTAGGCAAATAGAGCTGCATTGACTGAGGTTACAGAGGAGCAGTAGGGGGCTGCTATTTACAGGGTCACTGAGTCGGGAGCCTGACGTAGTGGGCGGGCCCAGGTTCCTCCCCACCCCCACTTCCAATGGGGAAATGGCTGGAGTGTGGGAGAGAGATACTTACTCCCAGAAGGGGGAAACACAGACAATGACCTAGACGGAGGGCTGAGTCGAAAAGAGACCGCTTGGTTCTGGGAGCTGAGAGAGGAATCATAAGCGGGAGCAGAGACACAGTACTGGTGTGCAGACTGTGGACATAGGTGTTGGCCTCAAGTTAATCCCCAGCACGACCAGGAGGAGATATCAGTCTAACAATGAGGGCTGTATCTCGTGACGCTCATGCATACAGTTAATGAGACAAGATACATTAATAAAGGAGATTGTAACAAACATTACTGAGGTGAAAGTTAATCTAATGTGAACAATGTGTTGCTCACTTAATTTCTTATGAATATTTATTAGTTAATGAATTTCACACCATAAGAGTCAAATCTTGCTCACCTAACTCACTAAAGTAGATCCATTGACTTCCTTGTCTATGGTCATCAATACATCGGGCAAAACCAGCTTCCATTTAAGTCTGTGACAGACCCCCTCCCACAATGACTTCAATGAATACTCAGTTTCATGGGAATCACCTTTGATGTGACCGAGGCGGGAATCATCCCAGAAAGTCAGTAAGAACTGACTGCACCTGTTTTTCCCTTTTTCTTGTTTGTCTTGCCAAAAGGAGCAAAGTTAACCTTGTTCAACATCCCTGGAGTACTGGGAAAAGGAGGTGGTAATAACGTATTGTACACATAGACTCAAATGGTGTTTTTCCACTGAAGAGATTAAAAGGAGTGCCAAGTTGGCAGCCTGAAGTGCCTCCAACATACTGTATCCTGGTGTTGTTTGAGGAGGTACCATTTGCCTCTGTTTATATAAGTTTTATGTCAGGTTTTGTGGGATAATTGGTTTCACAAACTAGAACTCATTCAAACTGATCCTGATACTTGAAGTCACAATGGAATACCCTTTCCTCCCCTCTCTTTCATGCCCATCCATTGGTTAAACTAGCACTAGCTGCATTATTTTTTCACCTTCCATTGGCGCACTGAGTAGAAATCTTCCAGTGAGAATGGAAGTTTGAAGGGTTGGTACTGAGGTTGGTTGCAGTACTGTATGGTTAATTACCTGGTTCAAAATAACTTTTCCAAATGGTGCAGTTTGTTACAAATGGTGCACTTTAGCTACAAAGCCTGGGATTTTTGTTACTAATGTCACAACATGACAGGTGGAGTCCTCTGCAGTAGAAGTTGATTTATTGTGGTTTTCTTTCCAATAATTTTTCATAGGTTCGGAAACGGGTATGTTAAGGACACGGCCTGGTGTGCCAGGGGTACAGAGGAGAATTCTATAATTATACACAAAGATAGGCCCCACAAGAAACAAGTTCTCATCTCGTGTTTATATGGTTTGTGATTTGCAGCTTGTGGAGGGGTTGCATCTGATTGGTATCTAGGCATGAGGTAAGTACCCTCAAGATTCATATTATTTAGTACCACAGGGACTATTAACTGCTGGGTAACACTGCAGTTTGAATGACTGGATTTCAATAATGGTTGCTTGCAGCCTTGGTCTTTAATCTAATTACCAGTGTGCTGTGTTTTATTTCTGGTGTCAGCAATGCAGGATCAGGCCCTTTTAATTTGCTTACTAACTACTAATAAAATTGGACTTAAAAATCATGCTTCTCTATCAGGAGTTTAATATAGGATGCATACAAGACTTTCCCTACAGAGAAATATTGAATTGGTTAAAGTATTAGAAACATCGTGTATCTTGTGGTCTGGAAGGTGTTTTTATTTAAAATGGGCTGAATAAATGAGACGTATAGTATCTTAAAGGTGACATAAGCAGCCCTCAGTTACCAATATAAAAATATTAATTGCTATGTGATTGCTTTATTCAAACAGCTTGTTTAAATAGATTATCAGCAATAATATTTCAATTTATTTCTTATTAAAATAAATAAGGTTAGTATTATTTTCCCCTCCATTATTTCCCCTTCCCCAGCTGCCACCATGCAAGAACTTTCTTTGGCCTTGCAATTGATGTGGAAATGAATCTGATTTTTATTTTTAAATTGCAGTTTAATTTTGCCATAATATGCAGGCTTTGTCTGAAATATTTTTAAGATTCAGATTTTTTGCTGAAGTGCAGCCTTTCCTACACAGACTGGAGTTTCACTGCACTTAGCTCCATTGTCCTGTACACTGATTGCAATCTGATTCACTGGCTGTTGTTCATCAGCACACTGCTAGTATGCTGATCACTGAATTGTGAATATGAAAGACTTAGGTTGCATCTTCCATCCCCATGCCAATGCAGAATTGCAACCTCTTGTTATTTAGTGCTAGATCTGCTCTAGTTTTAAATAACTCAGCTGCTGAAACTTTTCCCAGAATCTATTCCACGCACTGAGGCTCCAGTCCAATGAACAATTTACGCACATGAGTATCTTTATGTGAGATGCTTAACTGACTTTGATTTAGGAAAGCACTTAACACTTAGCGAAATCAATGAGACTTAAGCACATGCCTAAAGGCTATCTACTGCGGGGAGAGAGGGTTTTTTTAAACCAGACTGATTGATGTGTATTATTTAACTGGCTATACTTAAGCTGCAGTAATAGTGTGCACATAGGGCATTGTCCCAACTTTCATTTCTCATCACTGTGTACACATGGCAGCAGTTTGTGTACACATGGCAGGAGTTCTCTGAAGATATCCCATAGCCCTTTGTCTAGCCAGTCAGAAGTATGCATTCTGGGATTTTTCTCATTTTGCGTTCTGGGATGCATAGCAGAAGCTAGGCCAGTTAATATTTTAAGAAAATCCCATGCTTCCATTGTCTGCCCCCCATGCTTCCTTTCCAGGTGAACTAGTGCCATTTCTGAATTGCTGTCAGATACCTGGCTTTCATGGGACAGCTTTTCATTGACCATCTTGTGTTCATCCGCCAATTAATCTTGGTGGTTTTCCTTGGGGGTGGGGGTGGGAAACAGGCAGAAGGGTCCACAACCTTCTTGGGTTGAGTAGTCATGTAACTGTACAAAATTCTGTTCAGCTCCTCCAAAAGTGGACAGGTCACTTTTTCACTGCTGGACTTTTTCCTGGCATCCCTGATTTGAACGTAAGTCCTCCTGAGACACTTGCACTGATCAATGTCCTTGTGGTTGCCCTTAGTGCAGGGGTAGGCAAACTTTTTGGCCTGAGGGCCACATTGGGGTTCCGAAACTGTATGGAGGGCTGGATAGGGAAGGCTGTGCCGCCCCAAACAGCCTGGCTCACACCCCTTATCCGCCCCCTCCCACTTCCTGCCTCCTGACTGCCCCACTCAGAACTCCTGACCCATCCAATGCCCCTTGCTCCTTGTCCCCTGACCAATTCCCCTGCATTTCCCTCTCCTAACCACCACCCCTAGAACCCCACCCTCTATCCAACCCCCCCACTCCCTGTCACCTGATTGCCCCGACCCTAGGGTTACCATATTTCCACAATCAAAAAAGAGGACACTGGGGGGGGGGAGCCCTGCTCTAGCCCCACCCTGCTCCCATCTACTCCCTCCCACTTGCCGCCCCTTCAGAATTTCCAACCCCCGGCCCCGCTCCTTGTTCCTTGACTGCCCCTCTTGGGACCCTGTCCCTAACTGTCCTCCAGGATCCTACCCCCTATCTAAACCCCTCTGCTCCTTGTCCCCTGACTGCCACCTCCTGAGAACCCCCCACCTTAACTGCCCCCAGGACCCTACCTGACCCCTGACTGCCCCAACCCTTATCCACATCCCAGCCCCCAGACAGACCCCCAGAACTCCCAACCCATCCAACCCCTTCTGCTCCCTGCCTGCCCTAACCCCTCTCACACTTCCGCCCCCTGAAAGCCCCCCGCAGAACCCCTGACCCATCCTACTCCCCTTCCCTTCTCTAAACCACCTTCTCTTCTCCAACCCGCTGGCTCCCTTAGCGTGCAGCTCAGAATAGCATGTTGGGCTCCGCATGGAGCCCAACACGCTACCATGCTCCCTAGTGCAACACACATCCCGCTCCCCGCCCCTGCAGAGTGCTGTGGAGCAGCGTGCTGGGCAGCAGGGGAGGAGGAGCTCTAGACTACAGCTGCTGGAAGCCCCAGGTCGGCAATCTGAGAATGCAGGGGAGAAAGGGACTGGGAGGAGGGGAGCAGAGGAGCTCTACAGCTGCTGGAGGCCCTGGCCAGTGATCTGAAGTTGCGGGGGAGGGGTTCTGGCTGCCGGAGCCCCGTGCGAGCAGCTGAATCCGGCCAGCAGCCCTGTCAGCTGCGCCGCGCTCTGCATGGGGCGGAGGGTAAATCCCAGACATTGTTAGATATTTACAAATTCCGCCCTGGATGCTAAAGCCAGACATGTCTGGTAGAATCCGGACAAATGGTAACCCTACCTGACCCCTAACCATACCCCCATCCCCTGACAGGCCTCCTGGGACTCCCATGCCTATCCAACCCTCCTTGTTCCTCGTTCCCTGACCATCTCCAGCAGAACCATCCAATCAACCCCTGCTCCCTGACTGCTCCTCAGGTATCTCTGCCCCTTATCCAACACCCCTGCTCCCCGCCCCCTTACCATGCCACTCAGAACAGCATCTCTGGCAGCCATGCCACTCATTGGAGCTAGACATGCCACCACGCTCCTGGCAGGAGCTCGCAGCCCTGCTGCTGAGAGCGATGGCAGTACAGCAAGTTGAGGCTGTGGAGGAGGGGGCACAGTGTGGGAGGGGCCAGGAGCTCAAGGGCCGGGCAGGATGGTCCCACGGGCCACAGCGGTAGTTTGCTCACCTTGGTCTCAGTTGATATCTGCCTAGTAATGTCCACATAAAAGTCTTTATTCCCCGGGCCGAAACACAAGAGATTCCTGTACTGACACTTCTCCCCAGATAGCAATGAGATCCAGGGTCTCAGCATGGCTCCAAGCAGCTGCTCAAGGCACGTTGTAGGGCTCCTGAAGTATTATTGCAGCAATGCTGATATACTCGAATCCAATAGCAAATGGGCAAATTCTGGCCCCACACCTGGTTTAACTGGGGAAAGGGATATTCGGTCAACTTTACAACAGAACTGTGAAGGTAGGGTGACCAAAAAATTGGGACAGAGGTTGGGGGTAATCGGTACCTATATAAGAAAAAGCCCCCCAAATTAAGATTGTCCCTTTAAAATCAAGAGATTTGGTCACCCTAAGTGGAGGTTGCACAGGTAAACAGATAAGTCACTAACAGTTGCTCACAAAGCACTGTGGGATTGCTGATGGAAGACTGCCACAATAGTGCACAGCACCATTCCATGCACATGAACAACAAACTGAACTAACTCAATTTGCTACAAAGTTAGTTCACTTTGGAAGAGGAGTTCAGAGTTCCCAACAGAGAGAGTTAGTGCGCTATAATTAACTGAGTTGTGTGTACGCAAGCATTTTCAAACCAGTTTAATTCAACTTAATTTGATTTAAACCCCTCTGTAGACCAGCCCTAAGTGTTTTTGACTGAATCAGGGCCAAAGTTATTCACATTCATAGACGTTTGCAGGGTTGAGCCCTGATAGCCTTGTCATTAGAAACTTTTCCAGCTATTCAGCCTCTTATTCATGTGCAACTAAAGTGACCATATTTCCCAAAGCGAAAATGGGACACCTCCAGCCGCTCAACTGAGTGCCCCTGCAACCTTTCCCCCTGGGGCTGTTGCCAGTTGCTGGAACCCTGCTTGTCCCCTGCATGCTGGAATGCTATCTCCCTCCCGTCCCACACGAGGCTGGCCTCTTCACTTGCCCCCACCCCCACGTTCCTCCAAACCACATCCCACTTTTTTTAAAAAAAAGTATTTGTCCTGTTTGCTCTCTCCAACTGATCAAGTCAGCAAGAGCAAACTGGACAAATGCCTACTTTAAAAAAAAAAAAAAAAAAAAAAAGTTGGGACAGGGCTTAAAAAAGGAGACTGTCCCAGCCAAAATAGGATGTATGGTCACCTTACTTGCAACCCATCATTCCTCCTCATAGCATTAATCTTGCAACAAGTACGGTGCATCATACCAGGCACGTGAAGCAGTCTGCCCACTAGCTATCTGTTTTAGATTTGGGGTGATTGTTTTTACTCCTTTCAAAAAAAGTAGATGGTTATTTCCCACCTTAGCTGTATTTTAGCTGAACTATAATCTTTCCACCTCAGTGCATTGTTCCATGCTCTTCCTTCTCGATAACTCTCCACTGAATCCTCTGCAGTATGTTGGAGGAGCAGATAATGATTACCTTTTCTCAAAATATATTGTATGATGAATTTTTTTTGGTAAACATTGCTTTAAAAAAATCATGATATGCACTTCGCTTAAAAAAGCACAGCTGTTTGTTCCCTATCACCATATAGGCAGGGCAGTGTAGTTTGGTTAGTTGCCTGGAAAGCATAAACAGTATGCATCCGATGAAGTGGGCTATAGCCCATGAAAGCTTATGCTGAAATAAACTGGTTAGTCGCTAAGGTGCTACAAAGTCTTCCTCGTCTTATTTAAGACTGACTTGTGCATCTGACATGAAAACTGACTGCAATGATACGGGATCTGACCTCCCTTAAAAATAAATATTTTAAGACACAAATATTTCAGTTAAAATCTGCATGTTTATAGCAAAACCAGCTTATAATTTAAAAGGAACATTTGGATTCACACATTCAGCAAGACCAACAAGGAATTTCCTGCACTATTGTTCCCAATGTTAGATGCAGACAGGTGAGCAGAGTTGAAGAGTGAAAGGGACATAAAGTATTAAAACTATTATTTTAATTGGATAGAACTAAAATTAGTGTAAAGCTTGTTTTATCACTGAAAAACCATTAAAAAGATTGGATTAAAAAATCCTTACAAATGAATGAGTGATTTCTTTACAGTACAAATTGAAGGCTGTGTGTGTTCCTCTTGTGATGTCAAACAGGATTCTATGGGTAGAGCTTCACAGGAGGAGATCCTTGACACTCAAAATCAACGTAATTATTCTTGAATGTTTTAAATGTGTGTGCTTAGAATATCTCACACTACCAGCAGCACTTCAAAATAAAATAAAATTAAAAAAACCCTGGCTCTTCTCTGCAGGAATGCTGCTGATACTTACTTGTAGTAGTCCATAGGAGAGGCTTAACAAGTTAAAATGTGTAAAGTGTGCTGAGATCCTCCAATGCAATGCACAATATTAGTGGAAAATAGTATTATTTCAAGTTAATATACAATGGTCTCACAAGTCATAGAATATCAGGGTTGGGAGGGACCTCAGGAGGTCATCTAGTCCAACTCCCTGCTCAAAGCAGGACCAGTCCCCAACTAAGTCATCCCAGCCAGGGCTTTATCAAACCTGACCAGGTCTGATGTATTTTTGAGAGAGTTTTCATTTGTCAGCTGTGGTACCTATTGCATTCTGATTGAAAGAAATAAATTGACTAAGCCAAAAGTTGTGAATACTAGGTTGAGATAATGCATCTTACATTTTGTAAAAATCAGGAAATCTGTATGATTGCAACACAAGCTGTAACCTTGCTAACCTCCACATATATTCTGTCTTATTTTTTATATATTTGGTGAACAAACTGGGAAATCCAAATTCCAGAGATTTGGATACATGCAGAGTGAGTCTCTTCCAGACCCTTACCAGGTGAGAATTCTGGAAGTGATCAATACAAAGTGCTAATCATCATTTGCTAGCCTTGCTTACTTCTAAATTAGCTGTGATCTTGCAACTGGCTCTCTGCAAGCTATCCTCACTGAGGACTATGTATGGAAATCTTTAACTACCAGAACAAAACCATTTAAGGCCTGGATCCTGCAAAGGCATATGCATATAAACAGCCTCACTGAAGTCAATAGGACTATTCTCATTGGAAGGTTAAGCATGTCTGTAAGTCTTTGCAGGATTAAGGCCTACATTATTTAAATGGAGAAACAGCACCAGAAAAAATAAATTTAAAATATAAAAACTGTTTTTGCACACCTGGGTAACTCACAAATAAAATTTTACCAAACTCCCCCCTGAAAACTCACACTTAGAGTTGAAATATACAAATGTTCCAGTCCAAAGGGTAATTTTTCCATAAAATTATAAATACCTAACTATAAACATCAGTCTTCTCAATTATACTGTATATATGAACAGGTGGGTATGACATGTGACTGTAATGGTAAATGACCTATATATAGACAGACAGCTAGCAATTGCCTGACTTGAGTACCAGGTTGCAATATATCCTCAGAGATAGGTGCGTTCGTCTTAATTTAGTTCATATAAAAACAGTAGCAGTCCAACTCTGCAATTTTATGAAAGAGGTTCTTTAACTGCCCAGTAGAGATTTTGACCTAAAATTGTATGTAGTGAGTTGTGTAAATGTTACGTCCTGTATACAGAATATGCTATAATTCTCTCGTAAAGGTTTTCCCCCAAGTATATTACATCTATCAGTCTGAGTGCTTTTACATCCAAAGATAGAAACTATGTAGCTGCATGTATATTACTAGTGCATGAGTCACCTCGATATCCAGATATCTTGACTGCATATGGTTAAATAGCTGCTATGGCAAGAACTGTATTATGTATTGATAATTCACTGCTACCATTTCTCCATTGCGCAGCTGAGAACATCTATTGGGAAATTATCTCAGCTGCCCAACATTTTGAAACAATTTTGCTAAGTGTGTTTATCTCTAGACAAATATTAGATGGCTGATTACATGTTTTTTAATATAATCAGGGTCCTCTATACACTAAGTAAATATAAGGAGAGACATATGGAAATTTAGATCTCTCACAGAAAATATAATGATCAGAGTGAAATGAAGGATATAGAGGAAAATCTTGTGTATATTCAGCAGAGTTTTCTTAAAACAAAACAAACAAACAGTTAACTTTAAATTGTTGTTACTATAGTAAATTTACAAACTTTACTCTGTTGAAGTTAGAACAGAATGTTGAAGTAAGCTGCTGTAAAACACCATTGCCAGCAATCAAGTATTTACATTGGTTTCTTTTTTGTGTCAAAACCTGAGGGGATTAAGAACACTATTAGGCTGCTAAGACGGTAAGATTTCTTCCTAAGAAGATCCTTTGCAAAGTTAAACAAGATAGGTTTTCTTAAATTACCAAGAGGAACTTCCTCAATTCTTGAGATAAGGAGAATTATAAGACACCTTATGGGTCTATTTTACATGATGAATGTGAATTGGTCAACTTTTCTTCCTGGTTCATACCTATACTGATATCAAAATACCATTCTGTTCTAATATAATACAACACAGAACATTTATGTTTACTTGACTTTTAAATAGTCATAAATAAATATGTTATTATGCTGCTAATTTTTTTTGCAAGTTAAATGAACCTCCTTCAAGTGGCACAGAGTCTTAAAATTTTAAATTCTTGAACATTTCTAATGGAGAAGGGGCCACTGGCAAACAAATGTAAAAAGATTTACTGAATTCCTAAAATGAACTTCTTATTTAAGGAACGTATCTTTTTGATTCACTTAAGCAGACATGCCCTGATACAAAAATCTGACTTGGAAAGTCAGATATTTTCCCTAATCTGAATAATTACTAGTGTAGAAAAATAAGTTTGTAATGTTGAAATTGCTGTGTTGGTACCAGACTAGAGGAGAGACAAGGTAGATGAGGTAATATCTTTTATTGGACCAACTTTGGTGGAGAAAGAGACAAGCTTTCTAGCTACACCGAGCTCTTCTTCACGGTGAATAGGAGTATTCCATTTCCTGGCAAGTTAAGCAGAGGGGTGCACAAATGATAGTAGCTAACAAGACACTGTATGACAAAGCTGACTCTTTTTCACAAAGCAAGAATTAGGGGTCTTTAGGATGATAGGTGAAGTATAAAACAAGAATATTGGGATCCCACTGCAGTCTGCAGTGGACTGGACTAGATGACCTCTTGAA
The DNA here is from genome assembly GCA_007922305.1 of Dermatemys mawii. Taxonomy (NCBI): domain Eukaryota; kingdom Metazoa; phylum Chordata; order Testudines; family Dermatemydidae; genus Dermatemys; species Dermatemys mawii. The sequence goes on along the minus strand of ML677349.1, from coordinate 48,477,168 downwards.
TTCCTTTCTAGTCCTAGGATTCTATAATTATTCAGCAGAGCATGACCAAGTCGCTTGCACTTTTCTTTCACTGGGAGTTAATTTTAAAAGTGTTTAAAGTCACTTAATTTGACAAGGAGTTTTCCAGGTACTTCTGAGGCTGGTCAATCATTGCCAAAGGACCAGTGAATTAGATTCACTCTAAATTGTCTCATTTTTAACTGTGGGTCTACATGCCAACCTCCACCTCACAGGTAGGTAAACTGTAGGCATATTGTATGTATATAGAAATGCCTTGGGCTCGCTCCAGGGTAAAAGGCTCTGAATAAATGTAAAATTGACATCTGTGCAATTTAATATAAAATATGTTGTATGTTTATAGCACTGTCTTCAAAGGCTCTCAAAGCATTTTTGCCAGCACTAGCTTCACAGTATCCCAAATTACATGGGATTTTCAAACACATAGTCTCATGAGGTGACCAATGAAGTGCATGGGATCACACCCCTCTGGCAGCATATCATACCTAATACCATCTTCTCTCACCTACAGATTGACACCTCTCCTCTCTCTCACAATTCAGTTTACAATTCTCTGCCAGCATGACCAGTTGGGGAATGTCTTTGCAAGGGACACAACAGAGCCTCTGCACAACACAAGGCCTTCAGGGTGGATTTGGGACTTGGTCCTGTGGCACTGGGGTGTCCTGGCTGAGGGTAGGAGGGTGGGTTGCTCCATAGCATGATTCATACACTGGCCTAGACCCCACCCTAAAACAGGGTCATGACACTTCATGGGGTCCACAGTGCTGGCCTCAGTCTCGGGTGGGAAAAAGGGAAGAGACCCAACTGTGTCCACACAGCCCACACTTGGGGAGGGGGGGGGGCCTCAGAGAAGGCGCGGGGCCTCAGGGCAGGGTAATCAAAATCGAACGTCGGCAACCCAAGCTTCCATCCTCGCAGCCCGCCCCGCTGGATGTGGGGGAAGCTGGCCCCGCCCCTCCCCGTCGCTCAGCCCCTGCCCCGCAAGTTCCTCCCCCGGCTGTCCCCGCAGCGGGCTCGGGCAGGCCGAGCGCGCTCCCGCAGCCGGGGTGGGCGGCCTGAAGCCCGGGCGCCTGCGTGCGGGAGGGGGCGGCGCCAGGGGCGCGCGCGCGTACGCTCGTCTGTGTGCAGGCAGAGCCCGTCCCCTTGCCCCCCTCTCTGCCCCGGTTCCCGGGCGGGTCGCTGCCGGGCCGGCGCGGGTCTGGGCAGCACAGACAGGGAGGGAGGCGGGGAGGGAGAGAGAGAGAGGCTGAGCCAGATCTTCTTACCGCAGCGGCCGCAGCAGGTAAAACCCAGAACATCTTACCCTCCCCCACCCCCCGCCTGACCCACTGCCCCCCTCCTCCCCCCAAGCCTCCTGCAATAAAAGTGACCCCCCCCCCACTGACCTTCCTCCCTGCCCCCTTCACCCCACACCTCTCTCTGTCCCCAGCCGTCCCCGAGCTGCAGCCGCAGGAGCGCTAGGAAGCGGCGGTGAGGCCTGTGTGGTAGAGCTGCTGTAGTCCGCCTCTCTCTCGCCTCACAGAAACTTCCTCAGGGTCATTTTGGGGAACTGCTCGGTGCCTGGAGGTTAATATATTGCAAGCTGGGAGTAGACAGTGTAAAGCAGATTTTTTTCCCCTGTCTCCTTTTCGTTCCTGGCTGTGGAAGTGGGTAGGGGGGAGGAGGCATGATCTGTCATCAGATTTTCCTCCCTGGATTTTTTTTTTTTTTTGAAGTTTTCATTCTACTCTTGGGAAGTTAAAAACGTCAGAGTTCCTTCCAGTCCCTTATAAACAGATCACAAAGTTAAATTTCCTTCTCCTTTCCATCCCGTCCTTAACACCCCCCATCCCATCCCTGTTCTTCTCACCTTTTGGTTTCAGTTCACTCTGATTATCAATCTGTTGCCTTAAAAACTGCAGTTTCAGACATTTAACTGTTCCCTTCATATTTGTTTTCTTCTCTAGGGGATAGTAGTTTGAGTTACTTAGCGTCAGTTTCAAGACAAGGGCTGTTGTTAGCAGACTCTTAGAGTGCTATACTGTATCTCCATAAGTAGTGATTCTTATGGCTTTTTTGCATCACGGAGCCTTTGTGAGCTAATCCTAGGAAAAGTTTTCTGCTGCCCTATTGGCATCTTGCCTTAGTGCTGTGATTGTACTTGTGTGTAAACATTTAGAAACCATTTTTATTTTTACGGAAGAAGCATGTTCTGGTGGGTAGAACACTGAGTGGGAGCCAGGAGACCTGGGTCTTTCCCCAGTTCTGCCACTTGCCTCCTGTGTGACATGTGAAATGCATGTCTCTGTACCTCCGTTTTCCCCAATGCCAAAAACTGATGATGATACCTACCTTTGAGATTTATGGATAAAAAGCTCTATGTAAGAAAAGCATTGTTATACCAGTGGCCATCATCTTTGCTTTTGTAAAATGTGCTAATTGATGGATGTTATTTTTAGGTCTGTTTATTACACAGTAGTTATTTGTTTACTTGAATTATCTCTGCAAAGGATTTTAGGCCAAAAAAACTCTACACATGTTTTCCAAACAAATCTGGTCTACGTTGTTGACACTGAAAATATTTAATTAAAAATTTAGAGACAAAATGGAATTAGTACCCTCACATTATATGATGTATGCATACCTCACTTTGAGTCATCACGTACTGTTATGTTTGGGGCTTGGCTGGTTAGGATTTTATATTTCTTGATAATGGCCTAGAGAGAAAGGAACCTAATGGATTTTACTGTTTTCAAACCATTTTGTGTTTTGAAATATAACAAATGCTTAGCTTACTGTCATTACTGAGAGGTTCATTGTTAAACACATTTCCACAGGCCCACCTAGTATGGAAATCTCCAGTTTTGGTATCAGAAGGCTCCAGCCACTGTCCCTCTGAAGTACAGAGGTGAAAGCAATGAAGTGGAATATAAAGTTTATTGATAATGGTTGGTCAAGTTTCACCTGGCTTTTCTATTAATTATTTATATTGTGATGGCACGCAGAATATGCCAGGCAAGCACTGAGGGAGAAACCCCCTGTGCTGAAGAATTTGTAGTCTCAAGAACTTGATTATTTTTACAGCTTCATACTCTAATTACTCTTGAGCCAATGACTGAAGTTTTCCTGCTCCTTTATGATTTGTGAACCTATGTTTTAACTATAGTGTGCAGATTAAGCGTGAAAACAGTAATTGTCATCTGTTAGACATACACATGTGGCAGGGTGTGTGTGCATATTTTTTATACTTTGTGATGACTTCATAATTCAAATGAAGTGACAAATAGATCAACTGAAGGTAAAAGCTGTTTCAAAGAGCTACTCATGGGTTCTCTGTTGGGTCACAAGATAGGGAGAAGACTCTACTCTTTTTAGTCTCATACCCTCCTTCCAAAGTCTGAGTCCAAAGTCTTGAGTCTTTGCTTCTGCTGCTTATGTTTTCATGAATAATTAAATGAAAATGGGGATACTGGTGTAAAGTTCTTTGAATTGTACTGTTGAAAAGCACTGTTAAAAGCTAGGGCTTTTGATTATTACCTAGTCACAGTAGCATATCAGCTGAAAAACAAGGTGGAAGACTGTCTTAGGTACAACTGTCTTAGTGACCACTGACTCCTACCAACAAACTTTTCTCTTTCTTAGTTTTTAAATAGAAATTAAATGACAAAAATATTCATTAATACAGAGTTAAGGTTGCCTGGTGATAGCTTGTGCTCTTCCAGAATGTTCAGTTCAGCAAAACTCAGACTTCTGAAAACCAGGAGATACAGAATTAAGGGAAATGCGCTTTGAACAATGCACCATAATGCGCATAGCGCACATACTTGCACTCTGCCTTTTTGCTATCATGGACAGGCACTACCCGCATTTGTCTTACACTCAAATGCTGTGCCTACTCCCCAGCAGAAGACCACACTTGTTAAATTTAACAACCACATTACGACCCCTTCACACATGAATATAAGATATCACTAAGAAACCTCTACTTTCCCATACCGGTCGTTAAATCCACAAACTGCTTTGATATCCCACCTACCTACTGACCGTACCTATGCCAACGACACAATCTATACAATTCTGCATTGAAATAATGCAGACTGGAACCTGAAGGTATACATACGCTGTTCTTTCTTTAGATGATATTTGTGGGGACTCAGACCCAGATCTCCTTATATCACCATTACAGCTCTGTGGTGCCTCTCAAACTAATCCCTGATCTCCTCATATCACAATCAGAGCTCTTCCAGCTTATTTCTCCATAATTCAGGACAGCTAACACAAGGAATACAGCTGGTACTCATACAGATAATTCCCAATGGCTATTGTAGCACAAGGGTGGGTCAGAGTTAAGGTTTTGTGGACATCTACCTTAATTCCGAATTTCAGAAATTTGAGTTTTCCTGACTTTGACATTCTGGAAGGGCATAAGCTACCACTGGGCAACTTTTGCTCTACGTTAACTAAATCTTTGCCATTTACTGGTTTAGTCTGTCCTCTTTGTCCATATCTAATATAATTCAGTATAAGTGGAGTAGCCATGTTAGTTTGTATCCACTAAAAACAAAAAAAAGAGGCACCTTAGATTAACAGATTTATTTGGCCATAAGCTTTCATGGATAAGACCCCCCCCCCACTTCTTCAGATGCATGGAGTGAAAATTACAGATGCAGGCATAAATATATTGACAGATGAAGAGAAGGGAGCTACTTTACAAGTGGAGAACCAGTGTTCTCAATTCAGTCAGGCCAATTCAGTCAGGCTGAATGTGGTCCACTCCCAGTAATTGATGATGAGATGTCAATAGGAAGAGAGGGAAAATTGCTTTTGTAGTGAGCTAGCCACTCCTAGTCCCTATTCACGCCCAAGTTAATGGTGTTAAATTTGCAAATGAATTGTAGCTCTGCAATTTCTCTTTGAAGTCTGTTGTTTGAAGTTTTTTGTTGAAGTATGCCTACTTTTAAATCTGTTATTGAATGTCCAGGGAGATTGAAGTGTTCTCCTACAGGCTTTTGTTAATGTAATCAAATAATTATCATTGCTCCTTTGCCAACCACCAACTTTCAGTTCAGTGATTAATTCATCTTTATCTATCATAAAGCACAAAATAGTTACCTTGTGTGGTGCTATGCTTTTTGTGTTAGAAAAGTATCATGTCTAATTTTTGGTAACTCCAATGATGTTTTACTACAGCTGAATGAGACCTCCAGCGTATGTCTCCTGCAGCAACACAATTCCCCCTCTCCTCCCATGTGTTTAAGGAGTAACTTAGCTATTCTCCGGTTTGATTTCATTGTGTATAATATACCTCCACCGGTATCCCAGTCTAAGATTTGTTAGTTAGCACAGCATTTCTTTAATTGGAGTCCCCAAAAGTATTCTAGGGGGTCTGTGGGCCCTACTGATCACATCCTTCCCCTCCCTCCCTCAGCTTTTCCCCCCTCTCCCTCCAGCACCTCCTGCACACTGAGGAACTTTACCTGGCATGCAGGATGTGCTGGGGGAGGAGGCGTGGAAGAGGAGTGGCAGCGATGGGGTAGAAAGAGCTGGGGTGAGGATGGGGCCCTGGGGAAGTGGTAGAGTAGGAACGGCGCCTAGGGCTGAGCAGAGGGGCTTGGGAGTCTGTGAAAATTTATAAATCAAAATGGGGGTCCTCAGGTTGCTAAAGTTTGAGAACCACTGAGATAGCATATTGATCCATAAGTATTCAAGGTCCCATGGTTATGAGTTATTGATAACCCTAAACCAGGAATGTGTGAACCATGTTTAGCATGAAGCATAAATACAAAATATTTGATAAACATGCCCATTATCATGTATTATAAATCTTTTCTTTATATGCACTTTTGAGTAGCCTTTTCTTTTTACTGAGAGAAAGAAATATGGTTATTTCTTAAAACAGGATTGGACTTACATTTCAAGCAAGGCCTTATGGACCCTCTAGAACTATAGCTAAATATTTTAATTTTATTCCACTGTAACATCAGAATTGCCATGCTGGATCAGACTGATGATCATCTAGACTAGTATTCTGTCTCCCACAGTGGCCAGAACCAGATGTTTCAAAGGAAGTTTTAAAAAAACTTCCATAATATATAACTGTAGAATAACCTGGCTGTAGCAAAGGTTTCTACAAATTCCTGTAACCTACTAGATGGCATATGGCCTAAAGTATGAAAGTTTGTATCCCTTAGAATATTTTTTCTTTTTAATATATATCTTTTGTACTCTGGATGTTTTCATTATCCATACAAATACAGTATATCACCCTTTTACAATTACTATTAAGTTATTGTGTTTTATTTAGCTAGCCACAATAGTATTCAGCTCTCTTATGAATGGTTACAGAAATACAGAACACAGGAATACATATGAGTAGTATAAACTGTTCCTCTCAGTATCCATTACCTTACATTTGTCAACAGTAAATTTAATCAGCCATCATGCTGTCCATTCTTCTAGGGTTTGTAGATATCTTTGAAGTTCTTCAATCTTCTGTAGTGTTGATTAATCTAAATAATTTTTTTCAGCCAGTTCTGCTGTACTGAGCTGTAAGAAACCCCACTATTAACCTTTTGACATTCTGAAAATGGTCCGTATGTGTTTTCTCTATCTCTAAGCCATATTCTTTTCTATAGTAGTAATATACTACTTATATCATGATTAGTTTTCCTTAACAGCCTTGTTATGAGAAATACTGTCAGAGGTCTTTTTGAAAGTTTCTTCTTTACCTGCTACTTTGTTGATATATATTTAAAGAATTCCTGTAGATTAGACCAGCGGTCTTCAAAGTTTTTCCTCCGCGGCCCCTTTTCGTGGAGGAAAAACTCACGCAGCCCCCGGGGGTATGTCCGCCAAAATGACGCTGCAGAAAGTGGAAGCTTCCACTTTCTGCAGCGGCATTTTTCACGGGACAAAAATAGACCGCCCGGCAGTTCAGTGGTCTCCCGGGCAGGATCTGTGACACTGGAGTCTTGTGCACCCCAATTTGAAGACCACTGGATTAGACAAGCAAGATTTTCCTTTAGAGAAGCAGTATGCATTTGTTTCTATTCAGTCTACAGAGTATGCATGTGTTAACTATCTTACAGAAGATAATTTAGGTATTTTGTACACTTCTACACCACATTAAGTAATTCTATAAGATCTTTTTTGAAAAATAACTTGTAAAAATGGCATTGTAGATTTTATGTTAATTTCATAATGGTTCTCATATCAAATGTGCTCTGTTTGGTATAACACTGACTACAACTTGAATAAATCTGAGTAAAAAAGTGCCATCTCTACATAACCACTTTTCAGTCTTTGATCATAAGGTAGTCAAAAATGAGCAAAGAATTTTTTCTAAATTATTCATGTGGTTAATACTTACTGGTTTTATAGTGCTTTTCCATCCATAGGTGTTGGTGCTTTACAAAGGTGAATATCATTTTCAATGAGAAGCAAGTAATTTATCTGAGGCTTAACAGCAAGTCAGTGATGAAGCTGTAGTCAGAACCCATCACAGCGTCTATCCACCAGCATGAACCAAAATATTTGATAAGTCACTTGATTTAGGTGCATTTGTCCTTTCTTTTCCAAGTTTTAACTATCTAAACACATTAAATAATGGTATAAAGGAAGAAACTAAATAAAGGAGTTGGTCCTAGTACATTCAGGAAGAATGCAAAGAAGTGTTTAGGAATGTAAAAGCAACAGTCTTGTAGCAGCTTAGAGACTAACAGATGTTTTGGATCATAAGCTTTCGTGGGCGAAGACCCAGTTCATCAGATGAATGTTGTGGAAATTTCTAGAGGCAGGTATAAATATGCAGGCAAGATAGCAAGGTAAATTCAATTAGGGAGGGTGAGGCCCACTTCCAGCAGCTCATCTGGAGGTGTGAATACCCAGAGAGGAGAAACTGCTTTGGCGAGCCATTCACAGTCTTTGTTTAATCCTGAGCTGATAGTGTCAAATTTGCAAATGAACTGGAGCTCAGTAGTTTCTTTTTGAAGTTTTTTTGCTGCAAGATGGCTGTCTTTAAATCTGCTATTGTATGTTCAAGGGTGCTGAAGTGTTCTCCTACGGGTTTTTGTATATTGCCATTCCTAATATCTAATTTGTGTCCATTTATCCTTTTATGTAGGGATTGTCCAGTTTCCACAATATACATAGCAGAGGGGCATTGCTGGCACATGACGGCGTATGTTATATTAGTAGATGTGCAGGAATGTAGTTGCTGTTAGAATAAGGCCATAGAAGTCAATGGAGTTTAGGAGAAATTTTGGCCTTAGTCTGTAGATTTAGTTAGGGGATTGTTTTTTAGTTTGTAGAAGAGTACTGATGCCTAATCTTGGCTGCCCTGCTTTCCTTAAGTCTTTTGTACTGGAATGATAGTGGTGGTGGGAATTGGAAAGTGGGGCCATTTTATGTTCAGTGAACATAAATTATTTCCTAATTACTTTGTTAATAAAGAAAATTCTGTGCCTACTTCCTTTCAACCCCAATAATATAGAATATCTCTACACAGAACCAAATATTGGACACAGTTATTTGAAAAAAATGGGTGCTTGACTTTCAGTTAGTCATGAGTCAGTGGCATCCTGTTTCCTCCTTTAGGTCTCAACCTATATTGCTGATAAGTAAGTTGGGGGGAAAAGTTAATCAGTTCAGCTAATATATCAGTTTTTTCCCTTTGGCTTTTTGTATGCTGAAAAAATAAAGCAGGTGCTACCTGTGCTGATACCTAAAGTTCATTATATCCCTGAATCTTTATGCACATTGCATCCAGTTTTCTAGACTGGCAGGCCAAGAATTTGATCTTGTTTTTTTTAACTGTAGACTCTCATTTTCACATAACAAGGCATAGGCAGCGTAAGTGTTAACTTTACTTCCTTCCTGGAAAAATATAACAGGTAACATTTAAAGGAGTCTGTTCTTTGAAGGGTTCAGAGAGCTGGAGTCTTGTAACTTTCACTTCCTAGTCTGAAGAAAGAACAGTGGACAGCACTGTAGAGGAAAATGTTTTATACAGGAAGTTTGTGTTTTATTATGATTAGAGAGAACTGCATTTATGTCACTCTGGGTTTCTAAACCACTGCAAAACTCTTTGAAAGAAATCAATGGTTTGTATGCACCCTTTCCAGCTGGTTACTCAGTGTTTGTATTATTTTGAGTTTTTTGCATCTTCTTAATAATGAAACCTACCTTAAAGAAAGGGAGATCGACTAAGTGGTGGTTGCTTACTTTATTCCCTCTTCCCTGGTTTATGAGTGTGCCTACTAGCTTACTTACATATTTCTACAACGATATACTTTAAGTATGACATTAAGGATAGAAAAGCTTCTCTTGGCCCTAATGAATCTTGTCTTATCCTGGGGCTTGGGCAGATGTAACTCTGGAAGGAAATTCCATATTTGGAGAGAGAAGTTTTTGTTTTTTTTTGTTTTTTTTTTTTTAATGGCAGCTATTTGAAAGATTAGAATAAATCCTGGGAGAGTTGGCAGAGAGTAGCTGAGGTGGTGAAAGATGACTGCTAAATTTATCATGTGGATTATGATGTATGTATAGGAGAGCATGTGTGTATTTTATGTCTGTGATAACTTTGCCAGTTAGAATGTATGAGCTTATGAGGGGAATCAGTCCTGATGAAACTGAATGAGGAAAAAGCAATGGACAATAGTAGCTGCTGTCCCAGGACCTAGGTGCACTCTGAAATCATGCCCAGTTGAGACTAATTAAGGTGTCCAATACAGAAGAAACTAGTGACAAGATAACCTGGTTCCAAATCCAGCTGAACTTGCATATGATTCTGGTAGCAATGGTATGCATGCCACTGCTTTATTGAAAAGAGATGATTCTGGAGAGAAGAATCCTAAATCTGTCAGACAGGACTCTGTACCTTTGGGATTTGATAATCCAGGGGAATCAATTGGACAAAGTCCTCTCCAAGACTATAAGTTTACCAGATCCGAGTAAGAAGAAAAACTTAGGTTTTGCCTAGACTTTGTGAGCAGAGGTGGGAGAAGTAAGAGGGGAGTGTAAATAAGGGTGAGAGGGCAGAAGAGGAGACAGACATTGAAGACAACTCAGAATAAGATACTCCATGATTTATTATAGTAAAGAAAAAGTGGTGTGAAACCAGTATAAAAATTTAATGCACTCTTTTATTGCCCTAATTTGTATATGGTGTGGGATTGTATGCCCTTGGTTGGCATAGTAGCATAGGTGTTTTTCTCCCAGGTTAGTAGGCTTTGTTCTTGGTCTAATCAGTGTCAGTTACATTTTCTGAGCTCCAGGTACTGGAGTTGGAATACAGTATGTAGCTTTTTACCTATAGATCAAGAGTTCAGATCTGAAATAGATCAATAGTGAGTGAAAGCCATTGCCATTTTATAGTTGTTTAATGAAACTGTGTAAAACGTTTTTTTTCTTAGGGTACGTCCTCACTACCGCAGGCAGCGGTCGATGTTTTAGCGATCGATTTCTCGCCTCTTGTGAGGACACGAGAAATCGATCGCTAGCGCTGGCCCCGTCGACTCTGGAACTCCAGCTCCCCCAGAGGAGTAAGCCGGAGTCCACAGGGGAGCGCGCTGCTGACTGCCGTCGCCGTGAAGATGAGAGGTAAGTCGGCTGCAGTTACGCTGACTTCAGCTACGTGATTCACGTAGCTGAAGTTGCGTATCTGCAGTCGATCCCTCGCCCTAGTGAAGACCAGCCCCTAGACTGCTTGCTGTAGCTGGCGTCTGACCATGGTTTTAACTGTCACCCTTGTTGGTAATCTCAGTTGAGGTAGCTCACAACTAAACTGAGATAGGACATAAGGGGTTAATTTCTTCTCATCACCCTCCCTCCGCCATGCACTCAGAACTGTTCAGGGGACACCTCAGCTTTAGGGATATCAGGGTCCATATAGCTCCAGCCATGTGAGCCCTGAGAAGAAAGAAACTGCTGGGATGAGCTGCCTAGAAATGCAGCTGGCAGAACTAGAGGTGAGCAGCTGCTGCAAGGACTTTCAGACACTGTTGGTGTCGTCAATGCCTGATGGCTTTCTACAATTTTTACTCTGGACTTTCTCTGTCCTTTGCTGTTTGGCTGCTCACTTCAACTCCCTCTTATTTCCTTCCTCAGCTGTTTTTTCAGCCTAAACCTGCGTGATCTCCTTCCCCTCTCTTCCTTTGGCTCTGTTTAGCTAATCTTCTCCCAACAAAATCTCAACAAAAGTTTAGCCATGCCCCCAAACCCGCAATAAAACACTGGAATCAAACACAAATTATAGCACTAACATGACATTTGCTGGCCATCACACTATTCATTGTGCTTGCATACTATAACCTTTCTCCATTAATGATTTGTCTGCCTTGTCTATTTAGCTTGAAAACTCTTCAGGGCAGACACTTTTATTCTGTATTTGCACAAAGGGGTGCCTATGTGAATAATGTAAATAATAGTGAGGTGTAGGTGAGGAAGGACAGATGTAATATCAATACCATTACATGGTTACTCACTGAAGTGCAGAGTATGATGGAGTACTTCCTAAGATAAGTAGATGATTTTGGCTAATTGTAGGTGTCATGGAAGAAGTAGGCCTTAAGGCAGGTTATAAATAAAAATAAGTCTTTTTTAAAACATCTCATAAAGGGTATTCCTGTGCTGCTGGGATTATTGAAAAAAATCTTGGAGCTGGCTAGGGGAGAGATAGAGAAACGGGGTACAGAGAGACAGAGACATGTAGAGTCTTAAAGATAACAAGAAAATTCAGCTTTATCCAATGAACAAAGTGTGAAGTCATGGAAATATTTTAAGAGTAGGGTGATCTGGTCAGATCATCTTATTGACTTTCATTTTGAATGGATTGGAGGCAAACTGACGGAAGTTACACTGAAGAGGGGTTAGTTGCACTAGTAAACTCTTGAAATGAGTTTTAACTGTCTGGACAACGAAAAGGTTGGATCTTAATTATATGGGCAAAGAGGCAACAGGATTTGGACATAGCCTGAATGTGCAAGGCAAAAGGAGGAGCTGACGATCCCCCGCCGCACAATCTGAGCCTGAATGACAGGAAGTATAATGATGTGTTTGACGGGGATAGAGGGATCAGAGAGCTTTCAATCCAGCACCTCTCAAAAACATTCTGTTCACTTAACAGAAAAAAACCAATCCGCATTAGTGCTTTAATGTTTACATTAGTCTTTGAGACTTATTCTGCAGTGTTTGTGCTATTTATTGTATATATTTATCTTCCAGTTTATTTTTTTTTAAAAAGTCAAGCTGCCAGTGGATCTCTAAATTGCTAAAGTGTTACATTTTAACTAACATCTCTCATTTGCTCTGACCAGACAACTACTAACCTCCAGTCAAATTAACCTCCAAGTAAATGAAAAAATTGAGTACTCGTTCTGCTTTTTTAAACTCTGAGAAATTATCTTTCAAAGCCCTCAGCTACTTTTTTCAATGATTTCACCATTATATGGTATTAGGAACAGACAGGAATAAAATAGCTGCCATTTGACTTGGGTCCAATTTGCAATATAGAGCTAAGGATTTTGGTTGGTAAAGGTGTTGGTTACACCAATGTATATTGCTGTTTATTTTGCTAAAGGTAATGGTTATACCACTTTATATTGCTGTTTATTTTGCTAAAGGTAATGGTTATACCAATTTATATTGCTGATTATTTTGCTGAATTTTGCAAGAACAGAAATCTGCTTTTAACTCCAGAATGCTTTTGTAGCAGCCAGCACAAACTTTCTTGTTTTGTAAAAATTCATCACTGTACCTAGCTGCAGTACTCAACAAATTTTATGGATGTCTGGGTCTAGACCGACGTGCTGTGCTGTGCTAACTTCTTTGCTGCACCTCTTGGGACTGGGGTTTCCCCAGTTCTCTTGCCTTTGACAGTGCTCCCATTCTTTCCTCTCCCTTTGATTTCTCATTCTCTGGAATTAAAGATGGGTTTCCTCTCAGTAGTTTTCAAAGTCTCTACTGCCATTATCGGATACCTTAATATAGTTTTTGGAATTTAAATTTAAGGCGATATTACCAAAAATAAAGTGTTAAGCAATCAAATCTGTCAATGTAACTATCCATTGATTTAGCAAGTTGAAAATGTTACAAAGCAATAAGCTTTGTCCCTCTTAACAGCAGCATGTTGTCTTAACATCTGTCTCAGTCTTTTATGACTGATCAAGCTGTGTCCATGGTCAGTGTGTGTCAGTTTTGCCTTGACTTGTCTCCTTGTGTAGCCAGAAGCCCTCTGTTTTTAATCCTCTGAGGGCTTTATTAGCCCAGGTGTTAAGTCTTCATTAGCTTGTTGTGTATTATGTTGGCCTTTAATTCAAATATCTTTACACAATTACATGTGACAACAGATTTAATTAAATCCAAGCCTATTTTGTTTGGCTCCACTACTTCGTTATAAAGTCAACCTTGTGTGCAGGGCAAGGTTTTTTATTTGTCCATTTTAAAAGATGCTTTGAATGTGTATTTTAGACTTTTAAATTGGATACCTTGCACATAATTACTAATTAAAGTCAACATAATTACCTTTGACATTTAGTATCCAATTGAAGTCTTCATCCCAACTTGGTGTCTGAGTAGTCCTTTGTCTTTGATTGGATAACATACACTATATAGATGTAATAACAAAATTACGATAGTTTAATATTACATCTGGTTTATTGGATGGTCGAGGCACCAGCTGTCACAAATATTCATTGATCTGCTTGATTGTGAAAGGCAAAATTATATCAGACAGCTTTCTGTTACAGCAGGTAAAATGGTTCTTTCTCGAAAGCAGAACTGAGCGATCATCAGTAAAGTTTTCAGATTTACTGTAATAAATCTTGGAGCACTTAATGTTTGGACTTGACTTTATTTAGAAATTTAGCTTGCATGTTTCAGTTTTACAGCTCTTCAGCTTACTTACTTTAAACAGTAGTTACGGAAAAAAAGTCAGGAATGTTTGTTCCAGGAATCTCTGGAATCTTAGATCCAGCATAAAGAAAAATGACTGTGGGTGACAGGGAAATGGAGATATAAATGTCAATAACTAATCATACACCTATCCTGTCAAAAATCTTAATTGATTTAATCGCCTTGATTTACTTTATTTTGTCATGTGACTAGAAAATTGAGCAAATTTCTCCTTGCAGTATCATTTGAGATTGGTATTAATGTAGTGCTGCTTTTGATCCTGAAGGTAATCCCTCATAATCACAAATGTTAAATAACATTGATTACATTTTCTACGTTGATGTATTTTGCCTTGGTAAAAAATAGATAAGATTAAAAACTACACTGTATAAAACTTGTGTGGACATCATTCCTGTTTATATTTGACTTCACTTCATGTTTAGATTTTGGGCTTTAGGTGACTTCATTAGCTATTTTTAAAAATAATCATTTGTTCTGCATTTGAAACAAAAAGTTAAAATGAAATGAATTCCTCTAATGGAATGGATCTCTGGATAGGTGCCTTATAAATAATAAATAAAATAATGCTGTCTCTTTTTGACAACCATGATTTCATAAAATTAGTTTACTGTGAAGTATAGGATTTGATACTGTACATGACTCAAAAGATGAAGCTTGTACAGTAGGAATAGAAAATTACTTCTACGCAGTTTATTTTTTAACATAGGCATTTAATTTCACTGAATATATTTGGGTTGCCATAGGCTTTCTCCACTATTGGAGATAACACAGAAAAAAATTGTCTTGTTTTGCTGTTCTTGTGACATTTTGTCACTGTTAAGGAAATTAATTTACCTGACAGGGGTCAGACAAAATGTCTGTTGTTTGCCCCATATGTTTTGCAATATGTCAAACAATACACTTGTTATTGTTATGGTTCTTATATAAAATGGATAATAGTGCTAGCATGGTTAAGTGGAGTAATGCATTGCTTTCTGGATGTCTGCTGAGTAAGCACTTAGTTCATGAAGTCGAACATTACAGTCCTAGGTTGTTTGAGATTTGTTCCAGGAAGGGAAGATGGGTCTGTTCTCATAGGCATGGAGTCATGAATAGCATTGCTGCTGACTTCAGCAGTTGAAAAGCCTCCATTTAAATAAATTTTGAACTAACTGTTCAATACATTTACAATCAATATAAATTTACTTAAAGACTTGACAGGGAGGGTGAGTGTGGAGCATACCAGACAGTTATCAAGTTAAGCCACTTTTTCTTCATTGTTTCTGCCTTTGTTTCTGTTCGTTGTTTATATATTTCTGTTGATTTTTGGTCTGGCGGTGGTTGAAATGTGTTTAATGTGTACCAATTAGTTTTTTGCCTTATTGGTTAATATTTTGTTAAAAATACAGTGAAATTTTAAAAAAATAGAATCCATTTCTGTTTAATTTCTATTTCAAATAAATAGCAAGAATACTACTGAAAAAGGCTTAATGAATGAACAATACATGCATTTTCTAAAGAATAAAATCAAAGCTGATTAAGAAGAGATGGTCTGAATTATGGAAATCAGGAAAGAGATCTTGAAGTCATCATGAATAGTTCCCTGAAGATGGCCGTGCAGTGGCAGTCAAAAAAGCAAAGAGGATGTTAGAATCATTAAAAAAGGGCTGGAGATTAAGACACGGAATATCTTATTGCCCTTATATAAATCCATGGCACACACACATCTTGAATACTGCGTACAGGTGTGGTCTCTTCATCTCAAAAAGGATATACTGGCATCAGAGAATGGCAACCAAAATGATTGGGGTTTGGAACGGGTCCCATATGAGTGATTAAAGAGGCTAGGACTTTTCAGTTTGGAAAAGAGGAAATTAAGGGAGGATATGATAGAGGTATATAAAATCATGACTGTGGAGAAAATGAATAAGGGAAAGTTATTTACTTGTTCCCATAATATAAGAACTAGGGGCTACCAAATGAAATTAATGGGCAGCAAGTTTAAAACAAATAAAAGGAAGTTCTTCACACAGCTCATGGTCAGCCTGTGGAACTCCTTGCCTTAGGAGGCTGTGAAGGCTAGGACTATAACAGGGATTAAAAGAGAACTGGATAAATTCATGGGGGTTAAGTCCATTAATGGCTATTAGCCAGGATGGGTAAGGAATGGTGTCCCTAGCCTTTGTTTGTCAGAGAGTGGTGATGTATGGCAGGAGAGAGATCACTTGATCATTACCTATTAGGTTCACTCGTTCCGGGGGCACCTCGCATTGGCCACCTTCGGCAGATATGATACTGGGCTGGATGGACCTTTGGTCTGACCCAGTATGACCATTCTTATGTTCTTATCTAGGGCCTTGAAATTGTTTTATAGGAAATTTGAGCTTACTGTACTTGGGAACTTAGGGAAGAATTTGAAGAGAACAAGTCATATGGTCAGAATGATGACCAGGAGATATAATTATGTTTGTGGCTACATGTGTTTAGGAATAGAAATGGGGTGAAATGGGTGTTGTGGCGGCTAGTGAGGAAGAGGTTAGAATAAGTAGAAGTGACAAAGACCTGTCTGATGGTTTTATCGGTGTGGACCAAGAAAGATGTAAATCTTACAAATGTAGTGAATGAAGCTGCAAGATTGGGATGCTGTCTGGAGGTGTGAGGACAAAAGAGGCTGAGGGGAGTTTCAGGTGACCTCTTTGGTTATAGGCCTCAATGACACACGCAGGATGATGGTATGCTCACAATGAGAACTTGTGAGGATTGGAGAGAGGAGATTTTGTAAGAAAGATCATGTTTCATTGTTAAGTTTGAGTTGATGATAGTAAAACCAACAGTATATTTTATAGATGTTACATTTTTAGCAGGATGAATTTAGATTGCTTTTATGTTTCAGGGAAGTATCTGATTTTGAAATGTCTAAAGGACACCATCAAAATTTTTTCAAAGATTTAATCTGAGAATCAGAGTATGCATAAATGCAGGAATTCAGTCTTTGGAGTAGTTTTTGGGGGAATATAAGAAAAAAATTAAGCAGGTGGCTAAAACCTTAATTTACATAATATTTTGAATCTTGTTTATTAATGATATTGGCGCTTAAGCGACTAGTAGAAAGGCTAGTAGGTTAAACCAATATCATAGCTTGGTTTCTGATCCTGACTTTCATAGGCCTTGGTCTCACATGTTCATCTTAACATTTTTCCGCTAAGACAAAGAATTTCCACAAATACACCATGACTTCTGGCATTAATAAATTCATTGAGGAAGAAAGGAGGGTTATTTCACAAAACGTTTGGTAAGATCTTACATTTGGATTTAAAGAGAGTGATTCAATTTATAAATGTAATCAATGATCAGTACAATTATATGAGACTTGACTTTTTTGTTCTATGTGTTTGACAGAAGAAAATTCAGCCAGCTCTGTCAGGCTTTTGTTGTTAAAGATCAAGTCTTTGACTCACTGACACTATAATGAGAAGTAAACAAGCACCCTTTCTTTGAGTTTATAATGTCTAGTAGATTCCCAATTTAATAGTACTTAATAGTTATTAAACCACGTTGCTTTAGTAAGCTTTATGATTGTACACATGAACATGGAACAGATTGCTTATCAATTAAATAAGATTACTTACATTATTTGTTTGCATCTATTCATTTGAAGTACAGCCCCACTAGCATACACAATATTTCTGTGCTACCACATCCTTTTGGGTTCCCTATACACTTTTTCTGAACTCTGTGCAAAAGAAGCCCACATAGGAAGGCTCCTGATGAGCAGGCTCATCTGAGTCTTGGCCTAGTGGACTCAAAGGTGGATTGGATCCGGCTTATTAAGACTTCACAGCTGCCAACTCCTTACAATCTATTTTGAGTAGTGAGACATGAAAGAAAGTAGTGGTGGGAAAGGGAACACTTGGGTTTTGGGGTGTGAGGTCAATGCCAATTCATGTTTGGTTCTAAGTTGCCTTCGTCTGGTGATATTGCTTCCAGTTGTGGGCTTCCTCCAAGAATCCTTTTCCCCACTTCTTTATGCTCTCCTTTCTTTGGGAGTCATCGTCTCTTTGCTTCATGCTGTCCCTAACTGAGAGGTTCCTCCTCATATCTTCTGGTTCTGCTCTCAACTGTTCCTGGCATCCAACTACATGCCAATTGCTGACTAGCCCTGCACCTTCACGCTTTCTTCCATGTCTAGTCACTTGTTTTGCTCCATCCTATTTCGTCCCATGCCCAGTCAGCCTATCCCTTAATTCCCTTCCCCATTTGCCTCCTCATTAAACACAGGGGTTTTGAGAATATTGTTGCTGCTGATCCAGAGCAGCAACATACAATTTTGATCAAAATCAAGGCGAAGTAATGGGGGTAGGGTACGTACACTCCTTTATGTCCATTTCGCTTCCCTACATTGTATTCTACCACACTTCTATATTTTTGTCTCTCTCCACCCTCCCCAAAAAATCCTTTATGCTTTCATTATCCTATTTTGTTTCTTACCTGATTGCAGAAATCCTTCCTTCACCCTTCCCCCTCTCCATCTACTCATTCACAAATACACCCATGTCCTGGTTCACTCTCATAGGACTTAAATATTTTGCCAAATATTTATATAAATAAACAGAGGACACTCTGGTGTTCAGGGGCAGCATGCAGGTGAGAGGCCAAACCTCCCCTTTTCTAGTGTTGCTGGAAAAGAGGACGGTGCTTGTATTTTTATCTCTGGCCTAGGAATTACTAAGGGACTTTCTTGTAATCTCCGTTGAGTAGGTATGATAAATACGAAGCTTCCAACCCCTTTGGCTATTAAAAGGGAAAAGGGATGTTCTTTGTTTTTTTCGCCTTTCATCATCTTTACAGAAAAATCCATGGAGAGTGATAGAAGCTAGTAGAGTCTTGGATTCAAATTTAGTTTCTTAAGTGAGTTTGATCTTAAACTGTTCCTGAATGGACACTTTTTACTCACCACATAATTTACTGGTGGTGGTGATGTCTATTTAAGAGACCCAGAATCAGAATAGCTTGGATATTACAAGTTGGGAGAGAGGTACATTCACATAATTATCTGAGAAAACTTACACAGCTCACACTATGCCAAACTTAAAATCTGTAAGTAGGCCCTCAATTACACTTTTTAAAAGCACATTTATAGAGTAAATATTAATACAAATATTTATTAAAAGAAAACTGATTTTGTTAAATTCGAAAAGCTTAGCAAAATTCTTCTTGCTTGTTCACCTGGGAAATAATAAGGTGAAGTAAAATATCATTAATTTTTTTCTTTATTATTATGGAAAAGGTGGACAGGTTTTGTGTCCGGGCTGCCAACTTTTCAATAGTTTTGTAAGGCAACAAAGACGTCTGTAGGGAGAGGAGGAAGTAAAGCTTTTTCTGCCCCCTCCCCCAGCCAAAATATTGCTGTCCATCTTATAATGTGAAGCATTACAAACGTTTTCCTCTATTATAAAACATTTTTCCCTAATGAGTTGGAAAAATGTGTAACATAACCGTTATGGTCATTTATAAAAACTCAGGGGAGCTGATAAGATTTTCACCAGGGTTTAAAATACTTGGTTTAAAATACTTGTTTTAATCACAGATTTCTACATAAAAGTGCATTCTTGTTGGTTTTTAAACCTTAATACATATTTTTCACAACTCAGAGATTTATGTAGGTTTCATTTTTAGAAGGTAGACACTGTACATTTTTAAAGTGATTTTTTAAAAGAAACTTTTCATATTAGTTTTACAGCTATGTCAGAAAATGAATGATTGGTTATTTCATTTACCAAAGGTAACTGAAGCAGATATTTATGAAGTCATTGGGGGATGAACTGTCTCCAATTCAACAGGTTAAACATTAATATTTGGAGTATTTTCTTGCCATCCTGTATTAGGAGAACATCACCAGACAGATATTTAAATTTTTATTTAACTAAAACTACAACATAATGTACTCTGGATTTTTTTCTTCAACAGCAAACATAATATTTTAGCAAAATATTAATATATTAATATTTTAGCAAAATATTAATTTTTGAATTTAAACATTCAAGTTTTTTAAAATCAGGTTTGTTTTTGTTAAAACTGTTTTCAACTAAAATAGTTAAATGAAATATTAAATCGACTGTGTCAGCCAGGTCAACATGATAAACTTAAAATATTGGCTTTTGCAGCTAACTCAGTCATCTTCATCTTCATTTTTCTGTTTGTTCATAATCTGGAAAAGAAAAAAAACAAGCTTTCCTGCTTTTTCAGATCCCAAATGATTTATCTATTTGGAATGAATTAGTCCAAAGGAAGAAAATATTCTTTCTACCCTGGCAGAAGCTACTGCTGTTAAAAGTGAGATGATCACTTCAACAGTCTCTAGATCCAAGTGCTTATGTGACTTCCGCCAATTTACTGGTGTGACATTCTTTAAAACGTCATCAGCGTGTTTTTTTAAAACATCTATTTCTTGAATGGTTCCCTCTTAGCTCTGAAGTTTATAATAGTTGGCATTATGGAGGGATGATTGCTGTATGTCTATGTCATAGCCAACTCCTCTTCTTCAGCAGTTCAGGTTTGACCCTGGTACAGAGTATTAAATATTTTTTTTATTTTAAAAACCTCAAACAAGGTATTTAATAAAAAATAAAATAGAAATGAGTTTTTATAGACTGCGTCTCATAAACTGAAAACATGGACAAACTCAGTAGTTTGCCAGCCTCCATTACCTTTGCATTTCATGATTTATTCTATTTAAGAATATATAATCTTACTGTAACGTTGGTATTTGCATTATTTTGCATTACATTCCCTTGTTTTTATGTTAGAGGAAAACTTCTTATGTATGTTAGCATTCAATTTCTCCAACTGGGTTTTAATGTTCATACACGTCTTGGAAATAAATGATATTCTGGAAGACACAGCTCACTACTCAGGGAGAGGAATGGAATGATGAAAGGGGTATTCATATCTTTCTGTCCTGTTGGGTTGAGGGCACCAGTACATCCAAAAAATCCCAAAAGTTGAGAATTATCAATTCATTAATAGATTCATAAGTAAAAAATACGTAGAAAAATTGGATATAATAATCAGTCTTTTGAAGTATTACTTTAAGAGGTGTGATGGAGTCAGACCAGAAGGGTATAGGAGAGTGCTGGCAGGCAGGTATATCAGCCTCAGGATGTGCAGGTCCCTGTTCCCTAGATAGCCAAACAAAGGCTACTCTAGGCCAATCAGGAAGCTTCTAGAAAGGAGTAGAAACAACTAGCCTGACTGGGACACCTGAAGCCAATCAGGCACTGGCTGAAACCAGATAAAAACCTCCCAGTTAGTCAGATGGGCTGTGGGTGTCAGAATTTGTGGGAGGAAGTTATGCTGTTGGTGAGACTGAGTGGTGGACGACACATCGTACGCAAGGAAGGAGGCCCTGAGGTAAGGGTGAAGTGGAGTTTGAAGAGGTGGGGACTGCTGTGGGGAAGTAGCCCAGGGAATTGTATTGTGTTTTGTGGATAAAAGGTCAGCCATCTTAGCTGATACTATTGGGGTCCCTTGGCTGGAGTCTGGAGTAGAGGGAGGGCCTGGGCTCCCCCCTTTTCAGCCTCCCTTAATTAGTTACTGAGAAAGGGAACTCACTCTGGGCCTAGATGAGTTTCTGAGGCCCCTAAATCTGCCAGGAAGCGCAGGACCCACAAATACAGACTCAGAACTTTGTCACAGAGGCCAGCTGCATGTGACAGAGTTTGTGTAGGCATGTGCCCTGAGTTTGTTTTAAGAAAGACCCTAATTTGTAAGAAAAACTTCATCTTGATTCCACCAATAAGTTAGGCACAGATAATGATATTCTTCATCAAGAATACAGGTTTTTCCATTTACTTTTTTCTCATACTTAAATAATTTCTGTTTCCCATTTATAATGGCTGATACAAAGAAATATATCATTATGTGACTGATGTTTCTCTTTCAGTTTTGTGGGGTATAGCATTTTGTTTGTCATTTGTTTCTTTATGCAAGGCTCCACTTAATCAGTTCTCCAGTGCAGTTGATTAACTGGCAGGGTTTAGTGATTTCCTTCATGAGCATTTTCATCTTTTGAAGACAAAAATGTTTCCGTCCTTTATATTGAATGTTGGGGCACTCATCTTTGCTCCTTTGTACCAAAAGGGGCCTCAGATTTGATGGTACCAAATTTTGAAATTCAAACCATCCATACAAGTGGTTTGTGTTGATGTAGTTTTCCCATTGTAGTGGATGAAACCAACTTGTTTCTGTTCACTGTGTGCCAGTGAGGGTGGCTGTTTTGTTTGATGAATATGGAAAAAGTGTATAGTCCAGTGCTTTGTTCCATTCCTCTAATTTATGACACACACAATAATGGATGATGAATGAGATATCCAAAACATTGATAGATTATCTTCAAGGGTGTACTAAATCAAAGAGGAGGAGACTAAGAAAGTAATCTTATATAATGCTTCCAAGAAGAGTAAGCAAGTCCCAGTATTATTTATTCAGCAATATGCAAAAAGCCACGGAGAGAAACTTTGAAAGGGAACTACTGCAGTTAGTGAAACAGGAACATAAGTCCACATTCCACTTTTGGATTTTATGGCACAAATGTGTCCAAATTTAACTGCCAAGAGTTTTAAAGGGACAGGGTACAAGTTGAAATAATTTCCACGTATTTAATGGTTTCCAGTGTCTTAAAATGTAGAACTTAAGGGTCTTCAAAGAACTGTTTTGCTTCACATATGCAGTGTGTCCCTCCTCTGCCCGCTTCTCATTCCTAATAAAGGAAAATGGCAACAGTTTTCTGGTACAGTCGGACCCCGGAATACTGCGCCCTGCGATAGCGCAAATCTGTTTATAGCATGGGGCGCGGCTGGCCCCCGATGGCGGCGGCTGCTGCTTTGATGCAGCGGAACCCCGCAATACCGCGACCCTGTGATTATCGTGATTTTTTTTTTGGTTCCCGATCGTCGTGGTATTGGGAGGTCCCACTGTATTTACAGGTTTACATTCACCATTCTTGTGACATAGGGTTGTGCATTGTTCTGGAAAACTATGAACTTTCTTCTGTTCCACAGAGGAACAGAATTTCATACAGTTAAACTGTTGCTATATTTTCATATTTAATGTTAATAAATGTGAGGACAGCATATTTTACAATGCTGGATGAAATTTAGAAATGAAATGAAAATGTTGCTTTTTAGAGGTGTTAATGCAATCTGAATGTATCCTTGTTTAGTAATGGTTTCAGATTTTCATAACTTCTAGAGCAGGAGTGGGCAAACTATGGCTCCGAGGCTGCATCCAGCCCTTCAGACATTTTAATCTGGTCCTTGAGCTCCCGCCAGGGAGTGAGGTCGGCAGCTTTCCCTGCTCTGCATGTGCCGTGGCTCCCGGAAGCAGCAGCATGTCCCTCTCCAGCTCCTATGCATAGGGGCAGCCAGGAGGCTCCGCATGTGCCCACACCTCAAGCGCCACCTGCGTAGCTTCCATTGGCTGTGGGCTGGTGCCTGTGGACAGGGCAGCCCTGATCCCCCTCCAAACCCCTTGGTCCCAGCACAAGGCACTCTTCTGTATCCTGAACCCCTCATCCCCAGCGCCATCGCAGGACCTGCATCTGCAGCTGGAGCCCTCATCAGCCCCTGAAACCCAACCCCATGCCTCAGCCTGGAGCCTCCTCCCGCACCTTGAACTCCTCTTTTCTGGCCCTTCCCCAGAGCCCGCACCCCCAGCCAGAGCCCTCACCCCCTCCCGCACCCAGCCCCCAATTTCGTGACCATTCATGGCTTGCCCTACAATTTCCATACCCAGATGTGGCCCTCAGGCCGAAAAGTTTCCCCACCCCTGTTTTAGAGGAACTAACTTTCTTCTCTCCCAGCAACAGTTTTCTTAAAGTTCACTTATACGTTAGGAGTCTAATAAGCCATTATTCAGAATTCTTATGAAGCTTGGCTTTTTCCCTCTAGTTACTTTTGAAAAACATTAACTTTTGACCGCCTCCTATAATTTTCAGCTACTCCTAAATGTTCTATTTAGGGTCTGATACTGTACTCTTTATTGTAGTATCTGAGAAACTGCCATATCCTTTGGAGGGCTCAAACCACCAAGCTGCTATTCACAACTGAATGTAGTTGGCCTCTGCACCATAAACACACAACACCCACCTCCAGGTTGTTCTAGTCTGTGTATAGAAGAAAGGGAAGGGAAGTGCATTTCTGTCTCACACAGAGCCTATCTCAAAACACAAGATTTTCTTCCTTATGCAAGTGAAAAATATATATAGAAACAGTAGATATATAAAATGCTCATAAAAACTATTAAAATTAATGTTTTTGACATAATAGTAAACAATTTACCTGAGCGGACAGTTCTACAAGTATGTGGTCTTTATTTTTAATTGTTAAATTTATTATCAGTTTCCATATTTGTTCCCTTCATACTACAAAACTGTGAGAGAGTATCTGATTGTTCCCTGTACCAGTGCAATTTTAACTGAGATGTATGAAAAATGTAATTCTAAATTCATTTTGAGACTAAATAACTTGCATCCACTTCCAGACTTTAAACTACTTTTCTACTTTTTTTTGGTGGCGGTTCTCTGCTATTGTAACTTTAGCGCCCTCGTGGCCAAGATGGAGTCTGTTCTGGAGGCAGCTCTGGCCAAGAGAAAGCGCATGCAGGAATGCAGCAGGAAAATCCCTTCCATCCCAGGGGCACCTGTTCCAAACTCCCCCAGAGTGAACACCCACAGGAAAAGTAGAATGGACATAAAAGAGGGAAATATTTATTTACAGAGGGATAAGAGGAGAAAAACAACAAGGGGAAATACAGGGGGAGTAGTAAAACAGGGTTGCATCCAAACCAAGACCTCACAGGTAGCACAGTCTGAAAGGGCAGACACTGAGCAATGTGTGTGCGCGCACAGTTCAGGAGTCCTGAGCAAAATTTCAGTTCAGTAGTGAGTCTTGGGTGCTCCTGGTTGTCTTCAGCACCAGTAAACTTTCCCCAACATATGCCTCCAGTGCTCTTTTCTGCTGCTCTCTGCAAAGCCACACAGAGCAACCAGCTCCCCTCTTAAATAGCTAGCAGCCTCCCTCCCTTATTCCGAATACAGAGTTACAAGCCCCAGTACTCTCAGCCCCATTCAGCTCTGGACAGCCGTGATATTGGGTCCAGCTCCGGCCTGTCCTTCTTGGGCAATTCCTCCCTGGCACCGTGCTCCTCTTGGCTCCTGTCCTGGGGTGTCCCTGATTGGCTGCTCTGTCCTTCCCAGGCTTCAGGCAGGTTCGTTGCTGTTTCACTTTGAGAGGCCTGTGGGCTGCAGCCCTTCTCTTTCCCCAGCTCCAGAGCCACAACCTGGCAAGTCTCAGCCAGCCCTGTGACCTATTAAAATGGGGTCGCAATCCATTTTGGGGTCCTGATCAGCAGTTTGAGAACTGCTGCTTTAGCTTATTACCACTTTTAATACAAAAAAGTTAGTCATTTACCTTTACAGAAGCAGGGCTGATCTGACCCAATCAGTTTATATTTATCAAAATGTTAATTACATTTCCAATCAGTTTTCTCCCAGAGCTGAAGTGTGATTAAATATGTCTATAATTTCTAAAATCACCTTTTTCTCCATTTTTAAAAACATGAGGCATTTTTAGGAATGGGAACTGTTGCTTTTTTATAAGAATATACTAGATAGCCATGTCAGTGCATCAATTATATTACCTGTTTGTTGTCTGTAGAAATTGCTACCTTCTAATTCTGATCATAGATGATCTTGAGTTTTATAGATTATTCCTTAAATTGATACTTACTTTTCGATATACTAAAATGGAAGCTATTTTATAATCAGACTTTGATTAAGGTGATTTTGTATTAATGAATTTTGAAGAGCTGCAGACATTCTACTTTGTACATAATTACTTTAGATGAGCTACAAACCTGTACGTGCCTTGTACAATTTAATGTATCTGATGACCATACACACTTTCTGCACCTTATGGTCTCATGCCATCCTTTTCTTTGTCATTAGGTATAATTGTAAAACAGCTTTCATCTCTTCTGTAAATGAAAGCAGATGCTGATGTTATTCTTTGATGTGCTAAAAGATGAATACAGGACCCATAGGTCCACCAACATTTTCCATAGATTATGAAATATTTGGAGTTCCAACAATTTCATTAGTTGGAGAAATGGACAATTCTTGCTTTGCAATTGGCACAGCCTAGCTTCCTGTGAACTGTTGATAGTTAAGGCCTAAATGAGGCAAACCTTTGCCTGTGGAATGAGATCAAGCCTGATCTTTTTGAGAACAAGATGAGACCTACTTTTTTTTTTTTCTGGATTACTTTTGTCTGGAAGTAGAACCTGGCCATCACATCATGTTTTAAATGATTATTTTAAAACAAACACTAAGTAAAATGATTTAATCAAAGAATAGTGGATGATAGAATAATTCATGGGGAACTTCCGTGCAATTCTTAACGTTGCATTTGTTGCTACAATGATGGGCAAATTATAAATACACAGATAATTAGAAAGCATATTACTTCAGTCATTAAAATAAAACTCTATCTTAAAATTACCTCTTTGTGGAGCTGACAGTTGGAATGCTTTGGTCTTAAGACACGTTTCTTCTAGGAAGTGTTTTCCTTTAGAAATAAGCATCCTAATAACAGAGCCATATGCTCTCCTGGATGGGATTTTGGGACCTTATTAGAATCACATAATTTAGATTCTTTCAGAGGAATATTCTCTTGGTTATCATATTTCAACAGAGAAAACCTTAAATATTAAAATATGACCAGTAAATAACCACAAAATCATCCTTTCCTTATTCTCTATTTATTTCATCAGCATTAATGTTTTTCATCACTTCTTTTAATGGATAATCAAATATTTAAATAAAGTAGTAATTTTATTTGTATAAATGGTGTAAAGAGAAATCTCTCTGATAGTAAAATAGACTTTACCATCAAAATGAGGATCTTATTGTAGGATAGAGTTTGTAATAAAAATATTTCCCTGGTCGTATTTCAGACAATTTAATATGTCTAGGTGTAATGATGACCATCTTGTAGGCAGATAGTAGAAAAGGGTGAATAGTGGAAGTTGATAGAATAGTGTAAGGGATATTGTTTAAAAAAATAAAGGGATTAGTGTAAAATTATGATCAACATTAAGCATAAAATACAAGAGTATCTGAAATTGATGAACATGCTTATTGATGATTATGTAAATATGAAAATCAAATAATTGTAATTGTTAACCATCGCTTCAGGTCATTTGAGTTGTCAGATTAAAAAAACTAGAGGAGAAAGAGGTTAATTTGCATATATTTAATGTGGCATGCTGTACATGTGGGAATATGAGATAAACCTTTGCTAGTGATCAGTTAGTTTTTTTTCTAGGAATCACCTATGAGGAAACCTGGCTGCTAGATATCTATAGCCCAGTGAACTGAATGTTGTATTAATAACAGTTGATTCAATAATATATTGTCTAATAAGGTAAAACATTATAGGAGAACGTGTGTATCCCATCTTAATGCTTTAGGATTTATTTTGTATGTAAACTATGCGTGTCAAGGTAAAATATCCCTCATTTGTGTCATGGAAAAGCTTGGCCTTCCAAAAGAGGCACTTAGCTAGTATTGGCCTAAAATCATGAGTCATAAAAAGATTGTGGCTAAAAATATACATATATTACCATATACACTTAAAATGCTATCGGGGGCAACGCTGCAGCTGTGCCGCTGTAGCTTTTTAAATGTTGACGCTCACTACAGAGGCAGGACTGGTTTTCCAGTCACTGTAGTTTTAATCCATCTCCCCAAAAGGTGGTAGCTAGCTCAACAGAAGAAATTTTCCATTGACCTAGCACGGTACACACCAGGGGTTAGGTCGGTGTAGCTACATCTCTTGATGCAGATTTTTCACACTCCTGAGACACATCACTGTACTGATGTAAATTTTCAGCATAGACCAGCTTGTAGTCTTCAAACGTCCAAGAAGTCTTTTCCTAGAACATACTGGAAGCAATTCTATAACTATTTGATATGCTGGATTATTTTTAAAACCTTTAATTAAGCTTCAGTAATAACCCCTCCCCTGCTATTTACAAATTTGGAAAATCAAAATCAGAAAGAAGAATAATGGAGATGCATGTACGCATTCTAGTCATATGCAGTACTAATTTATAATACAGTAAACACTACAGTCATTGAAGTATGAAGATGAAATATAAAGAGGAGGCTCTTGATCAAAACAGCAAAAATTAATGTATTAAAAGTGTGGTAATTAGAGAAGACAATTGAAAAACTGCACATTCCCTTGGAAAGTCTTCAGTGTAATACACAGTATTAAAGTTCCTAAATACAATTACCTGCTGAAATCAAAATTACTTTGATATTTAGATACAAAATATTTCATATAACCTCATAGAAGATGAAATATTGGAACCTGTGTGAATATCAAATGATCAGAACCTTTCTTTGCCTACAATTTTGGTCAGATTGAGATCTGATGCATGTGTGTGTCTCTTCCCTCTAAGGTAACTTATTTTTGTTTGGTTTTTCATTTACAAAGCTTCTCCCCTTTGGTCCTAATTTTAAAATTATATACTTCTCTTAATTCCTGCCTCTCTCCTCTGGTATACTGTTTACTCCATCAGAGGTATCAAGTAAAAGAAGCCAGTAGTGTGGTCTTCTGACACTGGCTAGTGCCTGCAAACTGAGGAAATACAGCATCTTCATCCAAGGCAATTGATGGTGCTGTGTTAGATGTAGATGATATCTCCATGGAAAGTTTTAGGCAACCTCAACTGTACATTATAAACTCTTGTTTTCAGTCACTTATAATTTTGTCAGACAGTAACCATTTAGGGTGAAATTTTATGGTTGTTCTCTGCCTCATGCTAAATTTGTTTGGAAAGTTTTTCAGCAGAAATGGTTCAGCAATTTCAGAGAATGTGGTTGGGAAAAAATAAGTAGTTTTGCCAGTATTAAAAATTTTTCCAACTATTTCTTTGACAAGCTGTAGCAGCTTTATAACTTGAAACAGGAACTTGAAATTAGGCAGAGGGGCAGTGATGGGTTCAGAGACAGGTGCTTTGCAATCTCCATGAAAATCTGTTGAGACTTGGCTAAGGATGTAAACCTTTGAAAATCATAATTTGCACGTAATCAGTGGAATTCATTAGACTTGCTGTTAAAATCTCTGACCATGCCATCTGTACTGAACATACTCCAGTTAGAGCCCTGTACATGTCAAAGGGATCTCAGAAAACTGGACGGTTGGGCAAGAAAATGGCAAATCAAATTAAATACTGATAAATGCAAATTAATGCATATTGGAAAACATAATCCAACTATACATACAAAATGATGGAATCTAAATTAGCTGGTACCACTCAAGAAAGAGATTTTAATATCTTTGTGGATAGTTCTCTGAAAACATGTGCTCATTGTGCAGTAGCAGTCAAGAAAGCTGTTAGAATGTTAGGAGCTAATTAGGAAAGGGACAAATAAGACAGAAAATATAATACCACTATATAAATCCATTGTAAACCCACACCTTGAATACTGTGTGCAGTTTTGGTCACCCCATCTCAAAAAATATATTAGAATATGGAATAGTACAGAGAAGGCATCAAAATAATTAGGGATGTGGAACAGTTTCCATAGGAGGAGATATTTAAAAACACTGGGACTGTTCAGCTTGGAAAAGTGATGGTTTTGGGGGGATATGATAGAGATCTATAAAGTCACGAACGGTATGGAGAGAGTGAATAAGGACATGTTGCTTACCCCTGTGCATAGCATTTGAACGGAAGTCTCCCAATGAAGTGAACAGGTAGCAGGTTTAAAACAAATATAAGGAAGTACTTTTTCACATAACACAGAGTTATCCTGTGGAACTTGTTGCCAGGAGATGTTGTGAAGACTAAAAGTATAGGGGTTCAAAAACAAATGAGAGAAGTTTATGGAGGATAGTTCAATCAATGGTTATTAGCCAAGATGGAGCACTCTACAAATTGCCCTGTTGTGTTCACTTCTTCTGAATCATCTTGTGCCAGCCACTATCAAAAGACAGGATACTGGCTAGATGGGCTTTTGAACTGACCCTTTGGCTATTCTTATGAAGTTTTTTGCATTGCTTCCCTTGTCCCATTACCTCCTGCCAACTTGCATCACTTTTGGTAAAAGAAAGAGGTGTTTCTTTCCATCCCCCTATCCCAGGTTGTCCCCAGATTTTGTAGGTATGTACATAGGTGCTTCTCAACCTGCCTCCCAAACTGGCTTATCCTATCTTTAGGTTTTCCAGATTCTTGATGGGGTGATAAGTTAACCTTGAAGCTGCTTTCTGTTTTTGGGAAAATACTTCTTTTCTTATTCCCCAGCTTGTCCCAAGGATTCCTGAAAGGGCTGGTAGGCGTTCTCCTTGCCAGTCCTCACCCTGCAATCTTTCTGCTATGTGTATGGGAGTGAAGTGTAGGATGTTTCTTCCTAGGTGTTCCTAATGCTGTTCCGGGTCCTTTTGAAAATGATGACAGAATCTGTTATCCCCCCAATCCTTCCTGGCTCTCTTAGAGCTGCTGGTCTTTAAAATAGCTGCAATCTCTGTTAGCTTAGGTGCCACCAACGTAATGATATATAAATATATCTGAGCAGGGGAAGTGAGCCTCTATCTTGCAAAAACAGAAGGAACGTAAATAGGTCAATCCTGGGGCCCCTTATAGTCCAGATTGAGCATTAAAGTAATTAAGAACAAAACAAAAACCTAGCACTTACCTTGACCCATACATTTATAAAACATATTGGTGAGTATAATTATGTTCTTAACTCTACTGTAGTTCATTAGTGAATATCAATTGCAACACAAACTTACAAATAGTAAATGAAGTCCTGTAGTTTAATGGTACACTGTAGAAATTCTGATTCTAGTGGTTCAGGATCAAGCCTGGTCCATTGTGTATCCCAGGAAACTTTAAATCCTTTCATCTATGAAGAATTCATGCTGTGTAATCTGAAGGACAGGAACATTACTAAGGAAAGTAAGTTTGTTGCTTATCCACATAATGCAATCTCCATACCAGGAAAAAATATCTTCTTCAGGTATATCTCATTTATCCCCAGTTTAGAAGATTATATCTTGAGACAGATGCATTTCAGATTCCTTAAAATGGAAGTCTCTTCACTGCTGTGTTTTAGGGTTTGTAATGTTAGCTCAAAAGAGAAGTGTGCTTTTTCAGGATGACTATATTTAGCCAGGAGGAATAGTCCTTTTTAAAGCAAATTGAAAGGAGAGTATGAAAGCGTGAAATTATCAGCAGCGCTGGTGCACATTTACATTACTTCTACGTACTCTTTTGAATGACCACACAACAGAACAAGTACTTTGTTTCCACTGTGTTGATTTTTCTTGACAAAACATGGCAGTCTATCCAAAGGAGGATGTGTAGCCAAGATAAATATAAAATTTATGATTAAGCAAGTGTTTCCTTATTATAATCCCTAAAGAGAATTTGAGACTTGTTAAATATAAGGTGTCTTAAGTTCTTTTAGGAATGAATTTTCCTTTGTTTGAATACAGAAATACACACAAACCAATGCCATTTAAAATCTTATCTGTAGAGGAAAACAGTTCTGCCTACCCGTTTCCTTTGGCTTGAATAGCAAAATTGACAAGTATGTGAAATTTGTTTAGTAATTTACTGTAATTTTTGTACATAACATCTTCATGCAATTTCACAGACTTGTACAGAATCCAAAAATATTTGTAGGTGACATTACTTATAAGGTGTGCTACAAAGTTACTGAAGTCTCAGTTTGAAAGTACAGGTAAAATCAATGCATTCTTAACGTTTCTGGCATGTGCCTTTAAAAGACTGTTTACAGAATATCAGTTTTTGAAGCAAACTACAGTGTGTGTCAGTATAGTATATTAAAATAAATGCAGAATAAAGGCTGATTTATAGGGAAATAATTTCTTAATCTTGACCCTTTTCAGTATCACTCTTGGATTTGGAGTGCAGTGTTCTAATTACATTGTGAATGAACTTAAGATAGTGGAAATTAAGTGGTCTTGTATTCTTTGAAGGGTTATGAGCTTCCAGAATGCAGAGTATTAGATGTCAGCCAGGCATTTGTCCTATTCACGTTTTGTCTTCGCATCTGAATTAGTGCCAGTTTGCACAGATTGCATGTCAGATTAAATACAAGAAACAGGCCTCAGTTTGCTTGAACTCATTCCACTAAAGACTTCTAAAAACTTTAGGTAGTCTGCAAACAGCAATGGTTGTTTTACATTAAGTTGCTTTGTAGAATTATAAAACAGCTTTTCTTGTGCTTTCAAATAAAATGTTGTCATCCACTAATGAATGAGATACCATCTGTAATAATTAAGGTTATTCTACTTGTTTTCCCACTGCAGCACAACTTCTAAAGGCTTGGAGAAGATAGTGAGAGAACCACCAAGAAGGCTATAAGTAGTATTGTAAGTACTGAGCTGAAAAGAAAATGTGAATTAAGAGTGTTATAAAGTGGCTGTTCATTTATATTTGGGAAAAATGAGCTACATAAAAGGATTGCATGTAAAATACAGAGCAGGAATTGTAGGAATCGTGTTAATAATTTATAAGGAAAAAACTGCCTTCTTGTAAAATCTGAATTGTATCCTTATACAGTGTAATCAGGAATTTACCAATAGCAGTGAAAAATATTTCTTTATCCAACAAGTTTATATATATTTGGTCTAGTTTATATACATTTGTTTATTTAAAACTATCTGAATTTAGAAAATTATTGTAGTTTTGCAGGTTTGTCATTTGTTTTAGTGACTTATTGTTTAGGTTATTTTGCAGAATTATTTATTTGCTGATTTATTTATGTATTTCATTATTTATTTATTTGATTATTTAGTAAATTATTTATCTGATGAATTATTAATACATCTTCATGACATGCTTTAAATTATTTATAACTTAATTTTGAGTTTATTGCTTTTCGACGCTGCATTGTTACTGACTAGTTTTGATTTTTTTTCTTGGTTCTTGAAAATTAAAGTATTAGCTTTAAGGGAAAAGTATAGTCATTGCAAGATCCATATATTTTTTTCATATGAAGTAATTTACCATATAGAGACACATTGTGTATAGTTCTATTTTTCTTAACATTACTGTTTACCTGTATGAGTTTTTACTCCAATTATTCCTGGAAATATAAACATGAAATACGTGACCTTCAGGAGCAAAGATTAAAAATGCATAAAAATAGGGTTGTTTCTTATACAGCTATTAATGATCACTCTTAGAGTTGTTGAAATTGATCCCAGCATTTTTAGTCAAAAGAAGAAATTGGTTCTTTTTTGATGAAGCCTCTTGATAGCAAAAATAACTTATTGAACAGCTTCTGTTAAGAAAATAATGGAATTAAAATCACAAGAACTCTTCTCAAGGGGAGAATCAGTCCTACTGAGACCATTTTAAACATATGATATGTATAGATATATATGTAAGATTAATATTTATACATAACTAGAATGAGGAAATGGACCAGTATGTAAGATGTGTTTAAAATTCTTGGCTGCAGATTTTTTGATATGAATGGGGAATTTATAAATTCCCCAGACTTAGCATTTGTGTATTCCCATAGGTAAATAACTGTTAGCCACTATTCTATATAATTCACAAAGAACCATTCTTAGTGTATTGAATATCGTGACCACTTTTTGATGAGGCTTTTTTTAGGCAGTTCTCTTAAATCTGGGTTTTTACTCAATGAAGGATTGACATAATGTGTAAAAGCAAAATTAAGGGCTATACTCTTGCTTCATATATGAGCGTTAGCTTCCGGGAGTTGTGTAGATATGTCTGAGGTCTGAATATGTCTGCATAACTTACAGCTGCTGTGATTTGAGAAGCTATCAACCTTGAATCTAAAGTTATCTATTTAACTTCTGGATCTAATAAGTAAATTGCTTCTCTAATCTGACTCTGATAACGTGTGGGAAAGCATACTCTATCTCTCTAACTTATAGGAAAGTGTAGTGAATAGGGCCTTATTGCATAGCACTGAAGGGGGTTTAATGAACAGGGCAAAGCAGTACTTCCCATAGAAAAGTGCCGTGTGCATAACATGGCCTTTATTCTGTGTTTAGTGCTTGAAATGAATTACTATATACTTTAAAGTTTTAACACAGCATGGAAAGGCTGCATTGTACATTTCAAGTTAGGATGCTGTTGAAATACAGTGGAAATGGCCTCTGTAGACAGGTTTCACTATAGAACTTAAATTATGCATGTGTATATCCAAATTCCTTATTTTGAAATATTGAATGTATGAATATTTAATTGGTATCTTGCTTTAGTATCTTCATATGCTTGCCTTAAAGGAAGCTGTTTCCTTTGATTTATATACATGGATAAAAACGTGTGTACAGTATGTCTCAATGGCTTTTTCTCTCCACGATATTATATGAACAGCTTTAGATAATAGCTAAAGATTTTTATTCTAAGAGTTACCACTGTTGTGTAAAATATGCAGAAGTGGCAATTCTCTTTTGGATTCTTTAACTTCCAGAAATATTTTTTTCACATATTTAGAGAGGTCAAGTATATTGCAACTCTTAACACTAACATAAAATCCCAAATAGTTTCACTATTTGGGGAAGAATTTTATTTTGAATTTTTTGTATTTTTTCATTATTTGAGTACTTTGGTTAAAGCTGAAAACTCCATGGAAGTTCCTGAATGTGCATTAATATTACGTGGCATGTTTTATGAAATTGTGTACAGTTACTCTGATTTTCCTGCGTACATGAAATCTTATTGTTCAGGAAGGCCTATTACGCATTGTTACAGATAAGAGCAGGTAAAGTGCTGTCAGTATATTCTGCCTCCAGTTTTTCATAGTATGAAACATTTCCTGAAATATGCATTACTATAGTTATAGGGGTAAAATAATGAAGGGTATGTGTTGGCACTGAGAGTAGCTACTTTGTAATTATGACAAGTGAAAGTACAGCCAAAAGTCACATTAAGCAAGAGATTTCTTTCACACCTAATCCTTTTTCTGGATGGCACAAAAAATGAACGTGCTCCGTACAGTACCGTATTTTTCAAGAGAAAAGGAAAGCACTGATTCAGTTACCCTGAAATGCTTTTTGTGTCTTGTGTATTATTTTGTTCATAGTTCAAGAACTTAAGCATAGAGCTTTAGCATGTTGACTTAAGTACTACTACGCTATTCTAAAGTAACTTAAATTCTGGATAAAAATTGTACAGTATCAATAAGTAATATTTCTGCTTTAATATATTATGTGTACATTTAGTTAAAAGCACAATTTCATATTCTAGAAAGAGAACTGTGTCCATGTGTGCAAACTGATGTTTGTATTAATGTAGTATGACTATAACGATGGCTTTTCTTACAGTTCAAGTTGGAAAATGCCGATTTTAATTTTTTTCCCCCCAGTTTTGTAGGTGATTTTTTCCCTCTTGTAAAGTGCTAGACTCACTGTCCTGGTAACTGAAGCATACTATTTAGCAGCAGAAAAAGGAAGTACAAGCAACTCCACGCTGACCCATTGTTTTTCAGCCCAGCTTAAAGGGTTCCTATCACTAAGGGTGAGAGGGTAATTCATTTCTTAGGATAGTCTGTTCTTGGCCTTGTGCTGAAATTGACAACTAAGATGCTAAATATGTCCGTAGTTTTTGTGATGTGGACACTTGTTTATCAGGAAATGAAGTGAAACTACTAATGCACTTCACATAAGTTACTGACCACCCATGGGACAGAGATTTTATGGCCTGACTTTAGGGATACTACTGATCTGAGTAGTGTGGCTCCATAGAAGTCAGACTGGATCCTATTTGAATCCCTGACCTATAGATGAAAGGATTTGCATCCTCTTAGTAAATCCCTCTGAATCATATAGTCTGCCTATTGTATTTGTTTAATATTTCAGTGTTTAGCATTTGTCTTCTTCCCAAACACCGCCCCTCCTCCCCCGAGCCCCTTTTCCTGTTCCTATAGAGTCTGTAGAGCACCGCCATTCTAGGATTTTATAATGTCCTCCATCACCATCATGGAGGCACCAAGAGAAGAAAACATCTCCCATTCAGTTTAAGTGACAGGGTGGGTGAGGTAATCTCAGAGTTGGTCCAATAAAAGAAATGATCTCACCCACCTTGTCACTAATAGCCTTGGACCCACACAGCTACAACTACACTCTCCTGTAATTTTAATCAAATAACACCCCTGTGTAAACTACAGCAATTGTGCTTGCATTTAAAAGTGATAGCAGGGAAGTATTAATGTAGCTTGGTTTATTAATGCAGTTTAGTTTTAGGAAATAAGGAGAAGCCAGCAGCAGATGACCAGCCAGTTGTCTGCAAAGTTGTTTCCTTTGCTTTATATACAGTGGAACCCTGCAATACTGTGACGATCGGGGTCCAAAAATATCGATCGCGATAAATGCGGGGCGCAATATTGTGGGGTTCCACTGGACATGGATAAAATATGTGCACAGTATATATCAGTGCTTTTTTCTCTCCACAGTATTAGATGAACTACTTAGATAATGATAGCTTAAAGATTTTTATTCTAGGACTTACCACTGTTGTGTCAAACATGCAGATGTGACATCAGACAACAGTGTCTGCTTTTGAAACTGAACCTATGCTGCTTCATGGATGAAACAGCACAATGTGCATGATCTCAGGCAGCGTTTTCTCTTGCTACCGTGAGGTTTGCCTGTGTCATCCTAATGACACAGGGTACGTCTACAGTGCAAAAAGAGGTGTGTTCTTAACTTGGGTTAGCTACCCAGGTGAAAATAGTAGTGAAGACATGGCAGCTCTGCTTTTATGTTGGGTTAGCAGCTAGGGTAGGTTTCAACTTGAGCTGCTAAATTGAGTTAAAAACCCAGTTGTCATGTCTTCGCTGCTGTTTTAACCCAAATTACCTAACCTGAGCTAAAATAATTTTTTTCAGTGTACACATATTGTATCAGAATGTAGGTTTGAGAGGAGACTGGTGATTCCATCTTCACAATTCATCTGTTTAACAGAGTATGGTCAAAGAATTACCAGAGAAATAAAAATAAATATCTTAGTAAAGTATTTGCAGTGAAAATACATGTATTGGATTAGGTAAAATGAAGGTTAATGAAACTGATAGTTTTACCTCACTACTTAGAGAAGAGACTGTACAGCATATATTTCCAATCTGCAACGTAAGACTGGTCAGAACTTGACAGTGATGGCAGTATGACATTTTTAAGAAAAATGGCAAACATCTTAAAGAAAAAAAATTAAGTTCAAAGAAGGTAAAGACCACAGAATGTCTACTATTTTAAGTTAAAATGCTCAAAGGAACATAAAATATTGATTTTTAAAAAAGAAAGAAGATTCCACAGTAAATCTTTGCTGAACAGAAAACTATCCTGGGGGGAAATATATTTTCTCCAGAGAAATTGCTGTACCAAACCTAAGATCACAATCTTTGTTGTGGTCAAAGAGGAGTAAACAGTTGTTCTTAATTGAACTCAGAGTCCCAGTGGAAGTCAGAGTTGTGGAAACATGTGAAGTCAAGAGGAAATAGCATAGACATGAGAAGGCCATATAATGATAGGAACTCGTGGGCATAGGGCTAGCAGCAGGCATGTGCTTTTGGACAGCCTGTACTGGGATTGCGATGAGCATTTGTGAGCAACACTAGGGATAAATCTTATACTTCAATAGTACTAGAATACCTTCCTCATCAAGAATATATTTGTGTGTACACTTTTGTAATATATACGTATATTATACAGCTATTAAATACTCAAATAATGCATCACAAAATTAAGGTTACATAGTCTGCTTTTATGAATACATTTCAATAATCTGTAGTTATATGATCATGTAATATTATGCAGCTTTATCAATAGCATTTTACACATGTAGTGTTTTATTATTATACTTCTACTATTTTCAATGTCTTATTTTTGACAGAGAGCAAGGGTTCTCAGACTCTTTCCTAATGTAGGCTACATGATAGTACATTGTTTTAGAATGCCTCCCCTTCCTTCAAAGCGTGTGTGGACCACCTCTATCTCTATGTTTGTATAAGATCCATCAGTGCCTACACGAGAAGTAAATATATCCCATTCAATTAGCAATGAAATATCACCCCTGTGAAAACTATCGCAACTGTGCTTACATTTAAAAGTGATCATAGGGAAGTATTTAATGTACTTCTGGTTTATTAATGTAGTTTAACTTTAGGAAGTAAGGAGGAGCCAGCAGCAGATGGAAATGACCAGCCAGCTCTCTGCAGACCAGCAGTCAGTGGTACATATACCATAGTTTGAGAACCACAGACTCAGAAACTTATATGATAGATTTCTCTTTTCTCTCTCAAGTATATTTGTAATGATTCAGGCCAAGTGTATGCTAGGAGTGATTTGCTAATATTACTGTAGTGGTGCACATACCCAGCAAAGTACTGCTAGTGTGGATGCAGAATATATCAACAAAATTACCCCTTTGCCAGCATAATTTATTCCAGCCCCCTCAACCAAATAAATTATACCGGCAAAAGTGCAGTTCTGCTGGAATAACTGTATTTACACTAAGGGTTTTTGCTATTATAGCTAGGTTGGACATAGATTACATGTCATCAGACCTCTGACTGATACAGTCATGCTAGCAAATGTTTCTAGTGTAGAATTGGTCTTACATAGCCACATACTTTACAGTGTATTTTCAGTTACTGATAGTCTTCCAGAGGTGTTACAAACCTTAAAAAGTACCCCCCCCCCGGTCACCCAGTAGGACTGTTAAGTGGAGAATCTAAGTTCTGCGTTCTTGATAATCGACTGGATTCCCTGGGGAGTGCTAAGCTTTTGGAACCTCAGCAAGCTACAGCAATTGTTCCTCCCTTGGTTTCTCTGGAACGTTTTCTGGGCACTCATTCTGTTATTCCTCTTGGATGTGGGGCTCTACAACCCAGCTGTCCTAGGCCCTAGAACCTGTGTTGACCCCTAAAATAACCCAGTAACTTATACCACCCCTGACCCAGAACTCCAAAATGTGAAGTTTTTGGATTACAGTTTAGCTCTCTGATGCATGCGGTAGTTGTGAAACAGTTGACATACATACACTTTGCACCGTGTACACCTTTATACCTTTTTATACTTAATCATGCAAGCCATAGGAGACTAGATCATTACAATAATAATATATCTGAAACCACAATATCCCTCACTTTCTAGCTCACCCTTCTGTTCTGAGTCCTGGGGGCACCATCTGCATCCAGGAAGGGCGGCAGGAAAGGTGTCCCCTGCTTCATGAAGTTACATGGTGAGCGGAATCCGCTTCATGGATTG
Source organism: Dermatemys mawii (assembly GCA_007922305.1). Classification (NCBI taxonomy): domain Eukaryota; kingdom Metazoa; phylum Chordata; order Testudines; family Dermatemydidae; genus Dermatemys; species Dermatemys mawii. The sequence goes on along the minus strand of ML677349.1, from coordinate 48,437,935 downwards.
GAGAAAATGGCCCTTTTCCTATGTGTTTCTTTATTTTAGAGGTCTAAGAGCCATCATTAACTTAAGTATATTCCATTGCATCTGTTTGAGGTGTACTTGCTACAGGACCTATCAGCAATGGTTGATCCATGTACATATAGGCATTTTTTCATAATACAACTTCATAGTATCAATCAGAATTCATAAATTGTGCAGACATAGCCCCAGTACATCACAAAGTGTAACTGGGAGATGAAGCAGCTAACTCTAAAACTGACTTAACTTCACACTTAGGTGTTCTGTATATGCCTGAAAGTTTCCATTATTACTTCGTTATACTTAGTGTACGGTGTGTAAAATTGATATACTATTGTATTTTACTTTCTGTATATGACTTAGTGGACTGTTTTTCTAGCATATATGGAATAGTATACAGACCTTAAAATGCTGCATTGGTCTGTCTACTTGTAGAAAAATGTATATTACAGAATTTGAGAAATATCTAATTGTGATAATAAAATAGAACATTGTGAAACATACTTGAAAGGGGACATATTTAAGACTGCATGTGTGACTAACTTTATAAGTTACTGACTTCAAGCATTTAACCAGGCAACCTTAATTTCTGCTAAATTTAATAGTGGTACTTCTCAGAATGATTTTCTTGGGGAAAAAAAAAATTCTGTAACATTTTGCTAGGCTAAATTTCACAAGAACGCTAAGGTACTTTAAAATGCCCACAGGAAGCAGCCACTCAAATATCGGGGCAAGAAGCTCGGTGAATGTGTCAATGTTGTCTTGGGCGCCCCTGCCTCTTCGAAGCTCAGGCTCTAATCTTGTCTGTCTATCTTTCTTAGGGACTTATACGGTTCCCCATCACCATCATATCTGAGTGCTTCACAATCATTAGACGTGTATTTTACAGATGGAGATCTGAGGCATAGAGAACTTCAGTGACTTGAAGGTCACACAGGAAGTCTGGGGCAGATCAGGAAACTGAACCCAGGTCTCTCAAGCCCAAGGCTAGTGCTCTAACTACTGGAGCATCCTGCCTCTGAATATGAGTTCCATCCTGAAAACGCTTCGGCATGTGCTTAGCTTAAGACATGTGACTAATCATATGAAAGTTGATGATTATGTTCCCTTGCAATCATGTATTTAGCAAACACCCACCACTTTCAAAATGCTGTCTTCTTCCCAGACTCTAGCCAGCTCATGCATTTGACATATGGTGGTAGTTGGATTAATGTTCCTCACTCTTTTGTGAGGATCAACAAACATTAGAAACACTGTTGTTAGTTGCTGTGAAAATAGTCAGCAAAAGCATGGAGATTAAAGGGTTTTATCATCCTCCCATTTCGTAGTTGTCTGTGGTGTAGACGTATCTTGGGTTTTAGAAATGGGCCATGTTCAGTTGACTTGCCTTTTCAAAGCAAACTAGACAAAAGGTGTGATTGCCCCATTATTTCATATTTATGCCAATCATATGTATGAGATTTGAGGAAAATTGCAAACCATAATTTTGTATGCAAACTATAGTATGAGTTTAATGTGATTTGTTAATTCAGATAACAAAACAAGTAATTCTTTAGGATGGAGATTTAAATAGCAGAATGGAGTTGATATGCATAGGCAAACTGGAAGAATGATGTAAGCTTTGTGGGTGAAGTGTCTCCTTATATACTTAGGCCTCAGCACGAGCAAACTAGTTGGTATTTTAAGATCAGGCTACTTTATTTATATTGTTTTTGGCCTTTCTGCTCTTCTGAATAGGTGTTTAATATTTAGTAATTCTGTTTTAGAGCAGATTAGCTATTTGAAATATATGTGGCTTTAAGGAAGCATTATTTCCTATTTAAATTCCTTTAGTGCTAAAAATGTATCCCTTACTTTCTAAATGCAGAGGAAGATTTTCCTTGACCCGAAGAACATAATAGCTAAACATAAATTGTTCAGAGTTGTTATAAGGTTTCATGCTCATTGTTTCACAGAGATGCTTAACTGTACATTACAAGAGCATGCTGTTTAGTGTTATCTCCTTACTATTAATGACTGATTAATCATTAAGAAATGATTGTCTTTTGTGTGCTTTTACCCTATATTATACCAATTTCACAGGGGAGATCAAAGTTTCTCAAATTGTGGGTCCCAACCCAAAAGGGAGTTGCGCGGGGAAGAGAGGCACAAGGTTATTTTTGGGGTGATCAGGGTATTACCTCTCCTACTTTTGTGCTGCCTTCAGAGCTGTGTGGCTGGAGAGTGGCGGCTGTTGGCCAGGTGCCTAGCTCTGAAGACAGTGCTGTGCCAGCAGCAGTGCAGAAGTAAGGATGACAGCTGCTGACTGAGGGCCCAGCTCTGCAGGCAACAATGCAGAAGTAAGGGTGACAATACCATATTACGCCATCCTTATTGCTGCTGGCAGCAGCTCTGCCTTCAGAGATGGGCTCCTGGCCAGCAGCCTCTGATCTCTGGCTACCCACCTTTGAAGGCAGTGACGCTGCCTGCAGCAGCGCAGAAGTAAGGGTAGCAGTACTGCAACCCCCTTTACAGTAACCTTGCAGCCCCCCACATCTCCTTTTTGGAGTCCCTGGAACCCCTATGATTATAGCACCATGAAATTTCAGCTTTAAATAGCTGAAATCATGAAATTTTTATTATTTTTAAAATCCCATGACCCTGAAATTGGCCAAAATGGACTGTGAATTATATAGCGAAAGCAACTGTTTAACATTTTGTTTTTGTTTCCACAATTGAGATATTTAATTAACTCAAATGACAAGACCTGTTAATAAACTACTTTTTTATAAATACCCATCATAGTTAGAAGGAAATAAATAAGTGATCTCAAGTCAGTGAAACAAACAGAACAGAACACCCACATATTTGGAAAAACTTTTAGAAAAATCTTGCCTTAATTAGGAGTAATCTATAGACATACAGTAGTTTTCTTGGAATTTTGTCCGCACAGGGAATGAATTATATGTAATGTTCCTTGGTTTTACTTCCTATCTCAGAACACTTGTGAAGGGATATATTGTACGTTAGTTATCTTAGAGTCCAGAAATTTTAAACAAGGACCTAATCCATTAAGTGAAGTTGTTCATTGCGTCTAAAAGGTTTTAAAGGAGGTTAATCTGGTGAATGAAGGTAGTGATAGTTTTGAATTGCATGCCTTCATGAAAATGAATGACAATCATTAATATGATTGGGGGACTTCGTGATTTATATGTATTGGAGAATAATGGAGAGTTTTTTGTTTTTAAGTAGCTTGTTTGAATCCAGTTTTGGTCAGTAATGAAAAAGTTTCTGCCTTGTGATGGCACCTTGGTGACTCACGCACACTTATTTAGTGGTATCTTCATTCATTCATATTACTGAAACTCGACCACTGCTGGCAGCCTGTTCAATTTCAGTAGAAAGACTAACACCTAAATAGATTTGGAGGCTGAATTTATTTCTCAACTCCGGAGATAATCTGTTTAAAAAAAAATGTACAACAGGAACAATAGCTTATCTTTAAGCTGTTATTTTGTACCCATTATATTGCTAAACAAAAGTCATGTCTGCAGAATTGTCAATCCAGTAATCAAATAGACCAGAGCCCGTTATAAGGATTTAAAAAATATAAATGTAAACAGCACCAGTAGGGATGAAGAGAAAAAACATAATTTGGGTTGCTTATCCACGTCTAATGAGAGACATAGAGGTCCTGTGGCATGTCACAGGCCAGAGACGGGGACTAGAGAAACACGACTTTGATATTATGTTCAGTCACTTCTAAGTTCTCAAAAGAAGTCTGTTGTTTTAAAAAATGGGAAATTCATGAGACAAATGGGCCAGTCGGTGAAAACTTCAGGCTTTATATAGTTCTGGCCTACAGACAACCTGCCAACCTCAAGCATATTCTCACCAGCAGCAGCACACCGCGCCATAATAACTCTAACTCAGGAACCAATCCATGCAACAAAGCTCGATGCCAACTCTGCCCACACATCTACACCAGCAGCACCATCACAGGACCAAACCAGATCAGCCACACCATCACTGGTTCATTCACCTGCATATCTACCGATGTAATATATGCCATTATGTGCCAGCAATGTCCCTCTGCTATGTACATCGGCCGAACTGGGCAGTCCCTCCAAAAAAGGATAAATGGACACAAATCAGATATCAGGAATGGCAATATACAAAAACCTGTAGGAGAACACTTCAGCCTCGCTGGACACACCATAAAAGACTTAAAGGTCAGCATTTTATAGCAAAAAAAGACCAGACTGCAAAGAGAGACTGCAGAGCTGCAATTCATTTGCAAATTTGATACAATCAACTCAGGACTGAATAGAGATTTTGAATGGCTAGCTAACTACAAAAGCAGTTTCTCTTCTCTTGTTATTCACACCTCCAGTTCAGCTGCTAGAAGAATATCTCACTCTCCCTGATTAGAGATAACAAGCTGGGTCAGCCTCATTGGACTAACCTTGTTATCTCCCACCTGGTTCTTGCCTACCTATTTATACCTGCCCCTGGATACTTCCACTGCATGCATCCGATTAATTGGGTATTAGCCCACGAAAGCTTGTGCTCTAATACTCTAGTCAGTCTTTAAGGTGCCACAGGACTCTTTGTCACTTCTGCAATTCCAGACTAACACGGCTACCCCTCTGATTCTTGTCATTCATTGACCCCCATAATTGTTTTGCATTGGTATGATGATTTCTAAAAGGGAGGCCTGTCCAGTTGTCCTCCGCTAAAAATATGGTGTCTTTAATATGGGTGTCTGAGGATGGAAGGGGAGGGGTGACCTTGATGAGAAAAATGGGTGTGGTCATAGGTGATTTGATAAGTGAATATTTTTCCTTTCCCTTTTAATTCCTAATATAGAAGAAAAATTAAAAATTCTTAGCAGTTTCTAGTATAACAATGGTACAGTCCCTAACAGTGTAATGCACTGCTTCTAAAACTGTTAAGGCTGTTAAAATATAGATAGAGCATTTCAGAACATTGTTTCTGATATTCCAGAATATAAATCCATGCAGCCATTCACAGTTTGTTTGTCTTAACTGTGAGTGAGCGTACTGAGTGGTATTGAGACTATACTTTACAAAGTTAAATTGGTTTATGTCCTAACAGCTCCACACCAGAAAATTCCAGTTTTGATTATTTGACTGCTTCCCCACACTAAGTTTATCAAGCATGTCTTACAAAAAGAGCTCAGGAGTTCAATCACCAACTATATATCCTAGGCAAGACTCTCACACAGCCAGCTGTTGTTCTCCCTGCAGTGACCTGGACCAGGCAGCCTAGCATCTGCTGCTGTTTTCTCTTCAGTGACCCCAGCCAGATTTCTTTGAAGCCTACTGCTGATTTTCCCTGCAGTCACTTTTGCTAATGTCTCTTACATGCTACAGCTGTTTTGTAAGGCCTCTTCACTTTTCCTTTTTCTATTACAATCTTTTTTTAAAAACTTGCAGAGCGCTATTGTTTTTTCTTGAGTTCCTGAGTAATGTTTATCTTAAGGATTGATACTGTGAATATCTTTTCAAAAGAGAGAGTACATGCCAACTACTATGGGTTATGGGGGGGGGAACAAGGTGACACTAAAAATATTCCATGCTGTCTGGTCTCTTTATAGCCTGGGGAAGATCTTGAGTTAATTTTATTAATGTGAAAGAAATTAAGGTAAAACTGCTGCTGGAGGAATGGAATTGAATAAAGACATTGCATGCAGAAATAGAAGATAAAATGGGGAATGAGTTTTATTTTTGTGATCAAGGAACTGCGTGAAGAAATATATTAATGTTTAGTAAAATAGATTTTTTTAAATTTTTAATTAATACACTATACAAATATAAATAATCTCAAAATGACAGTTTATCACTTTAATATATATGAATCAACAATGAAGTTTAGATGTCATACTTTGGGAAATCTAGATTTTCCTCAGATCACAGGGGTTTATCTAGATTTTTTTCCCCTGTCCCATCATTGCCAGTTGAAGTTTTGGAAGTTCCTTATGTGTTGGTGAGTTATGCCTCTACTAAAACCAAACTACCCTGTGATCTCATTGTCAGATGTTAAGCAGCGCTGAGCTGAGAAAGAGGTTCTCAAGTTTTCAATGATCACATATTAACAGACTATCTTGTATGCCTCCACTTCCATTTGCGATCACATAACATGGCTATGGCAATTTCACAATTACTTAGTGATGCTAGAAAAATGTGTAGTCCACATTTTGCTGTCTTTAATATGATTTATCATCTGGAAATGAGGAGAACCAGCATAATGTGATCAGCCAGCACTGCTTGGATCACCATCTCTCATGGGTAAAAGTTTGGGAATCACCGGTCTAGTCAGTACTTGAATGGGAGGCATCCAAGAAATATGCATGTTGCAGAGATAGTAGATAGTAGTCTTCCTTCTGAGTTTGTAGTTAACCAGTGACCTAATATGATTATATAGGGCACTATGTTCTTAGGGCTTGTCTTCACTAGTGCGGGGAGAGATCGATCTTATGACGATCGATTTATCGCGTCTTGTCAAGACGCGATAAATCGATTGCCAGTGGCACCCCCGTTGACTCTGTAACTCCAGCTCGCCAAAAGGCACAAGCTGGATTCGACGGGGGAGCGTGCTGCTGACCGCCGCCGCCGTGAGGACGGCAGGTAAGTTGGCTGTAGATACACCGATTTCAGCTACGTTATTAATGTAGCTGAAATTGCGTATCTACAGTCGATCCCCCGCCCTAGTGAGGACCAGCCCTTAGTGATATATAAAATGCCAGAGAATGATGGCCACTTGTGATCATTAAAGTTCTATGGCACTACAGTAGAACCTGAGAGTTATGAACTGATCAGTCAACCACACACCTCATTTGGAACCAGAAAGTATGCTGTCAGGCAGCAGCAGAGAGAAAAAATAAAAGCAAACACAATACAGTACTTTTGTTAAACATAAAGTACTAAAAATATAAAAGGAGAGTTTTTAAAAAAGATCTTACACAGTAAGGAAACTCTGTGCTTGTTTCATTTAAATTAATATGGTTAAAAGCAGTATTTTTCTTCTGCATAATAAGGTGTCAAAGCTGCATTAAGTCACTGTTCAGCTGTAAAATTTTTGAAAGAACCATAACATTTTGTTCAGAATTATGAAAGTCTTAGTTATGAACAATATCCATTCCCAAGATGTTCGTAACTCTGAGGTTCTACTGTACTTTGCAACAGCAAGTCATCTTCGTCTAAATTCTGTATTCTGCTCAGTTCTGCTTTTGCAAATCTCTTCAGAAAATACAGCTTATGTTTGAAAGAACTTCATTATGCACTAGAAATATATGTAGGGAAAAATTCTTCACAGACAGGAAGGAGTGGAGTAATTGACTTAATACTGTAGACCTTCTATCTGTAACTAGATAATAATGTAAGCATTTTTCTAAGATAAAAAATGTTGCAAAGATTCAAGGACTTTAATGTAATTTGTTAATTTATAATATGAAATTATAAGGCTTTACTTGTATACTCCTCTATTAGTCCTACAGACAGTGATTCTTAACCTTGTCCATACTTAGACCAAGTTTTCTATACCATGACCTCATTTAGCTAGAATCTTGCCTTCCTCTCCCATAGTAATATGGGCTCCTGGTTGTGACTCCCACATTGAAAACTCATGCGTTAGTTAAATTAAACAATTTATACACGTGAGTGTGTATTAATTCTTTATATAATAATATATATAAAATTTAAAGAATTATTTTCTTGTGATGCTAATTTCATCTTCATGGAACAAAGTACAGTATTTTACTTTTACTATACTTTCATTTTTCTCTGTTCATAGATTCAGAACACACAAAAATGGATCATATGACAATTTTAGTTCTTTGATGAAAGCAAAGGACTTTAATAGAGATTTGTGTGACCTAAATCAACAAGCTATTTAAGGTGATATATGTATACAAACAAATAAGTTTAAGAATAAGTAATGAGAGTGATGTGCAAGATCTGTTCAGAACAGAAACTTGAGTAAAAACAACATGATGCTCAAGAAATTGAATGAATTTAGGAGAGATTTCCAGTTGCAGAGGGGAGGATCAGAGGGACATGCACTAAAAAGCAGGTTGGGAAATGCGTGAAAAAAGGTAACAAGAACTTTTCCCACTCTCCCTGCTCCCCAGGCTTTATGTTGTGGTAGAAGGACTTATGAGCTGAAGTGGCAAAAAGGGATGTTTGGTAAAGATTCTTTTTCTACACAAACTTCTGAGAAAACACAAGAATAAAAAACAGTCTGCTGCACAGCATTTCAAAATCTTAATAAAGATTTAGTTCTCTTCCTCATGTCTTAGTAACAATAAAACATAACCCTTTTTGCCATTCCAACCCATAAATCCTGACTAGCAGGTGAAAATGGGGGCATGAGGATGAAAATAAGGTTCTTGTGATCAAGAGTTTGCCTGACTGAATGTGGTAATTATGTGGAAGAAGCTTTTCTGACCAGTTAGGATTTTGGCTGTTACCTTTTATTTTTCTTTGGTCACCGAAGCTTTTTATTTCTGCCAAAACACCTAGTTTAGAGCTGGATCCTCTCTTAGAGAATTTTTAAAATATTTTCTCCTCAAGCTGAGAAGAGCCCTTTGTGCAGAGGTGATCCCACTGGTTGTGTCTCATATTTGCTCTAACTGGTAGGTAAAACTTTTGAAGAAGCAACCCTCTGATTGCATCCTGTCCTGCTTCTTATAAAGGGCCAAAGTTTTAGTACTTCAGAGTGAGCAGAAGCCCAAGAGAAATGAATCCAGCTCATTCAACCCCAACATTTCACCGGTTCCACATGGCTTCATTCTTCCACCTGTTGGGCAAAATGCATGGCGAGGCCTGCCTGTGACTCTTGCATCTGGTGTTGCCTTAAGTATGGTAACTACAAGAATAAGGCAGTCCTTTCTGAGGAAAAAACTTCTGGATATAAATTAGCATTATTCTTCACTTACTCTTACCATACTTGTTGACAGAGTCCTGATCTTGTCACATAAAGCAACGTGAAGAAGTAATTTACATCAATATATTTTTACCTTGTCTGTTCAGAAAAAAATCATAGCACCCTTTCATTACTCTGGAGATGTAACTCTAAATGTCTGGCTTACCCCAGAGAGTAGATCTTTCCTCTGCGAGGATGGAGAAAACCTAAATGAGGCCAGTCCCTCCTGCATGATATCCCTCCTTTCTCTTTCTGATGTAGTGCCAATTCCTACCTTAACTCTATGTATACCAGTCTTTCCATTCTTCAAGGATGATTTTTCCATCTCTTCAAATAAGAAAAACAGTGTTCCTCTCCTGCAAACTCGATATCAACAGGTGATGCAGGAACTGTAAAGGATAAAATACTTTGAGGGACTAGTTGGATTTCTCAAGAATCAGACTTTTCAAAATGGGTAGTCTGCCCGTGCTGACTAGATGAATAGCTTGCACATTAAAACTAAAAGATCATTCTCTAGGGTAGGTGGATAAGAAGCAGCTATTTTCGCTAGGGCTCCAAGATGTTCATTATTTGACTGTTTTATTGAAGACACATCATGATGCAGACTGTACCTACAAGAAATTTCACCCCTTTAGATACTTCGGGTGCTTTACACCTTCACAGAGTTGTAGTTTATGTGGCTTAAGGGTGGATTCAGCATCTGGTAAGTACACAAGAAATCTAATCAACTGTTTGATCCCTTGTGGCCCTGAGTGGGCTGGAAAGTAGTGGTGCCTCTTAAAAGCTACAGAGGTCCTTACAAACATTCTTTTGTAGAGCTTATTTGGCAACGGCTCAAGCGAAATAGCTGGAAAAATTGGTGTTCAAGGAAGATGGTGTACAAGCATACTCTCCTAAATAAAGTTTCCCCTTCCTCATTTTAGATTTTTTTCTGCAATCTCATTTGAGCTTTTTTTGTAGTAGTATGTCCTGCAGAGAGGTACAGCCGTGGATGGATGACCTTCCAGTACTCAAAATCTGTTTTGATTGATCTTTTTCTTTAGAGTGGAAATAGCTTTGTGGAGTCTCGGCTTAGAACAAAATTCTTTAAGAAGAAATGTGAACAAGGTTGGTGATAACATTATGACGGATCGATGTCAAGATGTTAATTTCTTTACAGTTGACTGTACAATTGATTAGGAGTAAGGAGATTTGGGTTCAGTTTCTGGTTCTAGCACTGATCCTGCTGTTTGGTCTTGGGCAAGCCAATTAGCCTCAGTTTTCCTCTCTGAAAAATGGAGACAACACCTTTTTCTCCAAAGTAAAATTGAAAGATGAAAAATGCTATATCAGTGTTAGTTATTTTTCCTAAATATCCTCTTCCTTTGCTTCATCTTTATACTTTGTTTGGGTATACAAATGGTCTGTGATCAACAAATGTGAAGGGAGGAAACTGGAAGAAGGGTGAAAAAAAAATCACACTGTGATTGACTGTGATCAAGAAAATTGTGATCTTATGCCTTAGCTGGAGAGTTATCAAGGCTGATATCGAGTTCTGTTCTTGTTGTACTTAAATTATTGTAAAATGCCACATTTAACTTTTTACTGGAAATATATGCCATATGCCTAAGTCTATTTTTAAATATATTGCTTCTCACCCCAGCATTCCACATTGTCCCTGTTTTGCTGACTTGTCTTACCTAGGATTGGGAGATAGGAGAATGGTTAGAGAATGCCACCTTCCTGGATGGGGATTGCTGCTGCTGGCTAGTATGGGCTGCAGGAATAAGCAAAATGGTAGAAAAGGCGTCACCTGTTATCTGCTCTTGACAGCAGCGGAGCTGGAATCTGGAGTAGAGCTGGAACTGGCAGAGGGCTGTAGCAGGTGGCCTTAAGCAATACTCAGCAGCCAGCAGCATGAGGTATTGTTTCGGCTTGAGAACAGCATCATGAGCCTGATGCAACTTGCCACTATGCATTCCCAGCCAATACTGGGACTGGAAGTGAAAGTCGTCCAGTTGGTTTGAGGGATTGTCTCACTGTACAAATGTCTATGTGGGCCTTTCGTGTATGTTTATTCTCTCTGGTATGTTTTTCAAGGTACATCTCTTATGTTTGTTTATGAGTCTAGGTACTGTTTTTGTCCCACTGCTTGAGAAGGCATGGAGAATGGCAATTTCTTGCCTTTTAATATGGTTCTCTACATTTCATTTTTGTTGCCAAACTGCACTATTTTTTGTTGTTGGTTTGGTGCTTTTTTTTTACCCTCTTACCAGTATGATGGAATTCTTTTAATCCCCTTAGAAAGTAGTTGTTAGAGATTGATTCAGTTAATACTGTCATGTTCAGGTCAATTATGAAGTTCTAGAGCTGAATTGAAGGAAGGAGCCCTTTTGCTATCCCATATAGTTGAAATACAAATTTTAGAGCCTTAACTCTTAAAGACAGAGTGAATTGATGCCGATTAAGAAAAGGACATATAGGAGTCAATTAATTCCTTTCATTTTTGAGAATTGTTTATACCAGCTGTTTGTATTATTTAAAGTAGTGAACAGAAATACCATAGTTGTGATTTGTATGCTGTTTTTCTTTTTTTTTTTGGATTCATGAGTTTATACTGTAGTTTTCCCTATATTGAGATTAATGAGGAGAAAAAGGGTAAGGGATTTTTGTTATGGCCAATTTATTTCATTTCAGACTGTATTATCATTTGGTGAAAGCCCTATTGATTAGCCTTCATAGCTTTACAGAGCTTTTCTTCTAACCACTTAAAGTTTGAGTTGTCTCAGTCCCATAGGACTGAAAAGAAAGCTGTTAGTGCCATGAAATTCTTCTTCTGTATGTTTCCAACAGTTTGATGCTTCTTCTGAGAATGTGGAATATTAGCACATTAATGTTATTAACCCATTTAGTATAAAAATACATTTGGAAGAAAAAAATACTTCTTGTATCATCAAAGTCTGGGTGGTTTCTTCTGTATGAGTACAGTTTCTTAAAGCTGAAAAATGTGTTATGCTGTGCAACAAACAGATGCTGCTCTAACAATGCAATACATTATGTACCCAAAATGATCTCTGTTTTAATCATAGATGCTGATTTAATGAGACAAGACTATCTTACATCAAAAATGGATTTAGGGTGTGATTTTTGTTTCCTCTGTGTTTTCTCTACATAATTAATAGAAATATGGTACCTTATATACTCTAAATTTGAAAGTGTACTATAATTTTATATTATTTTATGCTCCTTGGTCCTAAATCTCCCTTGTATAATACTGTCTGTCACTCTTCATGCTTTGAATTAAGACATATACTAGTAAATGTATGGTGTGGTTAATTAAAAATTTATTTTAAATAATTAAGATATTTCCATACGTCTTCCCTTCTTATCGCTATGAGAATACTTTATCAAGAGAGATTTTTTTTTCTATTTTACTACTTCTCCATCCTTCTCCCATCCAATGGCTTTGTTTTATGTTTATCTTGTAGAATACATTAGCAGTTTCTCTCTAATGCTGGTACTAATTCATGGATCAGAGAGACGATGCTGATCAATATGCTCGGGTCAGCTGTACCTTATTTCTTGAACACACTCCTGACCGTCTGGGAATATTTCATTGTTGCTGTCCCTCCAGTTTAACTTCTTAATTTTATTCCATGGATATTCTGATTCCACATTAGTTACCAGATCTAATCATTTAAATTCTTCTATCACCAGATATAAATAGTGATTGACAATTTTACCTTTAGATACAGTCAGATAATACTATACTTGAGGAGGAGTGGGAGCGGGGAGGGGGAATCTTCTTATTGTGTTTCTAATTCCACTGAACCCAGCAGAGTTAAATGTAGTTTGGATGCACAGAGAAGAATTAATGATTGGAAGATACAGAGTTGGTAAATTATTTATTCTGGCCCTGAGGAAGCTGAAAAGCTGAGTGAAAGACTAATAAATCATTTGTGGTAGTGCTGGTTGTCACTTCCAATTATTTTAGACGGTTTTGTGATAAACTGCAGCACCTGCTAGATATCCCTACACCATCCCTTGATGCTTGCAGTGCAGCTTGTTCAGTCGATTATCAAAGGCAACTTTATCTAAACTTTCTTCAGGTTGGAAAGAGAATTACTTTTCCCAGTTGCCCCAAACCCCATTTTTGTTAACTCCCTTTTCATTTGCACATGTGAGCTAGTTGCAGTATGTGATGTACAGGGTAGAAAATTCTGAGTGATGCTGTAAAATTCAGCTATTTTCTCTTGATCCAGAGGTGTGTGCATAAGTCTAACCGGCGAAGGCTGCTTCTATTTCCTTTTTTTTTTTAAAGCTACTACTTGAAGGAATGCATCTCACCTCATCCTCTCTATGATAACTATAGTAAGGCTCACTTCAATCCGCTAAGATGGTTCCTTACCTATAGGGGAAAAGAGACCACTGAGGAAAGAGGGACAGGTGTTCCACCTGCTGTGACCATGTAGAGGCAATGGCAAAATAAAGGGACAGGAGAGCAGCAGTCCCTTCCTATTTCAGAAACACCCTAGAGCTAGGTTGGAACTGGAGAGCAGATTGCGACTTCAATTTGAACTCATCTTGTCACCTGCTGGCTTCTCTTCCTGTTCTTTCAGGAAGCCACATCTAGAATGCTTATTGTCTGCAAAGAGGACCTATCCCCTCTCCCCTAGCATGAGGAGTCAGGGGCGGGTAAGCTGAGGAAAGAGAAGAGAGGAAAGAAACCAGATAAGGGAACTGCAGTAGATGGAGATAAGTGAAAAGATAATTTAGAAAGGGCGAAGTGAGGGAGGGACTTCAGAGAGGAAGGACGGGAAATTGGATGGGAGGAGAAAATTGAGGTAACTGGCCTCAGATAGTATGTGCAGGTATGCAGTAGAAAATGTTGCATTTCAGAACTGAAAACTTTAAAAATATAAACCATATATATATACACATTACTCAGATGTGATGGGGCGTCTGTATTGGTGGTTTCCTTTGCGAAAAGGTAATTAACAAGGTAGGACTCAACTCTTTTAAAATAACCCTTCAGTTTAAGGGAAGGGCTGCTATATGTTAAAGAATTCAAGAAAATATAGTTTCTGTCCCACTCCAGGGGTCCAAGATTATTGTCCCATAAGCCTCAGTTGTGGTTTTAGTTGGGTTTCCATAGGTACAGGTTTAGGAACATCAGTTTGGCCAACTAGCTGTAAATCAATCTGAAGAGAGCTTTAATCAACTTCTGTCGCCAAACAGAGGGCAGAGGAGTATCAAATAATCAGCTTAAAGATGCTAAGGCCAATTCACAGATCCCCATTACTGGTGAAAAAAATAGGATTTATTTCATGCCTGGGTCCAAAAGACTAATGAACCCAGACAGTATCTCTTATAGGCCTACGATAGAATCAGTGAAGAATCTTTCAGCAGCTCTTTCATTTAGTCTTCCTGATTTGATCCATCCAAAAAGCACAAAATATAAAACATTTTAAACTACGCTCTTCAAGCCATAGCTTCAGCCCCAGAGGATTAGAAGTATAAAGGAGTTTATTTGATTCATAGGAGTCAGAGTCATAGGAAACCTGTAGTCTTGGGTTTGAGGAATGAATTTTTTTTTTCCTCTTCAGGGTGTCAAGCCTCAGAATAGCGTCTGAGTTGTGTCGTTCAGGTGAATGATTATCATCTATGCCAAAAGAATGACAGGAGACATTACATATGGTTTTAATCAAGCCACAACTTTATTATTAGACAGATGTCTGGGACTAACCCGGTGGATAAAATGTGTGCAGTGCAGGTGCAAAATATATGTACCTCCAGCAGATTCCCTGCTAGGACCTTGCCAATTCCAGCCAGTTTTCTGTGGGGGGACTTCCACAGCTCCTTCCTATTTATCCATGTTCCTGCTGAATCAGTCATAAGAGTCCCCAACTGCCCCACAGCTTGCTCAGTTACCAAGCACCTCTCCTTAATTCCCTTTTCAAGCCATTTTTTTTGTTCTTTTGTGCCTTAATTTATGGAGTACCTGCCTTGAACATCCTCCACAAGGAGGAGCCATCCATTAGCTTGGCTGCCTTCTTCCCATACCCAGCCAGGTTTCCAGACATCTCCAAATGGCCTTTTGCTTAGCAGCCCTACTGAGGATAAAGGACCCATTGTCCCATGTGTGATCATGGAGGGACACCAGGAGCTGCATTATCCTTGACCCGGTACTGCAAAAACAGTCTTCCACAGATGGCCGCATAGGTGACTCATTCTTTGGATCTTAGAATTGACAAGATTTCTTAAAAGAAAATTAAATAAAGAACTTGTATGCTGGAGCCAAAAATCTCCATTCTGCTGACCACATTACATCACAAGATTCCCGACAGTCCGCGCGACATGCTGGGGTTTATTGCTAGCCCCTACTGCAAGCTCACAAAATCCGTGAAACTGGATATGAGGCAAGGCTTCTGCTATGCCATTATCCATATCCAGCATGTGCTTGGAAGAAAAACAGATGTTGAAAGTTAAGCATTGTAGAATAAATGCCTTTACCAACTTCATAACCATGTATGCGCTGGAAGTTTGACAATTTGATAATCTGTTCTAGTGCCATGTTGTCTCTATGACAAGTAGGGGGAAGGGTGGACATGACTCCTGAGGCTAAGCTACTCTGACCTGGAAACCTGGAGCTGTAACCTGAGATGGAGGGGGAGGGGAGTTGACACCTTGGGGCTGGCAAGGGAACAAAGGGCAGGCAGACGTTGGAGTTTTTTGAAAAGGGGTTAGACGCTGGCTGAGGAAGCAGGTGGGGAACCCGGATTTGGGGTCTCATCTCCCTGCCCCCCAGAAGGGCCGGGCCAAGGGGGCCTGTTTGTACTGACAGCTCTAAGTGGGATTGTGTGCCTGGCATCTCAAAGAAACCTTCTGATCTACCGGCTGGCTAAGAATCACTGTGAATCCCAGGAAGTGGGGTGTGTGGGAACGGGACTCCCCCACCCCCCGTGACAGTCTCACCAGAAGCACATCATTGTATTAGCCAGTTTGGATCCCTAAATGACCACCACAACTAAAAGGGGAAAAAATTCCAAGAAGATCATGTCATACACAAACCCTGTTTTGCATCCAGGTAGTGGGCCATTTTGTGCCCACCATTTACCTTCATAAAACAACACAAAACCTTCATCCTTCATATATCTAGTGGCTGCCTGTTCCTTCTCCGTGCCCCTGGAACCATGCTGTTTGCTGCTTTTCTGGATCCATGCTGTTTCACACGGTGGCTTTCAGGTGGTCCTGCAGCAAGCCATGGAGTGAGCCTGCCTGCCTGCTTGCTCAGCCTGTTCCGAGTGGGCAGGGAAGGGGCCAGGAACCCTTCATTCCTAGGTGGTGAATCAGGAACCCTTCATTCCTAGGTGGTGAATCATCCACCACGCTGACTGATCTTTCAGCCGCTTTACTTTTCCTCTCCCCTCTCAAGCCAGAAAGCATTTCCTCCTTCTTCTGGCCAGCCAGCAAAACTCCCTGCTTAAGTGCAGGGTGGCAATTATCTGCATAGATTTATTTTTAGTCTTAGTAGTGTACCTGTATTTAGTTATTCTTTGCCAACCATAGGATGTTTTGTTTGTCCTGACTACAATTCCAACTTTTATCAAGATCATGGCACTGCTGGCAGCTAAATTAAGGAAGCAGCGGTTGTGTGCTAGCTGATTATGGCAAACTGAAGCAATTTGCTATACTAGTGATTACTAAAATTTAAAGCATCTTGGAGACCAAATCTTGGATAATAAGTGAGAAGAGCTCCGCTGTCATTGGGCTTGTTGTATCGAGGAGCGTGGTTCAACACTAAGCTTTTCTAACACAGAAAAGAGTAAATTGAGAGAAAATCCTAGTTATTCCCCAGAGGCTTCAATATGGGGCTGCCTACAAATCTTAAATTCTAAAGCAATGAATTTTGAAGTAGATCCAAGAGCCTGTTTCTGTATGAAATCCTCTACATCCTGCAAATAGTCTTAAAATGTGGTAAGGAGCTGAACAGAATAGCTTGTTTTAGTGCAGGGAAGGTGGTTTCAAGTGTCATTAAGGTATACTCAACCAAATCAATGGAGTCTTTTTGGGAAAAGAGTGGTGGAAACTTCTGTCAGAAGACTGACAAGTGACTATGTGGGAATCTCTGTGTACCTTTGTAACCACTGCAGAAAGTCGTTACAAGCAGGTATTAAGCACTAAACACTCCCTGTTTTTTAAAACTATATTTCTGTTAATTTATAAAATATATACCTATAAATGCCTATTCTGTAGACCTTGTAGTGGAAATAAAATGTATTATTTTGAGAGGTTCAGTTATCAGGACTGGCTTAGAAGATAGAAGAAAGGGAAGGGGAATTTTTCCTGATCTTTTAATGTTTTCCTTAGAGATCTTCTATATCAGTGCAGACCACACTCTGAAGCAATTAATGGATCATTGATACAAAATTTTGGTTTATAGTGTTAAAGGTTTAAAAAATTCTGAATTTGGTGGTTGCACATACACTATCACTACTTTCAAAATTTCAGCTTTGCCATGTAAGTAGAGAGATGTCATCAACAGGACAGTTAATTGTTGTGGGAGCAAGGTACTATGTCCTCTGATGGTGTAGAGGATCTTAAAGAAAATTAACAAGTAAAGACTATTTCCCCTGTCCCTCCGTTAGAAGGATAAAAGTGGAGACTTCCCAATTAGGTGATCAAGATTGGTGGTGTTTGGTTGAACTAGACAATGTGGAGATAATAAAAATGTTAATTAAAGGGACTGAATCATACAAAATAGACAAAGCTGCTACTCTGAGTAGCCATGAATGTTAATGGAAATAAGCAACGAAACAACATTTAAATGGATGTTTTTAGATGTTTATTAGATTTGGGAGACATTCCTAACTGTTGGAAAATGGCAACTTCTGCATTTAAAAACAAAAAGCCCAAACACACCAGAAACTATAGGGCCAGTGACCCTAACATCTGTTATGGAGAATTATTGGAAATTATTTTAAGGATGTGGTAGAAGTACATCTGGAAAAGCAGTCTAAGGATAGCCAGCATGGTTTCAGGCATGGCAGGTCATGCTTATCTAATTCGTTGGAGTTCTATGTGGATATTACTGCCATAATAGATGAGATGACAGAAATTCAGTGGATGCAATGCACTTAGTGTTTCAAAGAGAATTTGGCTAAAAAGCTATGGAATAGGGAGTAAGAGTATACTGGATAGAAAACTGATGTAAAACCTGGAGATATCCTGTCTCTTGCTTTTAAACTGGCTTTCTAACTGTTATGGTGCAGCAGCGTTTTCAGTTGGAAAGTGATTACTACACAGAGAACTGTAGGAGTCAGTTTTAAACTTTTTTTTTTTTTTTTATTTTTTTTGGGCAGAGGAACTACAGTGATTCTTACTATGTGAATCCTATATAAGGGATCACAAACTGCTGCCAGGAGTAGGGAAACCCAGTAGCAAAGTTGCAACTGTGGAAACATTGAAGGGTGTGGAGGCAAAAATCCACAGAGAAGGTAGCATTGAGATGGAGTGAGACTGATTGTATGCATACTTAGATACTCAGGTGGTGAGAGTGGTATGAGAGCTTTCCAGTAATGCATTACGGAACACGACTAATATCTGTCATGTGATGTTTTTCTCATTCTCTCCTCAGAGAGAGGTGTGTGTGAATTTAAATAGCTTGTTTTTTTGGTTGGGTTTTCTGTTTCTTTAAAATATGTGTTGCTGTGTATTTGTTATGTATCAAAGAAATGCTCCTTGTGCTTGAAGTGGGAGGTGGTGACATTTGGAGGCCCCTAGTTCTTAAGGAGGTTAATTCCACAGACCAGCCCCAAGACGTTTTGCGTCCCACACAGACAAGTTTTATCCTTATGGTAAAAGAATTCAGTTGTGCAAGAGGAGAGTAGTTCTTGACCATGGTCTTCATCACAGAGCTTTAGGTGGTCTTTAGATGTCCTGGGCCTTGAAAATGAGGACCAAGACCTTGAACTTCCATGGAAAGCCAGAATAGAAAATGGAGAACAGGTTGAATGTGTTTGCTGTAGCTAGTGTTGCTAAGAAGACGTGCTGCAGCTTTCTGAACTAGTTGAAATTTCCCAAATGCAGTGCTTCATGCCCAGGTTTCACATTGCTCTACTCTAGCCAAGAGTGATAAAGGCATGAATAACTGAGGCCAGATCATCATTAGCCAGGAAGGGACAGAGTCTCCTAGCTAACTGAAGATGATAGAAACTGTTACTCATGGATGCTGCTACTTGAGAGCTTAGCATCAAACAAGGAATCCAAGAGTACGACGGCCTGAATTGACCATATGGATGTGTATGTTCAAAGGAGACTACGCCATGGGTACAAACTCATCAAAATGCTTTCCTCTCTTCATCAGTACCACCCCTGTCGTCTGCAGATTTAGATTCAGCCAGCTGTTCGCTGTCCATGAGCTCTCATCCAAGCAATAGGCTATCTTGGTAGTGGTGGTGGTTGTGTAGACATGTTGAAAAACATGGAAGAGAGTATTGGATCTTTTGGGACTTCACAAGTGAGAGGTCTTGTCGTGGAGTTACAGTTTCTCATCACTATTTATTGGGTATATCCCTCCAGGAAGGACTCAGACCATCTTAGTGTATTAACCTGGACTCCTGCTGCCTCTTTCAGGTGAGAAATAGCATCTCATGGTGTTGAATGCTGCAGAGAAGTCTGAGATGAGAATGGATGTCTGCTTTCTATCCATTGACAGGCGAAGAGCCTCCATCAGTGCTTCAAGGGATTTTGGTTCCATATGCTGGACTGAATCCAGATTGTGCCAGGTCTAGACTGTTAACTTCAGGCTTATCTAATTGAAACTGCCCTTTTGCTAGTTCTTCTTGCTCAGGAAAGGTAGAGTTTAACATGGGCAGTAATTAGTATCTACTTCGGATACATTGGTTTCTACAGTGTTAGACTATTGAGTTTCTGGTACTGGCTGTTTTTGGTCAGGAATGTGTCGGTTCCTCATGAGTCTTTCACAGATAAGGAATGTCCTGGGTTAGATTCACAACTGGATTGAAACTCCTTATGGTGTCCAGAACTTCTTGGGACATGAATGTACTGAACACTGGGAATGTAGCTGGGCTTTTGCATGGTTATAAACAGAATGGATCCATGCAGTTTGAGTAATGTAATATTTTCAGTGAAGTAGGATGATATTCTTTTTTTGGAGTATGCAGTGCTAGTTCTGACACATGCTGTAGGCACTCAGGATTGATGAAGTGGTTTACCGCCCTGGATAACTCTTTGGGATGGGATATGGCATGTTTAATAGAGGCTGATAGGAATATTGTCTTCGCCCATAATATGGTCTCATGCAAGGCTTTGGTGGAATTGTTTCATCCTGTCTGTTTCAGCCTTTGTTTTCCGCTGTCGGTACCCAGGTTTCCCCCCCTTTCGATCTGGTGCAGAGTGTTAAAAAGTCCAAGGTGATCTATGCTGGGGATGAGTAGAAGGGGCTGTTTGGGAGCCATTGTGTCAATGGTTGAGGCCAATGTACAGTGAAGAAGCTTCACCAGATTCTTGACTACTCATCTCTGAGTACTGTGCTTTAGCAGGCTTTGGAATTTGTTGAAGACCATGAGTTTTCACAGTCAAATCAGGATCATTGGTCAGTCATGTTGCCTGGAGTCTGGAAGATTTCTGACCACTGCCATAATGAGATGATAGTATGTCCAAGACAGTAGCTGGGTTGTACTGTCCTTGATCTTGACATCTAGGCTGAAGATCAGGTCTCTGGCATCTGATCTAACTCACCCATGAATCTTTATCCGCTCAACTTTTGAGATTCTGTGTCACCTGCCTGTTCCAAGAGGTTATGTAGAGAGAGGACTCCCAAGTACTATTTTCAAGAATAATGATGAAGAACTAGAATAAAGGTAAGACAAGTTTTGTTGGTCCAAACTGTTGCTTTATTTCTAAAATTTCCTAAGGCTGAATCAAACATACAAAAATATAATATAAAAAATGTTGAATACGATGAACAGTGTATACATACTCAGTAACCTGAAAAATAAAAGCCCTTTGAAATATGAGGAAGCAAGACACTATTCTTTTGTCCCTCACTGATGGAGCTGCTGTGATTAACCATACAGTAATTAACTCTTAAGAGTACTTAATTCTTTCTTCCCTTTATTGTTTGCTGAGAAAAATTACACCTAACACTTTATTTCTAACACTCTGCTATTTAAGATTAGGGAACAGACCATTGATGTGTTTTTTAGCTGTTGGTAGCAATAAATGTGTACCTTTAACTGAATCTTTGTTTGAAAATGTTTGTAATGAGATGTAATTTATATAATCAATTACTCATTCCAAATTTTCGTAGTTAAAAATGGTAGATTTAAGGGTTTGTGTGTTTCTTTTGACTGACAGTATATTGGAATTAGTGTTATGACTTGCTTTTGTGATGTTTTCTGTAGGATTTGCACTGGTGTTTAGACTTCAGCTTTTAGCTTAACAAAATGTAAGAAAAAAGCATGTTACGTTGAATCTTTGTGCAAAGAGTTTTTATACCTGTTAAATTTTATATCTGTTAAATACCTGTTAAAATTCGTAGTCAGAGTTCTACCCTTGTTCCATATAAGGATCCCTTGGATTGATTGTAAAGGTATGTCTATACTTATGGCATTGTGTTGAGTACAGACAATGCACACCCAGCTAGCACAAGTATAAAACAGCGTAGATGGTGAGGCACAGCTGAGGTGAGTAGAGTTCTCTACATGCCTTAATCTGCAGGGTATATACAGGAGCTCCTCATATAATGTTATGTTCTTGAAAAATGAGACTTTAAGTGAAGCAATGTTAAGCGAATGCAATTTTCCCATAAGAATTAATGTAAATGGTGGGGAGGGTTAGGTTCCAGGGAAATGTTTTTCACCAGACAAACTTTATTATATATATATTTAAACACACAGTATAAGTTTTGAATAAACAATTCAATACTGGTACACAGTGATGATGATTGTGAAGCTTGGTTGAGGTGGTGAAGTCAGAGGGTGAGATATATCCCATGGAATGTCTTACTGCTAAATGATGAACTAACAATTGGCTGAGCTCTCCAGGCTTAACTCTCACACTCCACGAGGCAGCAGGAAAGAAGGAAGAGCAGACAGACGCGCAGTGTGTGTGTGTGTGTGTGTGTGTGAGAGAGAGAGATTATGCACATTTCCCCTTAAAGTACAGTGCCTTGTTAATTAGATCAGGAAGCTGAGCTGCAGCTGCTGCCCTGTCGTGTGGTGTGTGTCCCCTGCTCTACGGAAGATGGGATAAGCAGGGAGCAGGAGCAGGCAGGAGGGGGACATCCTGACATTAGCACCCCTCTTGTTCCCCTCCCCCCCGCACAGCAAACAGGCGTCTTGGGGAGCAGCTCCAAGGCAGGGAGCAGAAGCAGCACATGGCAGTGTGCTGGGAGGGACAGCTGAACTGCTGACAATTGATAGCCTGCTGGGCAGCTGCTGCACAGGGAACTTAGAGGAGCGAGGAGCTGATAGGCTGCCGGTGCGCCCTGGTTCCGAGCCCCTACCAGGTAGCTGCAACGGTCTGCTCTTCCTGCAAGGAGTGGACAAAGCAGGTGGTTGCCAAATGATGGTAGAAGGGAGAACTGCACAACTTTAAATGAGCATGTTCCCTAATTGATCAGCAATGAAACAATGTTAACCGGGATGACTTTAAGTGAGGAGTTCCTGTACTTTACATGGCTCTCTACATGCATACAAGCAGTGCCTCCCACTTCTACACTGCTAAAAATAGCAGTGTAGTATGTTGTTGCCAGATCTTGTAGTATCTTTCACTGTTGTGTAGCTACACACTGAGGTGACAAATGTGTACAAAGCCTGCTTTTACTGTGGTATGTAGCTACATGTGTAGCACCTGTACTATAATTGCTGCATAGGATACAATAAAAAATGCAGTTTCCTTGGGCAGAACTTGTTTAGAATGATATGTTGGGGGTGGGGGACATTGTGTGGCAAAATGGGCAATCTGAATGTTGGGTAAGTCAGGGTCGTACTCTGTTTTCTGAGACTGCACTTTAAATTTCAATCTTCAATTATATTTCAAGTATGTAGTCTTTATCCTTTTTGGCTTGCTGAGATTTTCAACGTCACAGTTACTGGAAGACTTATGATTGTAATGATGCATGGACACAATATTTGTATGATGTATTTGAGTAAGGTGGTACCAAATCATACATTGCCTCTTGAGAATACCTTTAAATCACATGGAACTACTTAAACTCACCATTAATTACTTACAATAACAGCAGTGTTGGAAGGAATTTCATACTAGCCTGGTTATAGATACATATGATTCTGGCTGCTTGAAAGAGTTTCTTTTTAAACATATTTATGAAGTGCTTGCTTGGTTTCTGGGGCAGTAATAGCTACATTTTGAAGAGGAGGAGGTGTGTGTTCTACAATTGTAGAGTATGACATTGTTCACTGTGGAAATTGTAATAGAACAGTGGTACTATTGGGTTCCAGATGGAATTTTAATCTGGCTTCTGATTGAGCAGAGTGTCCTTGTAGAGTCTCCTAGCATCTGCTTTGAAAATGTATATGACATTATTCAAAATTTGTACCAGATCAAACCACTTTCAGGCTATAATTCAGTTTTTCTTTATTGAGAAATATATTTCAACAAATTTATGCCACGGAGTAAAATCTACACTGAATCTATTATTTATTTGGCTATTAACTGGCTATTTAGATTACTGTGATTGAGTTTCAAATGACTTCAAGTTTACATTAGGAATAGAAAGTTTCCAATATCAAATATGGTAAGATCATTTTTGCTATGATAAAATCCTGAACTTCAATGAATTGACATGATGTAGCACAAACCATTTCTATTGGTTTACATTTTCATTTATAAAAGCCTCATGAGATTTTATGTTTCTAGATATTTCTGGAGGGTCAATTTAAGATCTGTTTTTGACATTTGCGTTTCATCAACAATCTTGGAAAAATATTGGAAGCATTTAGTCCCATTCATTTAACTTGTGTCATGTGAGTTAGTTCCTTTTATGTCTTAACTGTTAGCAATTGTGATTTTTGTAAGTCCTTTACTTCCAGAAGTTGTCAGAATTTAATAATTATACTTTAAAACTGTATTTTGGAAACTCCTCCTCCTTCTTCTCCCTCAGCAAATGCACACATGATAGATGATTTTTTTATAGGATTTCCTTTAGCAAATATGGCCAGATACTTTTTGCTGGACTTAAAAGAATTAACGTGACACAGTGCAAATCATTTCTGTCGACATACTTGTGATATTGCCTGGCAAACTTGACTAGTTCTACTTGAAAAGACTGCAATCCTTTGACTTGCAAGATAAAAATTGGAGACATTAGTGTTCGTGGTGGCTCCTATTGACTTTTCCAGCCTTAGGAACATTTGTTTAAAACTTCAGTGCAGTTTGATCTAATTCTGATTGAGTGCTGAGCGCTTCCAAAAATCTGGTCACTCCTTTCTGGTGTCTAAATAGGTGGTGTGCTCTTTTGGACAGCTGGTCTGTAGTCTTTTACCCCTGACTATTAAAGGATTACTACACTACTGCTAACTTTGATAAATGAGGCCTTGTCTTGAATAAGTCTGTTCTTCCTCCAAGTTCTCTAAGCCATTGGTGTTTAGATTCTCTAGCATGCCTTCACCCTGTCCCTGGCATAAAGCTAGTCAGGGCTCTGCTGTATGTGTTCCCCACGGTAATTGTATCCTTCCTGTCTTCCACAGTAGAAACTGACTGACATCTCTGTTGCTAATTTGGCAAAAGATGCAGATTCATTGAAACTACAACACATTCCACAAAACCTTCTTCTGGAAAGCTTTACCAGAGACATTGACTGACTGGCTGGGTGTTTAGGCCACTGGCCTGGGATGTGGGAGACCCAGGCGTTCAAGACCATTTTGTACCAAGTAAAACAAAAATAAATTAAGTTTCTATCTTACTGTAAATAAAGGTTAATGCATGCATATGTTTGACAGAGTTTTGTAGCCTTTAATTGTATTTAGGAAAAAGTTCCAGATGTCTATGAAAATGATGCCTTATTTTCAATCTTCTGTTTGGGAAAAAGTGGTGGTTGGGTGCTTGGAGAAACTATAGTAATTAATAACTGTCATTGGTATGTTAAACTTTGAGACAAACTATGGTAAGGAAAGTATCCACTGAACTAAGGGTGTACTCTTTATGGAAATATGCTTGTGAATTTACAAGTGATTTTCATTTTCGTCAAATAAGTTAAAGCAATTAACTACTTGGCATTTTAAATCTAAAATAGCTCAAGGACATGCTCAAGGACACTATCTTAAATTGGACTTAGTTTGCCTCACTTCCCATTACTCTTACGACATGCTACTTCTCTGTAGCTGGAACTCTTCTGATCTTCAGAACTTGCTTAGGAAACATTGCCACTGAACTATAGAATGAGGTCTTAAATAAAAATTACTTGGAATGAGAATGCTCTATTGACAGACTTTTATTCCAATAATTCACACTCATTTTAAAAATGGCACTATGTAAAATTCTCTAAGCTTTGTGCATCCCAACACAGACTTCGAAGAAAGCAGCAAAGTATTGGCTACACACACGCATACTCAGACCACTGTTACGCCACCACTTTCCTGTTTTAATGTGTCCATCTCTGTGAATCCCTTCTTCTAACTCTAACACAATAAACCAAACACACTTCTCAGAAAATAAAAGTATGGGGGAAAATATTGTTGAATACATCTAGTTATACCCCTCATCACCGCAGTATCTGAGCACCTACCAGTCTGACTGCTTCTTATGGAACAGAATTTGCATTAGCAGTACTAATATCTCCAACCCATCCCGCTAATTTGCTGGGCCTCAGCATTTACCCAGGGGAGACACTTCTTGGTATGTGAAGGTGCCTTTTTCCATTGCTTATTTGATCCTTAGTATTCCTTGTGAGATTGATCATATTAGTACTAATTGGTACTAACTGTAGTGGTG
Source organism: Dermatemys mawii (assembly GCA_007922305.1). Lineage (NCBI taxonomy): Eukaryota > Metazoa > Chordata > Testudines > Dermatemydidae > Dermatemys > Dermatemys mawii. Next base: position 48,412,036 of record ML677349.1, on the reverse strand, counting down.
GTTTAAATTTTATAAATTCTAAATTAGGATTTCTAGCTGAATTTTTAAATTAGTCTTTTGAACATTTATATATTTATTCAAACAGATTTAGAAAAACACAGGAATTATTTATCTTGCTTTGAGATGTCTATCAAAACATGATAAAATCCAATATAACAATATGAAAAGAAAAATAAAATGCAGCCCACAAAATATAGTAGCTCAATAGCCATACAGCACAGATCAGATTATAAAGAAATTTCTTGCTTTTCTTATACATCATCTCTTGGAGAGTATTTGTTTCCTCAACCTCCATCTTAAAAACATGAACCCTACAGACAAACAGAGTTGGGCTATTTTGGATCATAAGTGGAGCACATTCCAAAGGAAAGTGGCTTTTAAGGAACTGATCCGCCTTGTGTGCTGAGATGAAGTGCCTCCATAGATCTTAACTATGACAGTAAGGGAGAGAGAGAGAACCTCTCAGGAAGGAAGGACCTAAAAGATTTAAAACCTTATAGGTAAATTTCAGCATTTAATTTCATCTGCAAACCAACAAGCAGCTAGTGTGGCTCATGTAGTACTGGTTGAATGTGTACTTAGCCATTCTGCTTAATTAGCCAACACCATGTTCTGTATTAGCCTTATCTTTTGAATGGATTTCAGATGTAGCTCCATACTGAGCATGTTAAGGTAATCCATCCTTGAGGTACAAAGTGGGTGAGTGTAATATTTTATGTTGGACCAACTTCTGTAGGTGAGAGAGACAAGCTTTCAAACGTAAACAGAGCTCTTCTTTGGGTCTGGGAAACATGTTTAGTGTCACAACAGTCTCTTCCACCTTGTATTTAGCTTAGCGTAGGTAGTTAATACATATTTCAGGGGATCAGTTAAGATGAAGTGGTGATAGGTAGTGACAGCTTCCTAAACAAATGCAAATAATAGAGAGCTAACACTGAAAGGCGATTTGTCCAGCAATAATTTGGAGTCTAGTTGGATTCCTAGTTTCCAAACATGAGCAAAAATTGATGGGAAGACATCTCCAATGGATGGCACAGGTACAATTTTTGCCTTCCCTTCATGTTGTATTCTTCAACTCACCTCATCACATTTGTCTTATCTGAATTGAGTCTCTGGCAGTTCATCTCTATCCATGCCCAAATCTCCTCCAGACACTGGGGAAGGCAGTCAATTCAGTACCAGCATGTGGGTGAGAGGAGATAAGTCATCACCTTGCTGAAGATGCTACAATCCATGTTTCCTCACTCACTTTCCTCACAGCTTCATATACATATTGAACAAGAGAGAAGACAGGTGCAATATTATACAACACCATGTGATTACTCTTGTGGTAGAGGTATAATTGCCCAATACTACCCTCTGGGATTTGGTTGAGAGAGAAGAATGAATTCACTTAAGAGTAATGCAGTCAACTTCTGCTGAAGACTGCATATGTGTGGTGAAAACCTCACAATCAACTGTGTTGAAAGCAGCTGAAAGGTAGATAAAACTAGCATGGATACTTCATCTTCATCCATTGTTAGCTTATCCAGCAATGCAGCAGGAATAACCCAGGTCAATACTTAGATTGATGGAGGTCAAGAAAATGGGGCGTCTAGATACTGCGTGATTCTGATTATTCTAACTGCAGATTTGTTTAAAAATTTTTCAATTTGAGTGCTTCTGAGGAATTTACCCACTGTCTCTTGAGGAACATTTCCTATTAAAATATTTTTACTGAATTCTCAGGTTTGTGAGAGTTATAAAAGCCTCTTCTGCTGCTTTGTAGCTGTTTCCTATTTCAATAGCCCTCATATTCCTATTATTTATATACATGCAGACAATTGTTTAAATATATGGAGATATGCCTGTCTCATAGAATTGGAAGGACCGTGAAAGGTCATTCAAGTCCAGCCCCCTGCCTACACTAGCAGGACCAAGTACTGTCCTCTGACAGACTTTTTGCCCCAGATCCCTGAATGGCCCCCTCAAGGATTGAACTCACAACCGTGGGTTTAGCAGGCCAGTGCTCAAACCACTGAGCTATCCCTCCCCCTAAATGGTTTAAATTGGATAACTATTTCAGTTATTACATGTTTTGAATTATGAAAGCCCTATCTATAAAATAGCTGCCATTTTTGTAGATAAATATGGCACTATTTTAACTTCCTTTAAAGAATTGATTACAACTTATATTGCATATGAATCACAGTTAGAGCTGTTTCTTCTGATTGATCTTACTTCATAATGTAGAATTTACAAGCTAAGCGTATAGCAAAAAGGACAATATAAAGCTTCTTCTTTCTCTGATATCAAAAAATTATGTTGTAGCTTGGACACACCACCATATGCATAGTATGTTCCCCAGGAAATGGTGGTTTGCATGTCAGCTATAGAATTGAAATAATTTGAAACTCTGTGTGCTGCCTGCATGGTTATACTAACAGGAGTCATAGATCCTGACAGACTTTTAAAATTGTATGGTTGACAACAAAGGTTTTTATTTTGCATTGTTACTTTGGTGGCGGAAGTGCAGAAAACAATAGTTAGTTCAGTTGGACTTTCACCCGTTGAATATTGGCAAACTTAACTCCCCCACATTAAAAAATTAAATTATACACTATGTATCTGTAATAAATTAAGATAACTTTTGTTGCAAGGTAGCAAAAATCTCTGTTAAATTTGAAAAGAGAACAGATGAAAGAAGAAACAATTATTTAACTTGTAGATTTTGAATGTCAGCATGACCTGTGTATGTTTAAGGAAGACATATTTGTCATACAGATGAAGCTGTTTTTTCCAGACCTCACGGTTGACAGAATCTCACCTACTTCTCCCATTTATTATGATAATAGTCTACTGGATGTCATATGGTACAGACTAATGAAGTTGTCTGTCTATTCCTACGTTGCATATAGTGTGTATTTTGTTTCTTTTCTTTGAATTTATATAATGTTATATGCTCTTTGACATTTGTGGAGTTAATTTATAAGAAAAGAAAAGAATGGATGTTTAATAATTAAGAGCTTTTGAGAGTAATTTAAGGGATTTCTAGTTTTTCCAAATACAAGTATCCTTCATAAATGTTGAAACACGTCATTGTGCTTATCTTGCATCTCTTGAGGAATGGTCAGACTAGAAACTTTTGCAGCAAGGATTAATTCACTTGTGGATAAAAGAGCAACTGTGCAGCTAAAATATGCAACTGTCACTTTCCTAAGAATCTTATCAGAGTATTTATTTGTCTCTCTGTTATGCTTGAATATCTTTCTTTTATTATATTGTTAATATTTTTCATCACTTTTTGGGGTGTAATCCAGTCCATTGGGAGGTTGTCACCACTTGTCCTGTAATCCCAAGTGCCTTAAACTGTTCTGCTGCTGTAGCTCCTTGTCTAGATGCTCTCAGTTGGCATACAAGCATGTACTGAGTATCTGTATGTTGAACAGCTCTGGTTCAGCAACTCTGACTCCAGCAGTCTGTTTGTGATACCACACTTCCACCAGCCTTCGTTACTCTAATCAAGAGACCACTGCACAGCTCCAGTCTCGAATTTCCTCAGAGCCATCTGTCCTTGAAATGTCCAGTCCTCCCCTAGAACACTGAGGAGTAATAATGTCTGTTCCTTTAAAGAGAGAAAAGCAGAGCAGTTTGTTGCTTTTACTCAAGTAGATAATCATCTCAAGTCAAACACAGCATTGGCTCGATCTGGAGTGAAAGTTAAAACAAGTGTATTTATTCAAAAAGAGAGAGGGTTTAAGCTCAAGTTTGAGGGATAAAGTCCAAAATTGTTACAAACAAGTACACATGAAAATAACTTTCTAGTTACCAAAACATCACAAAACTCCAGACTTGGTTCAAGATAAGATTCTAACCACACCTCCTTCCAGCAAGATGGCTGATTACCATCTTGGTCAGGATCTCCCACAAAGTCAAAAATGCTTAGTTCTGTTTTCCTAGGTGAAAGAGAACTTAAGGTTCTCTGCCTCTCTCTTTTGTAATCCAGTGACCTTTGCTGTGAGGTAAGTGCAATGGAGTCAGATGGGGAAGGTTTTATGCTTGTTCTTCTTTTATGGGGCTTTCTACAGTGCAAATTGATCTGTCCCTACTGCTTCTGATATGCAGCCAGTGGCAGCTAGATTGTGCTTGTATCTGGATGGAGGCATGAGCCTTTCCTTTGTCTGGAAAAACCTGTTTACTCGTTCCCCAGACTTGTCTGCTTCAAATACATTTTAGTCCCATATTTTGTTCACATTTGTTCATTCCTTTAGTTGCTTATCCTATGTACACCATGCAGGAATATTAAGAATCAGTGTGGTATTGGTTTTCCAGTGATACCTTAGGTACAGATTATAACATAAGTGAATTGGGGCACTGAACTAGGCAGCCAGTTGAAACTCACCACTTGATACCAGTGAGCCCCTTATCTTCTAGTGGTGGAATGTTCTTAAGGTCACAGAAAACAAAATTGTTTCTATCTAAATTTTGTCAGATGTTAAGTCCAGTAACTCCTTTAGAGCTCACCATTGCTTCAGTGTATATAATACAGATATAAGATCATGAATGTTCTAAGAGCACGAAGTATTCTATGTACCTGATTTTAGTGACGGTGGCAAAGATGCCAAAACTGCATCTCTAAATGGAAATGGCTAAGATTTATTATTCATGATAAATTTAAATTTGACATACCCCAAAATGGTGTCTACCCTTTCTGTATTTTCCCCTGAGTTTTTGTGCATATACAGTAGTGAAACAGTATAGTGTCTTACACTTCACATTCTATGAGCAATTTAAGAGCTTTCCAGCCTGACTATTCAAAATATGGTCATTTTTGCTTCTGTTTCATGCATGCAAAACTCTTTGGAGGATCATATTTCTCTGTTTGATTAGAAAGTTGACCAAGTCTAGAAATGTAAATATGTTGAATTTTTGCAGACTTATTCCCTAAAATAATTGGATTTTTTCCCCTAAAGCGAGAATATTTGGTCTCAGTGGTATGACTATGTAGAGATCGAGAGGGCTTACTGTCAAGGAAAACTGTTACTACTTTTATCCATCTTGTCCAAATATATACTAGTCATGGAAACACCAGTGATCATATAGTTTCAGCAGTTCCAGGTGTGTATTCAGATGGGACTGTAGATTTAATCCTGCTAAGATGTTAGTCACTTGTTATGTTTTATTTGTTTAGACTGTGTGGGAGAGGGTCTGAAAATTCATATTCAGTTTTCCTCTAGATATGTATACATGAAAGATGCTTCAGAGGAAGAATATTAGGTGTGTGCTGCAGTTAAGGTGGGGAAACATAACATTGCAGTGACGTTTCAAAAGAAAATTGGATCCGCTGCACTTGAAATCATGGTCTGATCTCGTGCATTGCTTCATGTGTCTTGCCTGTAGCAGAAAATTCAGATTATGATTGGTGGCATGGTTTATATTGAAGATTTTCTTTTTTGAAGTCAGTGAAAAAAGTCCTTGAGTTAGATTAGGAGCATACTGACAGTACAGGAACTCCTGGCTTAATGTTGTAGTTATGTTCCTGAAAAATGCAACTTTAAGCGAAACAATGTTAAACGAATCCAATTTCACCTTAGGTAGGAATTAATGTAAATGGGGTGTGGGGCGGTTAGATTCCAACGAATATTTTTTTCACCAGCCAAAAAAATGTATAGATGCACACAGTATCTGTTTTAATCAAACAATTTAATACTGTACACAGCGATGATGATTGTGAAGCTTCGTTAAGGTGGTGAAGTTATAGAGTAGGCTATTTCCCAGGGAATACCTTTCTGCTTAATGATGAACTAGCTTTTGGCTGAGCCCTTGAGGGTTAACACGTTGTTGATGTAGCCTCACACTCTATAAAACAGCATGGCAGACAGAAACACATACCGTGTGTGTGAGAGCTATGCATATTGCTCCTTTAAATAAGCTCAGTTCTGGCTCTACCTTTTCTGCTGCCCCACCGCTCTTCCCTGGTGGAGCTGCTGCAGGCGTGCTGCTGAAAACGGCTGTGGCAGCTCTGCCAGGGAAGACCGGTGGAGCTGTCACAAGCATGCCGCCGAAAACAGAAGAGTGGCTGAGCTGCTGCAGGCGTGCCACCGAACATGCCAGCGGCAGCACCGTCGGAGAAGAGCAGCGCCCTGACAGCGCCCAGAATGCTGCCCCCCCACTTTTTGCCACCCCAGGAACCTGCTTGCTAGGCTGGTGCCTGGAGCCGGCCCTGAGTATGCTCGCCCCACTCTTAAGTACATTGTCTTTTTAAGTGGATCAGGAAGTTGAGACAGCAGCTACTGCCCCAAGCTCTCTCTGTTTGCCTGTCTCTTCGTCCCTCTCCCACCCTGCTCTATATGGAAAAGGGATAAGCTGGGTGCAGGAGCATGGGGGGATGGGAGACACCCTGACATTAGTCCCTCCCTTCCCTCATCCTCCCCTCAGCAAGCAGGAAGCTCTCTGGAGCAGCTCCAAGGCAGAGGGCAGAAGCAGCACATGGGAGGGGGGAGGGACAGCTGAACTGCCAGCAATTGATAGCTTGCTGGGTGGCTTCTGCACAGGGAACTTAGGGGAGCAGGGAGCTGATAGGGGGGCTGCCGGTCCACCCTGGTTCCAAGCCTCCACCAGCTAGCTCCAAGGGGCTGCTCTTCCTGCAAGCAGTGGACAAAGCAGGCTGCTGCCAAACGACTTTATAAGAGAGCATTGCACAACTTTAAATGAGCATGTTCCCTATTTGATCAGCAACTTAACATCGAAACAATGTTAACTGGGGCGACTTTAAGTGAGGAGTTCCTATACTGATCTAAAGTGTTCTGGTACACCAAAATTCTTGCTTAAATGAGGGTCTCTTGGAAGGTTTTTCTGCCTTTCCCTTTTCTACTTGTGTGAAAGGTTTTCCACTTGCTTTATGTAATGGCCATCAAAATCATTCTTGTCCTATCTTCTTCCCTTTTCTGTTTTGTGATTTTTTTTTTTCTATTCACTTAAATCTGCTGCAGTTTAAGAAATGTTTCCTAGGTGTACAGGTTTGGAGTCATACATCCTAGAAAGGGAGAATTATCTAGAGAAAAGCTCTAAGGCCTCATTTTCCTTTAAAAATAAATTTTGAGATGCCTAAAAAGTATTGCTATATTTCATGAGCTGAACAAGAGGGGTTCATAGGAGTACATAGTGTGGATCTATTTGCCAGCCCTCTTGTGTCTTGTTGTGAAACCCTTGAAGTACAAGATTACTTTGTTCTTCAGAGTAAATATTTTAGCAAAAATACTCAATTGTCTTAGGCTCCTGAAAGGAGTAGCTCAAGTTGTTAGGCTAGGTTGCTAGACTTAAATATGTAATATAGATATATTTGGCCCAAATCAGCATGTAATGCTGCTGTTTTTGAAGAAAGGCAACAGATAGTAAGTTTCAGGAAGAGGTTCCTATATGCTTTCAAATACAAAAGTTCCTGTAAAGATGGGGGGGAAGCCAAAATTTCAGTGATTTTTTTTCTTAATTGTCCTTTTACTGGGCTAGCACAAATGGTCCCTCACTTAAACTGATATCCCAAAAATTGTTTTGATCAATTGGAAAGCAAAATGTGCACAACCAGAATACCAAGTAGGTATGAAAACATGGCAAAAAATGACAAATTTGATTTGCTTTTAAAATCAGGTTAACTCCTCCTCCCTGAACTCCTGTTTTACTCAAATAAGAATTTGTTACCCAAAAATTGTATCTTCTCTCACATCTGAAATTCCTATCAAAACCAATTTTCATTTTGAGTTAAAATTGATATAAAGGTTTTGATTGCCTGGGCTTACTGTTTCAAATTAGTCTGTTGCTGTACAACTCAGTCTCTTAAATTAGAAACACAGTTGTTACTCTGAGAAAATATTGAGAGGTTCAAGACTCACAAAGATTGTACAATTTCAAATAAGAAAATCAAACTTAAAAACAAACAAACAAACAAAAAACACTTTGGAGGTAACAGAATGCAGTTGTAATACATTAAATGGAAGCCACAGATAACCATATCCAGTACCATGGCACCTTTTTAGTCCTAGTTTAGTATAATTTTCAAATAGAGCAAAGTTTATGATGCAGTAGTAAATGTTTAGATCTTTTTCCAAAAAAGAAGAAAAATATGGTATTTCTAAGTGGATTCTAGTAGAGTGGCATCAAATCGCAGGATGTTTGTATTGTGATGTGGGCAAATATAGAATAGTTAGACTGTATACATAACTGTCTTGGTTTCTGATACTGGAGTTTGAGTCACTTCCTTCAAACTTCACCTTGGTCAAATGGATATGTGAATGGGTCTTCTGATAGAATCAAAGAAACCCTCATTGCTTTACCTTTTAGCTATTACATTATTAGCTTGATGTATGAAAATCTAACCTCTCACAAATACATTGTGAAATAAAGCAAACAAGTGTCATAGAACAAAATTTTATAATAAGGTTTTGTTTTAGTTTTGTAGTCTCAGCTATATATTCTGGAGATTTTTATTTACTTGTTATGGTAACTTGAACTGGTGGAATCAGAGAACATTAAACACTAACAGATTCAGTTTATGGTCAACTGTATGAAAATATTGTAATGATGCAAACTCAGAGAAGTAAATCAGAAAAACACCAATAATACTTGTAATAGTTTTCAGCTTCAGAGCTGGCTCATAGCATAAAGCAAATCTATAAACTCTTAGTTCTAGGTATAGCCACAAAAGCAAAGGATGGCTTATTCCATTAGACTGGAGTGGGTATTGACATTTATATTGCAGGAAATTAAATATTACTACTGGATTGCTTTTAACAGCAATTCTGTGCTCATATGCTATGAGTTTAAGTAATTGTTTAGTCCCATCTCTTCTCTTGTATGTTGATCATATGCAAATCTGTTACATTGTCTCAGTAATATCAAAAATGGTTGGCTTAAAAACTTTATCTGTGGTACGTTGTTGAAGACAAGATTTTGGATTTGGGAGAAGAGATTGCAAGGAGAAAACTACTTCTGGCACAGTGCATTGAATATGAATTTTAACTCTGATATATCAAATCTTACTTCCAGTGCATTTTAACATAATATGGTAAATTATTCTCTTTGAGTGATTTGGGCATTCAATGCAATACCGCAGATCACCTTTAAAGCTTCTAAAGTGTGTTTAATAAGTAAAGAGCTGATTATAAAACTTTATTTAATCCCTGAAGATATTTTATAAGTTGATACTGTTTAAGTTTGTAGATGACATCTTGACCCTCTGTTTTTTGCTTACAACACAACTTCAGCTCTGAATCCAAGTTTGGGAATATGTATTGCATATACTCGTTCATAAGCCATATTTTTTTGGTAAAAAACTGAAGCATTAGAGTGGGGAGTCTGGTTATCAATGGGTCTGCAGATTGTCATTTTGTTTACCTGCAGCGTCCACAGGAATGGAGCCCCTCAGCTCCCACTGGCCGCAGTTTGCCGTTGCCAGCCAATGGGAGCTGCAAGAATCAGTGCGGCTGAGGGCCATGCTGGCCCCCGCTTCCCGCAACTCCCAGTGGCTGGGAACGGCAAACCACAGCCACTGGGTTCCTGAGGGGGCTCTGTGCCTGCGAACGCTCCAGATAAACAAAATCTCCCAGCCCACCAGCGGCTTACCCTGTTGGGCCGGGAGCCAAAGTTTACCAACACCTCAAATATAGGGCCTTATGAAAGGGTCATATAGTTTTTGCCATTTTTACCTATCCATCTTGGGGGTTTGGCTTATAAACAAATTGGCTAATGAAGGAGTATATACAGTGTTTAATTTGTATTTTAGCTTGAGTTCCATTTAATTATATGCCCCACCCCTCCAATTGGGTCAGTTAAGCCAAAGTGAGAGTAATGGCTTAGTATAAAAATTAATGTTAATTTATGAATTAATTTCATTTGTGAATTAGCACCACAATTTGTAACTATTAGGATGCTATGTGATAGCATAGAAAAAGAATTCTCCAAATACCTTGTACATTAGGTAGAAGACTACCAAATATTTAGCATTGTTAGATCTTAGCACTGAAGATATCAGGTTTTAGGACATGCACTCACTTAGTCTCCCTAAAGTAGTTTTACAATTGCTAAACACACCTTGTTGAGAATGGGTATAATCTGACACATCATAGAATCTTACTATTTCAGTAAAAGTCCTTCCTTTTCCTGATCAGTCAGTTCAACTACACAGGAAGGTGTCTTTAGCTACAGTAGTGGTTGCCTCATGAGCAGAACTATAGAATTAGTAGTTGCTCATAGCTGCAAGCCAGCCTCTGGGCATCTTTCTAAATTTTCAAATATAATTATACAGTAGACTTCCTTTAACAAATTTTATGTTCCCAGCTATAATTATAACAGCTTTTTTTTGCCTCTAGTCTGTTCCCTTATCTTACAACCCATCTCCAGATCTCCCACTGCAGTTTCGTGCTATCCAGTGAACCTGACATATCTAGAAAAAGTAGAATATCTACTCTTTATCCAGCTGCCCTTCTATCTACTGTACTCTGATTTACATCTCTCAGGAAGCTAAATATTGTACTCAATATTGTACAAAGAAAGATCAATTAACATACTACTTTTATTCTAAAAAATCAGTTGGCTTTGTAAATTAGTGGGTAGGAAATCACTAAGTGCTGAAGATGAAGTAGTTCAATGAGAAGGGAAATACACACTTTTTTATTACAAGCACTTCACTTTGCTGCAGTTGTTATAAGATTATAATTATTTTTCTACTGGTTGGGATTAGGTTTTCATAGATTTCATTGTGTGTTTCTTGATGATACATGTATCTAACACAGAGGTTTTCAAACAGTGGGGTGTAGGAATGTTTTTTTTGGCGGGGGGGGGGACAAGCGGTGACGCAAGCGGCTTGGGAAAGCCCCACATGGCAGGGCACGGAGAGGGAGCACCACCTCAACCCCCTGACTCACCTCAATGGACCGTCCAGCCTGTGGGTCAGTGTCAACATTCACTGCGCTGTTTCCGGCAGCCTCCATATCCAGTGCTGGCTCTTCCCCCAGAGACGGACATACACGCCTTTCCTGACCTTGAAAACCGGAGGGAGGAGAGGCAGATATTGTATCTGTTTTTCTCCGGGTTGGGGAAGGGTGCAACTAAAAACTGTAACTCAAAGTATGCAGCATACCTCAAAAAGTTTGAAAACTGCTGATGTAACATGTAATAAACTGTAATCTTATGCACCCTTTTTATATGTAGTGGTTCGAAGTGCCAGCCAGAGCTTAACCAGAAAGGAAGAAATGAAGTGTCATCCATTAACATAGATTATAAAGTTTCTATATCCCATGAATTCCTGACACATTATCCTTTCGTTATACTGAGAAAAATAAATGTTGAATATGTAATAACACAGATGTGGCCAGATATTAACAAATACTTTGCAAGATAGGGCTCTAAAAATCACAACGCAAGATCTAAATAAGAGAGTGGTAAAGGCTATCGTGTATTTTTCCAGTTGCGTATTTTGCATCTCCAACCCCAAATAATTTATAAAAGTAGAATCCAAAATGTTTTTATGCCAAACTGATACTCTTTAAAATGCTATGTTGTTTTTACAGTTTGAGCAATCATTATTTTACCTTTCAGTTTACTATGTTTTCTAGGTCACTTCTTTAGTTTGAACTAAAAAAGAGACTATTGCTGAATATGCTAAAGTAGGTATGGTTGATTTTTCTTTTTTTTTGGCCTGGCACTTAAGTAGACAAGTAAGAATCATGTTTAATGCTGCTTTGATAATAAATAGTTCTATAACTGATTGTTGATAGAAACCCTTAAAATACATTTTTATGGTTGAAATGTACTTTGAGTAAACAGCATTCAATTTGCTTATTAAAATAATTCACTGTGTATTGTGGTTAGTTTGAGTATTAAGGAGGCAAGACTTTTCCAGCAACAGTAATTGGTTGACACTGTTTGACCTTAATGCAAAGCTACAGTATTTAATGAACAAAAGGGGAGAATAAAGTTTTGATAAATAAGGCAATTTTCCTGAAACCTTTAGAAATATGGTTGAAGTCTTTTAGTGTTAGATTGACGGTTTCTTCTTTTATGAAAAGAATAAGTGAATAATTTAAGGTTATATTTGTTTTCAGATCTTCATTCTGTCATATAAATAATAGACTGCTGAAGTGTGGAGGTTTCTGCATTCACAGCTTTAATAGACCTATATTAGTGAGCCTTTTACTCTGTTTCTGGGTCTTGTAATCCCTTTTGCCCACTTGCATTGGAAAGAATTTAATTTCTAATCTGGAGAATTGGGACAGTCATAGGTACTCCAAAGTTTTTTTTTTAATTCTTTAGAATATCCATATTCTAGACCTTAAAAATACCACATGATTATCCACTTGTAAATGAGACTTTCTATTTTTAATCTTTACTACAGCACTATGATGGCTTTAATATTTTTACTTTTTTAAAATCCTGCAAGATATATATGATGTTAGGAGATATAGTTGTCATAAAAGTAGAACACACATATCCTGAATACTAAAGTCTGACAGAAATTTCAATTGACATAAATGGGAAGACTCCTACTAAATGCATTGAGGTTTGTATCAAGCACCCTCTTTTTGGGAATTGATACATAATCAAATCTCTGTGAGAGAGAGTTGAAACTTGTATGTCTAGTGTAAGACCATGTTACAATAATTGGTGGAAAACAAGATGGGCATGCAGTGTGTGTATGTACACTCTCTCTCTCGCTCTCTCTTTTCTAAGGCTGCTTATTGTTCCTTTTGTTTAATCAGTGATCAATTTCTCCCCTGCTTCTCTCACAATTTTTATAACGAGGGGTATGCAGTGTGTGTGTGTGTGTGTATGAGTGTGTATACATATATATATATATATATATATATATATATATATATATATATATATA
>ML677349.1:48365899-48399074 GCA_007922305.1 Dermatemys mawii | reverse complement strand
CTGCATATATATAAAGTATGTACTGCATACCCATCTTGTTTTCCACCAATTAATGTAACAGATTGTTATAAATATTTATATAATTTTATATTATATAAAATATATATAAAATTTTGGGAGGAGCAGGAGAGCAATTGATCACTGATTAAACAAAGGAACAATAAACAGCCTTAGTCTGCTATAGGTTGCATCTGAAATCAGAACTATTAAGAACATTAACCAACATGTTTGGTTACAGGGTTTGAGGACTTTCTCTTAATGGAATGAAAAGTATATATGTAAAAATCTCCTTATATATAAACTTATCTTACTAAGTGAAGGATCTTATATTCATCTTCCTTCTTCTAAATATCATATTCGTTCTCCTAGATTACATCATCACAGTAACTTGAACTGTCAGGAACCTGTTCAGTTTGACATAGCAATCTTTCCTCCATCTCCCAAGTTACACACATATCTACTGTCAGTGACAAATAGTCCTCATCTGACATTTTCATTATTTTATTTTCTAAAAGTAGGATTTAGAGGGAATTGTGTGAGAAAGATATAGAAAAGTAATATTTTAGTGGAATGGAGGAAGATAGGGTAGTCAAACTTCCCTTGCAGATACCCTGAAAAATTATATACTATGAAAATTTTTGAATGAAAACATAGCTGTTAGTACACATTTTTTTCCATCATCAAATAATGCATTTATATGAATACAGTAATATCTCCTCTGGTGACAATTGGTATTGATCATTTTGCCCAAACTAGCCACTGAGCTAGGTTCACCAGAAAGCTGATTTATACTGTTTGACATCTAATTTAATACATTTTATGATAATTTGTATTTTTAGTGCTCAAACATCCCAATCTAGATTGGGGTCCCACTGTATTAGGCCCTGAACAAATATTTAAAAAGTCACAGTCCCTATTTGCAGAGTTGACAATCTCATTTAAGAAAGGATACAACAAGTGGGTCAAACAAATAGAAAGAGGAAGTGCAGGAGGACGAACAAAGTGATAAGAGCAAGTGATTACTGCGCAGAATGTTACCATTTACATAGTTTTTAATGATGATCTAAGGCAGCGGTTCTCAAACTTTTTGTATTAGCAACCTCTTTCACACAGTACATCTGAGTTCAGCCTCCTCCGCCCCCCCATTATAAATTAAAAACATATCTACCATTATTTTAAATGCTTAATTTATAACCCTGTTGTTTAAAATGAATCTACCCTTTCTCACTGCTTTTAAATTAAGAATAAAATACATTTCAGTGGAATGATTGTTATAAGCAGATTTTTTTATAGTTACTGTTTAATACTGGGAAGAGGGGGACATGAAGAAACTGTCAATATCACTGATCACAGCAGACTTAGCACCCCATTTCCACCCTTACTTCTGCATTGCTGCTGATGGCAGGCCCTGCTTTTAGGGCTGGGCAGCTGGAGAGTGATAGCTGCTGGCCATGCTCCCACTCTGAAGGAAGTACCGCCACCACCAGCACAGAGCTGCAAAAATAAGGGTGGCGGTGGCATACCGTGCCACCTTTACTTCTGCATGTTTGATATTTGCACTAGGAGGGGTGGTTACAGGGGGAGGGGGTTGCTAAGGCAAATTTTGGGGTGGCTGTAGCCTCTGCAAGCCTCCCCTGGTGCCACCCGTGCCTGTGAGTCTGACTTTTAAATTAGAAATTCTAATTATGCCCCTCATTCTAATTGGTCGGCAGTTTAGTGCTGCTCTTCAGCTGCTGAACAATCAAGCTCACTAATGTTGTCCCAGTCCCATGGCCAGCCAGAGGGAATATGGTGCCCTGGATGAAATTCTGTTTTGGTGCGCACCCCCCCCCCCCTTTTTTTTTTGGACCCAGAGACCCGCCATGTGCGGGGCTAGCAACCCTTAAGTGGTCATGACCCCCAGTTTGAGAACCCTTGCTATAAGGTATAAATCTGAAATCTCCCATGGTCTTTTACTTAGCTAGTAAAATGTTGTTTTTTAATATGTTAAGTCATGTTGGAAATGGTGGTTAGTAGTTGTCATGGCCTTTGTATAATCTGAAAATTGATTTTTATCATGTTTTAGTAACATGCAATGTTTAGCTGCAGTCAATTATAATTGCCATTCACTTAAGCTGTTAAGAAATAGTATGGCAATGCTTTAAGTCCTCTTTGTAACTAGATGCATTACCTCGTATTCACGTTGCACAGCAGGATTGATAAATTGTTTTGAATAAAAATAATTTTTGTATTTAAAATATTGGAACTAAGATGACTGTGTTTGATCATTTTGATTTCACATTGCTGATGCAGATTCTTTGAAACCTGGAAATAATTATTTACTGTCTAGTGTTTGTGATGATGATTTCATCCAATTAAAATAAAAAGTGTTTAGGTTCTTTCACCAGCATCTGGGCCATTTCAAAACATTAGTTTCAACAAAATTCTTTAAGGAACTTTTTAGTTTTTTGCAGTAAGTGCTAATTTTTCAAAGTATGTATTCAAAATGAGCTGCTGTTACCTTGGCAATAAGGGTCAGATTTTCAAAAGTGTTTAGTTGCCTAAAGATGCAGACAGGCACCCGGGGGGGATTTTCAGAAGCATCTACTTGTGTCATGGTTTCTAATGTAGAAGCTGTGGGAATAGAAGAGTTGTGGTTTTCCTTAGAAAAACAAACACGAAGTTTTTACTATTCAACAAGATTAGATTTATACATGTCTATGTGGAACTGTAAAATGATTTGTAATTAAAGATATACTTCTGTTAGTGATATGCTTGTTCACACTTATAGTAGTGATATATTTATAAACCGTTTATAAAGGGTTAATAAATAACTATAGATAATTTCATAAATGGTTATCAATTATTCCATCCATTGATAAGTTAGCTTAGAACTGTGTTTTACAAAAATATGTATCCTCTCTGACTGATAACTGTCTGTTACACATACTACTCAATGTGACCGATACATTTGTACACTAGAAATCTTTGAAGATTATAACACAGGTGAAAGAATTCAGAATAGTACTAAGATGTAGCCTGAAATAGGGGAAAATAAAAGTTTAGGTTGAATTTTGGGAAATATTTCTAATGATGAGACTTTGGAATTGTCTCCCAAGAGACATAGTGGCAGCTCCATCACCTGGATCATTAGAATATGTGTTGGGCAAAATACTCAATATAGAATTTAAAAAAAACCCAAGATAAGTAAAAATAACACTCATGTAACCTGGTAGGTATTTTCTAGCTCTTAATTTATGATTCTTTGTAATTTTGATCGTATGAAATAATTATTTGGTCAGAACCAAAAATTCAGTTTGTCCAGTGTTCTATTTCTATTATGTTAATAGATTAATGGATTTTAAAGCCAGAAGGAGTCATTGTGATAAACAAGTGTAACCTATTGTGTAATACAGGCTATAGAACTTCCCCCAAAATAATTCCTACAGCGTGTCTTTTTTAGAAGAACATTCAATCTGGATTGACAAATTGTCAGTGATGGAGAATCCACCACGATCCTTGGTAAATTGTTCGAATGGTTAATTACTCTCACCGTGAAAAAGGTATGCCTTATTTCCAGTCTGAATTTGTCTAGCTTCAACCACTGGAACATATTATACCTTTCTATGCTAGATTGAAAAGCCCATTATTAAATATTTGTTCCCCTGTAGATACTTAAAAACTGTAATCAAACCATCCCTTAACTGTCTCTTTGTTAAGATAAATAGACTGAGCTTTTTGAGTCCGTCACTGTATGGAAATCACCACAGTAATCTATAATTTCTCCAGGCAATAGGTCAAATTCACAATTAAAGAAGGGTAGCAATTTGTCTAGTTTTTTTTCCCCAGGTGCATCTTTTGAATTTACGTAGAAAGAAGATTGACCTCAGAGGTTTCATGTCAGAAATTTTAATTTTGCTGCCTGGTTATTCTGATGAATGGGTCATACCCCAGTAGTGTCTCTGGACTGCTGAATGATCTGAGAATACAATTTAAAGAAAAGATAGATTGTCCTGTTTATGGTTGAAGCACCTGTCGATGACAAGTGACATAATTTTGTTGTGATTTTTTTTAAGAAGTCTGAACAGTTTGCTTGGTTTTATTGATGGCATAATTTCTTGTACCAAGTTCTTCTTCTTCCATGTATGAACATACTGATTTTTAATTTGTGATATGTTTCCAATAGTTATCCAAAGCTTAAAGTCCACTCTCCTTTAAAATATTGCCTCCTTCCATGCCTTTCTTTACTGTGCACTTAATTGCATAAAAAGATTTTTTTTCTCACTTTAATGTCAGATTTAAGATGGAACATGCTCCCAAACAGTTGATTTTAGTTCTTAAATATGATGGGTTGATGGCATTAAATATTGACGTCTGCTGTCCATAGGCCAGATGGAACATAGAAAGCATCAGTGAAAACTTTCCTATGCTTTATTACAAATGTGCCTCATTCATGACATGGAAGGATGATTCAGTATTTGATTCAAACCTATTCTGACCTTCCCAACAAGGGAATATTTGGTAATGATGCAAAGTTTGGTTTTAGATACTTCTCAGTTTTATTTTAACTAGCTATAGTATATTACTTCAGTACTTGCAGTATTCCTTCTGCTTAGATTAGGAATAACCAGGTCAGAAGAGAAGAGCTGAAGCTGAAGAAGAGCTCTGTGGGAGTTTAAAAGCTTTTCTTTCACCAATACAGCTTGGTCTAATAAAAGATATCACCTCACCCACTTGAGTTATATAAGGCAATTGAAATTTTGGAGTGCTAACAGTGCTGATTTAGAATATTGCCACTGATCTTCTGGAAAACACCACCTCATACTGATTATAGGCTATCAAAGGGCTTTTAGATAGGAACATCTTTGGGCACTGCTGGCCTGCATTGCATTCAAACCAGTAACTATTATTAGTTTTATTTTATGCCCTGGGCACTCACTTTTTTTTATTGCTATCTACTTTCATGGAATTATCTTTACAGGGACACTCCCTCGGTACAGGGGAATAAGTGTTGAATGGGCTAGGAGTGAGACACATAGTTCATTCGTACCAAGCCAGACGTGTCTATCAAGAATTGTCAGCACAAGAGTAAAGTAGTTATAGAAGTAAAATGTAGATAAATGACACTATTTAACACTTAATGAGAACTGGCCAAAGGAACTACTTGAAATATGCATGTAGTTATTACCATGTGACCATAACTATCTCCCTACCTGAACTGGGCTGGGGAAAGGAAGGGAGTACACATGAAAACAGGGTGACTGTTTCAAAACCTAGTCATCCTTTTCAAAGGACACAGGTGTTACGGAGCTTTTATAAAATACTTGCTCTTCTTGCTGAGGAGGGAGAATTCCATTCTGAGATCTATTGGCCAGGGTTAGGGAGGCTAGCTGCAGACTGACACTCTATCTTTCAGGACAGTGAAAAGAGGAACCCTCCTAACTGAGTTAAAGGAAAACTGACAGATTATGGGTGAGTTGCGTTAGGCTTTTCTTTACTGTTTTAATCCAATGTCTCTGATCACTGTATTGCTGATGACTAATAAATGTCTTGTTTTGAAAAGGCTTTCCTCTATTGCTGCAAACATTGGCTGATTGCATAGCTCCCAAGAGAATAAGACCTTGTCTACATTTACACAGGCTCTGCCGATACCGATACAGCTATGCTGATTGAGTCCCTAAGTATAGATGCAGTATATGCCATGAGAAGGAATTTTGCTGACATACACTCACCACCTCCCTGAACAACATTAGCTATGCCAACAGAAGCATTCTTCTGTCTGCATAGCTGTGTCTACACTGGGGTTTTTGCCAGCATAGCTGTGTCGACTAGGAAGTGAGGTTTTTTCCCCACACCTCTTCCTGATGTAGCTATGGTGACAAAACTTTGTATTGTAGATCTGGCCTAAATCTCCAGTGAGCTCTGGGCTCATTTAGGCCTGCTAAAGGGGTCACAGTAAGAAACAGAGATGCTGAAGCCCGGGAGTCAGTCTCAGAGTAGAAGAGTTGTGAGGCTCCCTTGAGCAAAGTGGAAGGCCTATCAGTAAGCAGAGTACGTTTCCAGCAAGGGTAAGAGGCATCACATTCTCTGTAATATTTTGTGTGTATTTGTGCATTCTTTAAGTATATTTTTAAACAGTTGCAACAGAAGCACACTATACAGTAAAGAAATAGAGCCTATGCATCAGAACAGTTTTCATGCCTCACTCAATTCCTAATGTAAATTAGTAGGAACATTGGTTATCCATTTGAGAAACTGAGTTGGTATAAAAATAAAAATGCACTTATGGTGTGTGGTGCTTTGTGTATCATCTTGGGAGTGTTTTTCTGTTTATCTGTCACTTGCATTAGAAAAAGCAGTCACTGGCTGCAGGTGACATTAAAAATTAAAGGTTAACCTCAATTTCTTTACTGACCAGACGTAGGGCAGAAAGTTCTTCTGGATGTGTGCCTGAATTTCGGAACTATCAAAGAGAGATTTAAGAAGTGAAGACTTGTGGTTTGGTGGTGTATTTTTTTTTTCCCTGCATGTATGTGTGGGTATGTGATTTTAATATCGTATATTCCTATCAGTTGCATTTGGTTATTTCAATAGTATTCCTCATCACAACCAAGTGTCTGAAATTTGAAAACGAAATTGTAATTCTCTAGTTAAAAACTGCAGTGAATTTAGGTTCTAGTGTCCTGTATCAATTTGGGGATGCCTTGCTCTTAAAACTTAGAAAAATGCTGAATAGTAAAATGATTATGTACCAGCCAACTATTTAAAGAGCATGTGATTGTTTCAGAAATAAGTGAAAATTGTAATTGAAAATCAATAGAAAAGCTTTTTTAACTCAAATTCTTTCAATGTAAATATAAATCAGATGTAATTTACAAGTTAATGAACAGTACTGGGAAACCTTCCTCTGAATGCCAAAGATTTGGGCAAGGTTGGCCTCTCCCTTTCCTTAAATTTCAGGTAAGCCAGATTTATTGGGTGATAGTGTTATTTCGCTCTCTTCTCCCAGTGTACCACTGGAAAAAGTACTCTGTACTAGTTTGGCTCTAGCTTTAAGGAACAGGTGGTGAAAAGTGTTCTCTATGTAACCTGCATGTATCTTCTGTTTGAGAAATAGGTCCATTGTATTTATTCAGTGATGTACTTAAGCCAGGAGTAAACTTCTTGGCGTGTGTGCTGCAAAGTTATTACAAATTGAGTTCTGGCTTAAGCTCATCCAGGGCGCTTCTCTTAGCGTTTTGCCTCCTGATTTTACCTCATAGATTCCAAGGACAGAGGGGACTATTGTGATCATCAAGTCTGACCTGTACAACACAGTCAATAGAACTTTCCCTAAATAATTCCTAGAGTATATTTTTAGAAAAACATCCAATCTTGAGTTAAAAATCATCAGTGATAGAAAATCTATTATGACTCTTGGTAAATTGTTTAAATGGTTAATTACTCCCACTGCTAAATATGTATGCCTTATTTCCAGGCTTAATTTGTCTAGCTCCAACTTCCTGCAGTTGGATCTAGACTGGGGGTGGCGGGCGGGTGGGGGGGAAGGAGGAGGCAAACTTTTTGGCCTGAGGGCCACATTGGGGTTCCAAAACTGTATGGAGGGCCAGATTGGGAAGGCTGTGCCTCCCCAAACAGCGTGGCCTCCGCTCCCTCCCACTTCTGCCCCCTGACTGCCCTCCTCAGAACTTCCCATCCATCCAACCTCCCCGCCACATTCCTTGTCCCCGACCGCCCCCTCCTGGGACTCCCTGCCCCTTATCCAACCCCTTAGCACTCCACCTCCAACCAGCCCCCCCTTTTCCCTGTCCCCTGACTGCCCCCCTGCCCCTTATCTACCATGCCGCTCAGAGCAGCATGTCTGGCAGCTGCGCCACCCGTTCAGAGCCAGCCATGTTGCCACACTGCTTGGCAGGAGCTCACAGCCCTGCTGTCCAGAGCACTGGTGACACAGAGAGCTGAGGCTGCAGGAGAAGGGGGACAGCTGGGGAAGGGTCTGGGGCTAGGCTCCCTGGCCAGGAGTGCAGGGGCTGGGCAGGACAGCTTGCAGGCTATAGTTTGCCCATCTCTGATATATACCTTTCTCTGTTAGATTGAAGATCCCATGATTAAATGTGTGTTGTCCATATGGGCCCTTATAGACTGTAATCAAGTCACCCCTTAACCTTCTCTTTGTTAAATTAAACAGATTGAGCTCTGTAAATCTTATTATGATAAGGCATGTTTTCTAAAAGTTTCATCATTTTTACGGCTCTTCTCTGAATCCTCTGATTTATCAACATCCTTTTGAATTGTGGATACCGGAATTGGACACAGTATTCCAGCAGTGATCACACCAGCACCACATACAGAAATAAAATAACTTCTCTACTTCCCCTTCTTATGAATCAAAGGATTGCATAACGCTTTTGGCGAGTGTGTCACACTGGAAGGTCACGTTCAGCTGATTATCCATCTTGATTCCCAAATCTTTTTCAAAGAGACACTTCTTCCCACAATAGAATCCCCCATCCTGTAACTATTGCCTGTGTTCTTTGTTCATAGATGTAAATATTTACATATAATCATATTAAAACACACTATTTGCGTATGCCCAGTTCGCCAAGTGATCTAGATTGCTCTGAATCAGTGACCTGTCCTCTTCATTTTTATCTTTATTAACCAAACTTGCACTCTTATCAATAAAATATCAAGTTAGTTCATCATAATCTATTTTCCATAAACCCATGTTGATTGGCATTAATTATGTTATTGCTCTATTATTTTGCCTGCAATTGAAGTCAGACTGATAGGCCTATAATTCTCTGGGTCATCTTTCTTACCCGTTTTAAATATTTGCACATTAGCTTTCTTCCAGTCTTTTGGAACTTACCTGGTGTTTCAAGATTACTCATGCAATAACATAGTTTGTATATTACCGATATATTTATTGGTTTATTTTGATTGCTAAGTAAAAATGAGCAGGTAAGAAAGAAAAATGAAATTGCATGATTAAAATAGACTACTAAAATGCACTTGCTTCCTTTTTCTTTGTCAAGGGGTCAATCTCTTCTGTCTCTTGCTGCTTCTCCACTTATAGCTCCATTAAAAATGTATTTAGGGGATGTAATGAATATTAATTTAAGAGAGAATGTGGGGATTGAGGTTTTAGGAACCCTAATATACAGACCATTCCTAGTATTGTACTAAAATGACACATCCATGTATTGTACTTCAGAATAAGCTTGACATAGAGGCTTTGGTATTCTGTAGGGTTTTTTTTCAATCCTTGGATTAAATTACATTCATCATTCTTTGGTGGAAAAGTCATTATGCATATTTCACACAATTTACCTATTCTTTTTTGTTGAACTATATTTTAAACCAAGAATTTCTCCTAAGATACAAAATAAAATTTAAATGCAAATAAGTTTTTTTTATTGAGTCCAAAAATAGACTACTTTCAGTTTTTAATCAATTTCAAGCATTTATCAAGTTAGGATGGAACTTTGAATTTACTAATTTGTTGGGTAATCAGGCTAGTTTGTTTTTAAGTCAGATGATAATGAAACTGATCAAATATTTAATTTACTAAGTTATGTATAAGGAAACAAATATACTGTGTAATTTTAGAGTTATTTACTATGACTTCAGAAATCTGATGCAAATTCCCAGAGTAAGAGTTGATGCTCCTGTTTTTCCATCCTGGATTTGTTTGCATAGTTATATTACAGACTGCAGTTCTGCTTCTTAAAGGTGAATTGTCAGGCAGATTCACTTTCAAATGCCACAGCTTCTGTATAGAACTGCACTGTAATTAACACAGATTTAATAAAGTTCTGACATATAGGTTCTAATAAACCCCTTATATGCCAATCTGTAACAGCACTATTTGAGGACACCAATAGTATTACAAATAGTGTGTCTACTTAGATAATCTGTGGCTTGTGGAGCAACTAAATTACCCATATTGTCCACCAATATGCGGCACATGCTGGGCTGCTCATACATTTGCATGAGTGTAGAATACTTTTTTTTCTTAAATTTAAAATAAAGTGAGTCTATTCAGTGTAAGCTCTTCTCCATGCCTCACTGCAGTATGGAAGCTTTATGAATTTAGTACTTGTCTACCCTTGCAGTGCTGCAGTGGTACAGCTGTGCTGCTGGAGTGCTTAGTGACTATGCTACCTGTGCTGACAGGAGAGCTTCTCTCATTGGCTTAGGTAGTCCACCCACCAAGATGCAGTAGCTATGTCAATGTGAGAACCCTTCCCATTGATATAGTGCTGTATAAGCTGGGAGATATGTCGTCATAACTAATCACTAAATCCATACCCCTGAGTGATGTAGTTATACTGACACAAGTTGGTAGTGCAGACCAAGCCTTATTTCTTCTACCCAGCTGGTAGTTCCATTGCAAGGGTGAGTCATAAAGAGAAGTCCATTAAGTCAGATTTCTTCCCCTGTCTTAGCAACACCTGCAGGATTTTCAGCTTTAGGGAAGGGGAGAGGAACAAATTCAGGATTGAGAACTACATTGCCTAGCAGTGAAATTGTTACAACAGATTCCACACAGGCGCACTCACATCAAGACTAGTTATTTCCATAACTTTATCGTTCAGTAGTTGTTAAATCACGTCACCAGAAGCAGCATGTTTGCCTTTGATGAGGTGGCATAAACTCCATAATTTCAAATGCCTGCCATATGCAAACCAACTCTAGATCTCCTTTACCTCCAGTGCAGATAGCCACACCTTTCATTTATCCCTCTGCTTGTTCAAACTTGTAATTGGCTGGAAGGCAGCTGATTGAAGATAAATCTGGATAAGACAGAGGTGGTGGCTGATGCGCATAAGGTTGAAGACACCGTCCCTGAGACACGTAAATGGCTTAACATTCTACCGTCCCTATGTATGTAGTGCTCTTTGAATCTGAATTTGGCTATCACAAATTCTCATTAACATATTGAAGATCATGATAATTTCTGACCATGAGTTTTTCATTGGGATCATTTTAATTGAAACCCCAAATGTCTCTAGGTATTGATTTGGTCTGTATGAAGCTAATTAAATATTCTTTTGATCCAGCTGGTAAGAAGTTTAAGATTTGCTCTAGGTCACAGTGAGTGATCTCCAGTGACTGATTCACCCTAAACTTAAGTTTCACTAGAATAAGTTGGTTCTGCAAAATCCTACAAGAGTCTTTTCAGAGGGAGTGTTAATACTATTATCATCAATTACCCTGGCAACATTTTACCCTTTCCGCAGTGTCCATTCTAGCAGGCCTTTGTGAAGAAGCGTAGTGGTAACTTGCATTAGATTGTGGTGGAAATGGTCAAACTAGAATCAGAATTGTCTGAATGACAGATTGCATTTGTTAATTATGCCTTGGCCTAGAATCATAGGACTCAAGAGATATGTTCTGCAACTTTAAGATCATATTAAAGCACATTCAGAGGGTTATTGGCATTCATAGCATGTTTCACATCTATTGCTTTGCAAGGAATATCCAGAACAGCCACATGGAATTCTGTGACTGTGGTGCCTATTTCTGACCCCTCCTAAAGTCACACCTCCAGGCACAGTGCCTGTGGGCAGTGTCCACTGCTTCCCTGGACACCCTTGAGGAGCCAGTAGATGCTGTTCAGGGTTCTCTGCTTGGTTTCCCCTGTTGGATCGTTGACTTTATACCTTTGACCCTCACTTGCATCCTGGTTTTTTTTGTTTTTCATTTTTTTCTCTCCCGTGATTAGTTCATGCCTGGGTTCAGTGTCTTCTCCCCTTAAGCCGAGGGGGTAGGAGGCCTTTAGTAATGGGCGGGTCTACACCCATCCATACTCAGCTCTTCAATAGGTACACAGAATTCTGTATTTTTACAAAGTGTTATTGCTTTAACTCTGTTTTGGGTCATGAATCTAGTTTTTCCCTTAGAATGGTACAGAGCCTGTTTATAGGTTAAGTGGCCAAATCATCCTTAACCTGAAATCTAGTTGTATTTTGGAGGGGTTTTGTAAAATATTCCAGGAGTAGGGATCTATTTTATGTATTTTGGGGAGAAATTTTCTTTTACTGAAGGAACTATAGAGATGAAAATAATGAGGAGATCCCTACTTTACTTTCACTACAGATTTGGGTACACAACTTACATTTTTCATGATTTTTTTACTCCTATCCTAAAGGTTAGGCGGGGTGGGGGAGGGGAGAGGAGGGAAAGGGGGGCTTCTGCAACGTCAGTAGATACCCAGTGGTAAGGTGGGTTTAGTGACCTTTCGAGAGCTTTGGTATTTTCTCCCTGTTTTGAAAGTGACCAAAGAGTGGAGAGATTTTATTACACATACGTTCTGAAAGCACAAATTACATGTTGTTTTCTGTTTGATCATTTAGGCTTTGATTCAGGGAAGTAATTACACTTTAATTACTTACTCTTAATTTGTGAGATTTATCAATAATATTTTTAAATAATTGTTAATACGTAAATGAAAAGTAGCTGTTATATTCTGCTTTTATTTTTTAAATCAGGTTGTATTAGGGTAGAGTGTGTCTAGTTTGGTTTTACGTTTAAACTGTAAAAGGCACTTACAGTTGTAAGGTCTATCAATAGTAGGGGTAATAGGTGAAATGTTTCACTGGCGAATTCATCTAGCTTCCTGTGATCATGTATTGGGTCAGAGAAAGGACAGATTTTAACAGAAACCCTCACTCCAAATGAATAGTGACCCAAAGCTGGCATAAATAGTACGTTAATTGTACATTGACTATCAAGCCATTTGATTAAATGTATTTTGATTAATGGAGTGTAATGATACATGAATGATTGGATACAAGTTGACTGTTTCAGATTATATCTTGTGTGTGGCAATCCTAGATATGTAAATTATATGCATCCTCAAGCAAAATGGTATTTTTCAGAATTTCACCAAAAATGCAAGTTGTGTTTTTGCTTTGTTCATTAATTTAGTTAATTCCTTAATGAAAGATTAAGCATGC
Organism: Dermatemys mawii; assembly: GCA_007922305.1. Taxonomy (NCBI): domain Eukaryota; kingdom Metazoa; phylum Chordata; order Testudines; family Dermatemydidae; genus Dermatemys; species Dermatemys mawii. The sequence continues at coordinate 48,386,130 of ML677349.1, read as the reverse complement.
TTAAAATATTTTAACTTTTTTATATTTTTGTCCACTTATTACCTTTATTTTATATACCTAAATCCTTGTTTTCCCATTCTGTAAAACATATTTGTGATCGGTTGCATCTTTGTAACGCTGCAGCTTACTGGCTTATTAAACAGGCAGGTGCTGGGTATTTCAGACTTTCCTTTGGGGCTAGTGTGCAGGTGTTTGTTGGTATTAATGGTATCCTGTGATATACAGGAGGTCAGATTAGATGATCTAGTGATCCCTTCTGGCCTTAAACTCTGTGACTCACTCGAGGAATTGCAATGTTTTTGCTTTGTACGTAATGCTGTGCAGATTAGGCTGACCAGATACCAAGTGTCAAAAATCGGGACAGAGGGTCGGGGTAATAGGAACCTATATAGGAAAAAGCCCCAAATATTGGGACTGTCCCTATAAAATGGGGATATCTGTTTACCCCATGTACCCTGGCCCTCTTAACTGTGCAGAAGGGAGTTTTGATAAATATAGTCTCTCTGTAGTTATTGCTGTCTTCGTGTTTTCTAGCACATTTCAGCAACACAGAGTTACAGGGTCTAAAACCGGGATGAGCAAACTACATCCTGTGGGACTACCCAGCCCCTGAGCTCTTGGTTGGGGAGGCTACCCCTCCGGCACCTCCCCTGCTCTCCCCCCGCACAGTCTGAGTGCTGTGCCGCCAGTGCTGTGGTCTGTTGCTCCTGGGCAGTGCTGCAGCGGTGTAGCTGACTGCAGCAGAGCTGCGCGTTCCTGCCACTCTGAGTGGCATGGGAAGGGGGTGGGGCTGTGCGCTCCTATGGGGCTGGCGTGTCTGGCTCTGGTGGGGTAGGCATGAGAGTCCTGAGGGGTCTGTCAGAGAGCGGAGGTATGGATAGGGGTCGGGGCAGTCAGGGAGCAGGGACAGTTGGGTAGGGGGTGGTGTGGTGGTGGGGATCTTGGGAGAGGGTGGTCAGGGGATAAGGAGCAGGGGGGCTTAGATGGGGAGGGGTCTTGGGGGATGGTCAAGGGACAAGGAGCAGGAGGGTTGGGAGTTCTGAGGGGAGCAGTCATGGGGCAGAAAGTGGGTGGGGGTCAGTTAGGGGACAGGGACAGGCTGTTTGGGGAATCACAGCCTTCCCTACTGGCACTCCATACAATTTTGCATCCCCCATATGGCCTTCATGCCAATACCAACACCTGTCTAAAACATAGGAAAAATGTTGCTCAGTTTTCTTTGGCAAAGCAGAGAAAGAAAATCTGTATGCACATGCACACACTAGTGCATGAATCAGTTCAAATTCTTTGTTCTTAGAAGTAGTTTAATTATATGATTAATAGAGGAAGAAGGCTGGTAGGAAGGGTTTGAAGGCTCACATCAACTTGTTTATTTGTCCAGGAAATTAATTTAGAATATATGCTTTCTTTGATCACGTTATCTTTTTGTTACTTGGGTTTTTCAGGATTGTATTGATTATGTAAAAGGAATAATTGCCATTTTATTTTTTCTTCTAATTAAATATGCAATTATATAGTAGCACTGATTTATATGAAGAAAGATATTACTGGCTTTGCTATTATTATTATTGGTTGCTATTAAGGACCTTTTGAAGAAGGAATTAATCCTTGATTGGTGATCTACTTTCTGAATTCTTATGGTAATTGTTTATTGCTTCTCTTTATTATCTTGTCCAGCTAAATTCTATATTGGAATGCTTAACAGAAGTGCTTATGTCCTTTTTAAAAATTGCTGTAGGCACCTAAGGATTGAAAGTGAGATACAGAGTGTTATACTTCTACATTTTCATCTATAGGATCCAGAAGGAGCTATGTCAAAATGGCCTTACTTTTTCCTATGATTAGATCCCAGAGTTTTGATGGGCAACTTCACTAAGAGATTTTGCTATGGTGGAATCCCACAACTTGATCATATCCTCTCTTCTTCATCGCATTTGTAGGGCCACTGCCAGGGGTTGCCTAACGATAACCATGTTCATATCAATATGTTAATAATGCCCACTCTGTCTGTTGATTATCAGGCACAGACAGGCAGATTTTTGCTATCCCAGTGTCTAAGGAAATAAGTACATCAATGGAAATTATCTGGCTCATTCTTAGTCTGGAAAAGAGAAACGATTATAGGCAGGAGAAGCATTTTGAGGGACTGTTATCTCACCACTGATAGAAGACCTCTGCTTTAGATTTGTCAAGCTCATCCACCAACTTGGTTTCTTTTTATGCTTATCTCTGCGTATTGATGTCCACAAAGCAGCAGTAGCCAGAAAGCTGTTCTTCCATTTCAATGGTCTAGGTAGGAGAATGTGCCCCTATAGTGTTCTGTATCTTTGTACTTCATGGCTGGACAGTTGTATTGCATTCTGTTTTACTGTGAACAATACTTTGGGGAAAAAAACAGTTCCACAGCTATTCCTCTCCTTCAGAAAGCAGACCAACATAAGTGGCAGGTCTATACTACCCACCGGATGGGAGGGTAGTGATCGATCTTTGCGCATCTAGTCTAGATGCGATAAACTGATCCCCAAGCGATCTCCCCGTCGACTCCAGAAGTCCACCACCGCGAGAGGCGGAAGGGGCAGCGGTCGATTCACTGCCGTGAGGACGCCAAGGTAAGTTGACCTAAGATACGTCAACTTCAGCTATGCTATTCCCATAGCTGAAGTTGCATATCTTAGGTAGATTTTCCTCCTCTTCATCCCCCACAGTGTAGACTTATGATTTATTCCGCTTGATTGAGGCAACTAACATTTCTATATGTATATAATGTTGCCTACATTTAGAGGAATCAGCACCATAGAGATGATTTGTATGTGTCTCAGACTGTGGTAGTGACAAAAAGCAGTTGCTATCACAGTTCTAAACCATAATTGGCAAATGTGATTTAAAGGCCTAACAAAAATGTTTTTCATCCCACGTTAACATTTCAGAGTGTAGGAGTCTCATCTGGTAAATTTTAAATGCACAAGAGTGGGTTTTCAGGATCAGGCCCTAGGTATGAAATAAACAGGCAATATTGCTAGCAGACATTCCAGAATCAAAGTGAAGGTGGTGAAGTTCACATACAAATTTGCAATCTGTATTAAGCATGTATGGTATTAGGTGTCAGAGTTGAATACCTATTCTTAATAGGTGATTTCCATAGTTTTCTATGTTGAAGACTTCTTAATGTGTGTAACTCTTTTTTTTTTTTTTTTTTTTTTTTTGAGTATTATTTTTTAACCTTAACTGTTAGCTAATGAAATTTTATATTTGGGAATTTCTATTTTTTAGTGTTTATAGTCTTTGGTTACAACTTTCTAATTAATGCAATGCTTTCCAAACATTTTGGCAATGGATAGGCAAATGGAGTTTTGATATGTACAGATGCAAAAGGGACTACCTTTTATTTCCTGAAGCCAGTAGTAATTAATGGGTTGGAGTAAATTGTAAAAATCTATGTAAAATTATAGAGAAAACCATGAAAGGCAGTTTTATTTAAAAGTTTTTAAAATGCTGCTACAGCTACATGTGGTCCAATGCAGAAGGAGACCAACTGAAGGAACAGCTGCAGTAGGTTCACAGATTAAGTCTAGCTCCCTGTTTGCAGAGAAGTAAGAACAATTTAGAAGTAGAAGCATAACTCCTTTTACAGAAAGCATTTAGCTTTTAGCCACTGTTTCAGTGCTTGGACAGCTTCTTTATTTTCCATTGGAGTTTTCACAGCTTGTAATATACATAGAAAGTTAATGATGAAAGAGTAGTAAAGTATTCAGTGAAACCAAAATTAAGAGAATTTGCAAATGTAAAATCATAATTTACATAAATGTTATAGTTAAGAACACTGTGAATGTAAATATTCCTTCCTCTACTCTCAGTCCTGTAATGCCATTCTTTGTCCAATGGGAGATGAAGAATGATTTGAGACTGCTGTTTAACCTATTATAACAGTTTTAAAAAAATTAAATAGCACTGATGTAAATATGAGGTGGGAAAAGAGTATTTATCTCCATTAAGTTACACAAAAATAGGCAGTAAGAATAACAGGCGGGTGGGTGTGCATTAAGCAGTGAAATCCCTAAATTCAGACACTAATTATAAGCACAAGGACAATTGCCTCCCACATACTTAACTGTTGTTATGGGATTTTTCAGACAGAAAATATGCTTCACCGTTCTTCAGGCACTAAATATGGATTTTATTTTTCATCCCCTTTTTTTGTTTTTTACCTGATACATAGTTCTGATATTAGTGCATGACAGCCTAATGCTAAAGATTGAATTCAGTGTTAATTACTAGGCAAGTTTAAGTCTTTGTGCTGTTTTGCTGTTTAATGTAGGTCTCAGATTTGATCTAAACAAATCCTATCCAGTTTTTGATTGCAGATAAGCTGTTGCAACATTATGCTCGGGTGATTTAGGGCATCATTTGGTTAACATGCTTTGCTTTATTTGTTTCAGATTCCTGTTGGTTTTCTATGAACTAGACCAAACTGTAGTCTATGGACTATCAATGGTCTGAATAAAGCCATTGAATCATAGGGTACTGATGGTTCTTCTTGTTTCCAGATGATGTATACTATTAAAGAAAGCTAAAATACTTTCTAATATTACTTTTCCATTTAAGCAATTGCTCTGGTTAGTTACTACAAAGATGTTGAGTAACACTTAGGAGGAACGTAGGTAGCTCACACAGTTACAAACTAGGAAGGAGATGATTTATAAACATGCAAGAACCCCTGGTCAAGTTAATCTTAACATTAAAATTTTAGGCTAGATGGGACCATAGACGATCATTTAGTCTGACCTCCTGCATAATACAGGCTAAGAATCTCATTCAGTAATTTCTGCATCAAGCTTATAACTTCCATTTGAGTTATAACACACATTTTAGAAAGATACCTAGTTTTGATTTAAATACTTCAGGTAATGGAGAATGCACATGTCCCTACCTAAGTTGTTCCACTGATTAATTACCCTCACTGTTAAAATTGTGTCTCATTTCAAGTCTCAATTTGCCTGTCTTCAGCTTCCATCATTGGATTTCTGTATGCCTTTTTCTGCTTGATTTAAGAGCTGTATACTATCAAACTTGTGCAGCTACTTGTACACTGTGATCAAGTCACCTCTGAAACTTCTCTTCAATAACCGAATATACTGAGCTTCTTAAGTCTCTCTCTTACTACAGGCAGGTTTTCCAGATCTCTAATCATTCTGGAATTCTTTTCTGAACTCTTTCCAATTGATCAACATCATTTTTGAAGTGTAGACACCAGATGGAGATACAGTATTCCAGTAGTGGTCTCACTAAAGCCATATACAGAGGTAATATCATCTCCCTACTCCTACTTGGTATTTCCCTATTTATGCATCTAAGAATTGTATTCAGAGTCTTAGCTAAAATGTCACAGTAAGAGTGCCTCTTCATGTATTTATTTACCATGACTATATCAAGTCTACTTTTCAGAGTCATTGGTTTGCCCACACCCTCATGTTATATATATCTTTGTTCCAAATGTAAATAATGTAATATAAAAATTCCTGTAATATATACCCTTAGATGCATTTGGTATATGCACCTGTTTAGAAGGATTTACACTTACTTTGGCCAAGGCAGGATTCGAACTAGTGCCATAGCAGTGAAAAGTCATTGACTAGGCTTTAACTATTTAATGTGTTTTATATTTTTAAAAGAAAATGACCTCACAAAGCATTAGAACCTTAATAATACTGCACAAAGAAGGTTTTATAATCTGTTTAGCTTGTGCTGAGACCTAATAATATAGCAAAAAAAGCACTCTTCTAAGAAGTCTGCTTTTAAGATCCAAGGGAACCGGAAGAAGTGTTAAGAATTATGGATTACATTTCTTGGATTAATATTTTTAAAGTTTATTTTTAGGAACAGAAGCACAAAAATCCTGTCTTAATCTTTTTGTTTCTTTTAGTTATGCTGCTTATTTAGCTTTTAGTAACTTGTAATTTAAGATCACAGTTATTAGGTGTATTTCTGCATTTTATATATCGCTCCCAGATGCTACAGTATTAGTTTTTATCACTGCATATTTTATGAAATGTCAGCCTTCTGTTGGCTGTTCACACAGCATTGTTAGTGATCAAAGCCACAACATACAGGCGAGGAATCTAAACAGTTGGCTTATCTTTGTCCTTCATTGTGACACAAATACCATAAAATTACTTTACTCGACAAGTGACAGCCTCTTGTAACATGTTCTGAAAAGGTGAACTTTTTTGTGAGACTCAATGAAATAGATAAACTCTTTTTTACAATGATGTTTGTTTTTTTTTTATATAAAGTTTACAGGTATGTGCTTTTTTAAAAAAGTTTTTGTTCCAAATTTTTAAACTTGCACAATGTGATCTTAAAAATAATTACATAGTAGAAATTTTACATCATAAAACTTTTTCCAAATGATGATTGTGTATTTTAGCAGAATCCATGGTGTATATGACAACTTTTCTGTGAGACCTACAGAATGTAGTTAGTCCTACCATGCTAAATCCTTTTGAGCTAAAAACAGGAGGGTTGAATCAAATTTTGTATTGTGGATGCTACTGTGAATGGGGAGGGAGGGATAGCTCAGGGTAGTTTGAGCATTGGCCTGATAAACCTGTGGTTGTGAGCTCAATCCTTGAGGGGGCCATTTAGGGATATGGGGCAAAAATAACGATTGGTCCTGCTTTGAGCAGCAGGTTGGACTAGATGATCTCCTGAGGTCCCTTCCAACTCTCAGATTCGATGAATGCAAAATATACTTGGTTTTCATTTTGTCAGCGTGAGAGAAATTTTTGATCTGGGTTGTATTTACAGTTATGAACCTTGCCACACAGATATAAGTGGTCTTTAATTTTCCTTTTTGCCTAAATGAGTTCTGAATCTGAATTGAAGTGATAAGGTGGTGTGGGAAAAACCCCACAAATTCTCTAGATGCTCTGGAGAGATTCTGTAGGAATAAAAATCTTGAATGATTTTGATCAGATGTTGTATATGCCCAGTACAGCAGTTGGTTCAGTCAATTTTATGTTTTGGGATGGTTTTATTAAAACGAGCTGCTGCTTTCAGTAAATCATTGAGAAAGATGCTAACTTTGTATATGCATTTTACCAGTGGATTGGATCAGTGACTCTTATAATGCAGGGTGTGTTATCTGGAGTATGCAATGAAGAAAGTAATATTTTAAAAAAATTATGATAGGAATATTTAAAAAAATACTTTGGTAGATGGTCTTTAATGGTTATCTAGGGACAATGTTATGATGATAGGATGGGTCAAGGCCAGGCAAGAGAGTTCACACAAGATGCAGTTCAGCGGTGTAAAGAAAGAAAAGAGAGATTTTTTTTTTAAATAAAATGTTTTCCTTTTTGAATGACTTAGTTGTGTATATTGCTTTGCCCTGCTGTATGGCTCTCTGATCACGTAGAGACTGTGTTCAAAACATTCTTGCATGTATGTAAAGTTTTGCCTGTTAGATCAATTTGACAGAGGAACAGCTTGTTTCTAAGAGAAGTCCTATGAGAAATACTATCGATATAAGAAGAATAAAATATTTTTATCTCAAATATTGAGGATAAAATAGAGAAGTATTTAGTTACTTTAATGTGTTTAAGAAGAAAGGAACCTACCATTTATGGAGTAGTTGCTGGTATGTATTGTATTTAATAAAGAGTCAGGGCAATAATGTAAATTTGTATGGGTTCATGCTATAAGGCTGTTCCTTATAGTGAATATGTCAATTTTCATTTCAGTTTCTATCTGTTTTGTCATCTGTTCTGATATGTTGTCCAGTTGATTTATAAGCTTCCAGAGTCATTGAAGCCCCTCACACCTCACAAGAGGGCCTTTACCCCGGGGGTGGGGGGGCTGACGATGTTGTTTCTACCACTTCCACCTTTGGATTTGCTGCAAGTGATGTGGTGGCTTTAAATTGCTCGACAGGAGCTCCAGTAGCAGGAATTGCTATGGGAAGTGCTGAATCAGTCTGCTCTCAGGCTGTCTCCTCACTGACAGAAGGGTTTGGTTTTACCACGGGATAACTAATTTGCATTAGCTTTCCCCGCTCAAAAACATAGTGTAGACAAGGTACTTTATCTTACCCTGAGGTAAACTAGGTGAGGTCAACCATGGGTGAGGGGTTGATTGCTGACCTCATTTAGGGCAGGTCTACACTACCCACTGGATTGAAGGGGAATGATCAATCTCTTGGGAGTTGATTTATCACTTCTAGATTAGATGCGATAAATCGATCCCCAAGCGTTCCCCTGTTGACTCTGGAACTCCACCGCCGCTAGAGGTGGAAGTGGAGTCGACAGGGGAGCGGCAGTGGTCAACTTGCTGCTGTAAGGTAAATTGACCTCAGGTCGACTTCAGCTATGCTATTCCCATAGCTGAAGTTGCATATCTTAGATTGATACCCCCTTCCTGCCACCCCCCCATGTAGACCTGGGCTTAGCTACTTCATGGTGAACACTACAGATGTCTTGTGTCCACTTAGGATTTTGCAGCAAGATAACTATCCCCTGTTTATTTTGCTGTTGTTGTTTTGGGTTATTTTAATTACCTTTTATGTCAGTGAAGACACAGCCTCAGGCTATCCTGACTGTGCACACATTTTGCTCTGCCCTCTTCTCCCCTTCCAGAAGAAGAGAGCATGGGGGTCACATTGCACTACTGCAATCTTTTTTTCCTGCTGGACTTTCCACTACCAGGCTACATACATTGAGTGAATCTGGCCCTATGACTAAAAAACAATCAAGAGGTGTGTGTTTTTGGGGTTTTTTTGGGTGAATTTAGGGAATATGTCAAGCCAAAAATCAAATTCACACATCCCAGCTTGGTTAAGATTGAAGGCACGTATTAGTGGGTTGAATGCAGGTTACTGTCAAAAAGTTTAATTAAGAATAACATAGGAGAAAGCGGAAAAATTTCTCAGACGAAAATCAGGTATTCGTATTGAGGATCCATACATTTCATTGCCCTGAAGACCACAGGGAGGTAAGACAGGACACTAAGAGTGTGGTTAAAATAGACCACAATTTTATTAGGTAACGTGTCTGGGAAACTGGTCATGCCTCCTTCCATCATCCGGATGACCTGGGGGCTGCTGTCAGTGTCCTGCCCCACCCTCCCAGATTACACACATTTAACCTGGTCCCAGAAGCACTGCTGGGATTCTGTTGCCCTTCCCTCATACTGGAGCTAAAGGAGTGGTCTCCTTGCTTTACCATACATTAGGAGAAGGCACTTCCTGAAGATGATGATGAACGGGATTGGTGATCCTAATCTGCTTCCAGTTTCAATTTACCCAGGAACTGGAATGTTTATTGAATAAATTCCTGCCCAGAACACTTGCAAAGTTGTGACCAATGTAAATTTTGCAACCTAATCTATTGCTGTCAAGACCCACTGGTCTTGAATGCAGGTTTGTGGGAAGCCACACTCCAACCCTCCACCTGGCACCCTGCTGACAACTTCTTACACAGAATCCAGCAAGCCCGGTACCAGTTTGAGTCTCCGCCCCAGGGTCCTATGGCTGGAGTCCCAAAGCAGCCGATAGGCCTGTTGGGCTTACTTAAACCAGCAGAAGAACAGGAAGCTGTGCAAATAACTGCTCTCCCTCCTACTCTGGACTATGTGCCTTGCACTTCCTGCTCCCCTGGCCTGACTTCTTGTCATCCTGACCTGGCTTGACTCCTGGTATCTGACTTTGAGGTTCCTGACACCCATTTTGTTTCCTGCCTCTGATCCCCTGCTATTCTGACTTGGGCTGACTCTTCGTCCTAATTTGTGATTCTGATCTCAGGTTTGTTTCCTGCTTCTGGTCTCCCAGTATCCAGACCCAGCTGACTCTTGACTTCTGTCTTGTGACTGGGGATTTCAGCTCTGACCAGTAGGTCTGGCTGCCTTGCTCAAATGGTTTAAAGGACACCATTGGAGGTTCTGGGGCTTCATGAACCAATGCTGCCTTCTGTTTCAGATGCATCCCCAAATCTATACCTCTGAGCAGTCCAAGATGGCCTTTGTAATCAGCCTGCAGACAGGAGATGCATGAGATTAGGCCCCCTCCGCCCGACTGAAAGGTCAGAGCCCAGTGCTGTCAAATTGGGATGCCTTTCTCCAGTCAATATCAACCATCTTTGATGACTCTGAGTCTTTGGTATTGCCTGTGGAAGCTATACAAGCGGCTCACTCCTGAAGAAAAGGAATATTGCCGTCAGCAACATCTGTGCTGCTTCTGCAATAACCCTGGCCAGGCCATCTTGGCCTGCCCTATATGAACACCAAAAAGCTTGGGGAAACAAGCTTGTCCAGGCATGGTGAGGAGAACTGGCCTGGTCCTTGAGAGAAGAGAATTTCCCATACAATAGTCTTCACTGAGACATATCATGTCTCCTTCCTTGTCTCAGCTATATCCTGAACCCTATCCAGGGGCTTTCCATTTGCAGGTGCCTGTCCAGCTGTGCATCCAAGGGAACTGCCAACAACTCTCATTGATTGGGAGCAGCGGACAATTTTATGAATGCAGCTACGGTTCAGGCCTTGCAGATTCCTTTGCAGCACAAGTTCGTGCCAGACAAGATTAAAACTCTTGACACCTCTCTGCTGTATTCGGGTCCAGTTGTGAAGGAGACTGTCCCCCGGAAGACTGTTGTTCAGGGAAACAGAAAAATAATACCATTTGGCATGATCAATTCCCCGCATTTTCCCTTTATTTGGCATCTCCTGACTAATATTTCATGACCCCCTCCCCCATTCATTGATGAGAACAGATGGTTACTTTCCCGTCAGAATTCTGCCAACTGCATGGCCAAGGATTAGTAGGCATTGCACCCAGACCCAAGAGGGTTCAGGTTGGTTTAGTCACCTTCATTGAAACACCTACTTGAGAGCACTATGGAATACTCCCTCCTCCCTCCCAGCACCATGATTATGCTGACATCTTTGAGAAGAAGAATGCAGAAAGCCTCCACCCTCATCAAGACTCTAGTTGCCCCAAAGAAATCCAGTTGGGGTAAAGAGACAGTTTGGGTGGATATACACAATGTCAGAGCTAAACTGACTTCGTTGCACAAATACCTCCAAGCGAACCTGGCCTGGAAGTTCATCCACAAGTCAACTTCACCAGCCAATGCCCCAGTCTTTTTTTTTTTTTTTAAAAAAATAAAAAATAAAAAAAAAGATTGTGGCCTTTGGCTCTGTTGATTGTTGAGCCCTAAATCAGATAACAGTCCTGAACCATTATCTGCTAGCCCAATCCCTGAGGAGTTGGAGTGTGTTGTAGCCACCTGTATATTTACTTTACTAGATCTCTGGGGAGCTTACAGTCTCGTCCTTATCCAAGAGCAGGATGAATGGAAGACCGCCTTTCAGACTCGCTGGCTACTTTGATTATTTAGTCATCGTTTGGATTGACTAATGCCCCAGCATCTTCATTAATGATGTGTGAGACTTGCTGAAACAGTTTGTAATGGTGAACTTGGATGATATATTGGTCTTTAGACAATCTGGACCAACACATTGCTCATGTCTGCACAGTCCTGGAGAGACTGTGACAACATTGTCCTTATTGCTAAACTTTAGAAGTGCCTCAGGATGAAACCCAGGAATTCAGCTGTCCTTGCAGGGAATCAAGATAGATCTGCACAAGGTCCAGGCTGTCTGAGAGTGGGCACCCACTCCCACCCACGCCTGACAGTGTGTGCGACCTAAAATATTTTTTAGGTTTCATGAATTTTATCAGAGGTGCATCTCAAACGTTTCATAACAAGCCAAGGCCCTCACTGATCTTCTTCAGAAAAATGCCCAGTGCCCAAGGCCCAGCAGGCATTCAAACAGCTAAACTTGCCTTCACCACTGTTCCAGTTTTGGCCTATGCCAGACGTGCTACAAGTTTTAATTACAGAAGCCAGTGTTTCTAGCATAGCAATTGGGGCAGTGCTCTCCCAGAGGCACTGACCAGATGAAATACTGCACTCTGTCGTGTACTACTTCAGGAAGCTTACTCCGTCTGAGCAAAACTACGAGATCTTGGACAAAGAATTCTTGGCGATTAAGACTGCCTTTGAAGAGTGGCAGCACTACTTGCAAGGGGCCCATTATCTGGTCCAAGTGTATACTGATCGCAAGAAGCCAAGGCCATAAACCAATGATCGTTCTTGTGGGCCCTATTTTTTTCCCAGCTCAACTTTACCTTGACCTGTCACCCTGGAACTAGAAATGGCAACGTCCTGAATATAAGACTCCAACCCCCGAGAATCCAGTCCAGAACCAGCCTACGTTCTCAAGTCCCGTAATTTCCTCTCTACCGCCTACTACCAGGATTGACGCATGAGCATGAACTTTGCCTCTGTCTCTGGAATTCTACCGAGTGACATGGTCATTATCAACTGAGAAGCAAACGACACCTGGGAGGGGATCACATTCAAAAGGGACCTCATTTATGTTCCCCCAGTACCTGCAAGACTGGCAGTTCTTTAACTGTGCCATGACTGCACCTTGTCAGGACACACAGGGCGAAGTGAAACCCAGCAATTAACGTCTCGGTTCTTCTGGTGGCCCGGTATGCAACCCACAAAAGGGACTTGTGTTGCTTCCTGCCAAGTGTGTGCCTATAACAAGATCCCATGCCAGAAACTGTGAGGTCTCCTCCAACTGCTGGACACCCCATCTGGGCCCTTCAAGGTCATCTCCTTGGATTTTGTGGCAGAGCTACCAGAATCTAGTGGTTTCATGACCGTCTTGTCAGTGGTGGATTGCTGTTCTAAAATGTTCCACTTAATTCCCTGCACAGGTTTACCTTTTTGCAGGGGAAAATGTCTGGCTCTGAATAAAGCCAGGATCATGGCCGCCTGGATCATGTAATCTCCAACAGGTGTCCCCAGTTTACTGCCTGCTTCTGGCACAAGTCGTGTTCTTTAGAGGTCTATTTGCTCCGTTCTCTGCGTACCATTTTCAGTCAAACTTAGGATATTATACAATGTCTCAATTCTGGGTCAACTAATTATTTTAAAACCAAATGTTAAAATATCAGTGTGGCTGTTGTTCAATTTTGGGGATACATAAAGAAAAAATATCTTTTTTGAAGAAAGTGAGGAACTGGTTCTGTTTTTCAGTAATTGGGGAAAAAAGTGTTTTCTTCCTGAGTTGGAAATGTTTTAATATCAAGTGTTTGGCGGTTGTGGGGGAGGAGGGTGTTTAATTTTAAAATAACTTATTTTGGGAATAAAAATGACTTGCTGTATGTGTTAATTCTTTGGAAAAGAGGTGTTACTGTCAGTTGATAGCAGATTGCTGGGACATAGGACCAAGGACACCTTTGGCAGCTGCTTTGCAGCACTTGTTAACCAGTGGTATGCTATCATTTGAATGTGGCGTTTTGGCTAGCCTTACATTCATGGATCCATAACCTTTGGCAGCAGAGGTTAGTTTAAACTAATGAAGGGAAGCAGTTGTCATGTCACCCAAACCTGTGGAGTGTGTTAGTTGGGAACTGTGCTTTTTTCCTCATACAAGGTACTCTTCTGTCATATTGGGCTGACCTAGGGTGACCAGATGTCACGATTTTATAGGGACAGTCCTGATTTTGGGGTCTTTTTCTTATATAGGCTCCTATTACCCTCCACCCTGTCCTGATTTTTCATATTTGCTGTCTGGTCACCATAGGCTGACCACAAGAGTGCTCTAACTCTCAAAATGAATGTCTCACTGGCATAGTTGCTTGTGTAGAACTGCAGACCCATTAGATCAGGCCTGTACAACTCAGAAAGCATTGAGGGCCATATTACTGCAAAAATACCAGCTGTAGGCTGAAAAGCCCCACCTTCGTCCCTCCCCCATCTGCTCCTCCCCACCCCACCTCTTGGCTTGCCCCACCCCTACTTACCCCCCGTGGGCCACACAGTGAGCCCGTGCGGGCCGCATGTGGCCCCCGGGCCGCATGTTGTGCAGGCCTGCATTAGATATAGCTGTTGGAAATCAGTGGGCCTGTTACATTGAATGTTGAAATGGGGAAGAACATGACAGACTGGGCAGCTGTAACTTCCTCCACGTGCACACACACACGTTGTCTTGCTGATACTCAAATCTTTCGGACAAGTGAAGGAGAACTATAACAAAACCAAGACTTACCTAGGATGTGTACAAAAGCAGTGGCATGTGCTCTTCTGCTCCTCCTTCTGCTCTGCAGCCACAGTTCACCTAATATCATTGGTATGAAAATATTGGTGCACAAAAAATTAGACAAGCCAAGAAATGTTCCTTTAAAAAGGATAAGAAATATTACTGTTTATGAAATGGGAAAACCCATAAATGGTAGGAAGGAAATGAGTAAGGTATATCTGTATTCATAGCTGGAGACCTGGTAAAGAAGAATCTAGTATAATCTTATAGAAGCTAGAAAATAACGTTTCTTGGTTTAAATAAAATTCAACAGTTAAACTCTGTCCGTTGCTCTGAATGTTCTTACTTTTTTTAGGTTCATTCCCTAACCTTAATTATAGCTTGTGTGAACACATTACAAGAGTAACTTTTACATTATAATCCCCCCTTTGTGTGGCTATCATTATGATCAATTTTTACGATTTTGTCTGTATATGTTAATACCTTGAGGCTTGAGAATAGGGGACTTTTAAAATAACATATGAATTTATATCTCTAATAAGAAATGAATTATAAAAGTCCACACTTTTTTGCTCCCTGTTTCAATAAGAGCTAAAATCGATTACAGAGATACTATGAATTGGAGTTTAAACTCTTTTGGGTCTGTTGTCTCCTGTGTAAATCTTATGGCATTCAAACATTTCATGCATTAAGAAAAAGATGTGTTCCTTTGGATTCTATTTAATTTTATATAATGACTAATTGAAGCAAAATTCTTGTACATGTGCAAAACAGGTTTATCTACTTTTGGGTAACTTTCTGTAATATTTTTTGTTTATAATTCACCTAACCCCTCTTCAGCCAAATTTTATGTTCCATGTATCCTGAACACCTGATGGGAGTATGCAACTTCCAAAAAGGGACAAAGTCAGCAGAAAAAGAGGTGGTCTGAGCATTTATGCGTTAAATATGCATGTTAATTAGAAAAAATTAGAAAAAATATGAAAACAGATGTTACATAAATTATTGTAGTCCCAGGATAGCAGTAACTTATACACTGACAATAACTTTTATATGTGCAGATGCATGTGTATATCTGTTTCTATATTTCTGAACAGTGATACAACTCCTAAGTGAGTAACACTAGAAAAATAACTTCTTGTTTAAGCTTAAAGCTTTAGAATTCAACCTTTCCTCCAGGGGAATTCCTGTCCTGAAGCATGAATTCCATTGGGTGACAGTATGTTCCTTTAAAATACACTGACTGCCAGACAGGGCTAATAAGGCTCCAAGACTGTTCTGCAGGTAGCTGAGATATTTTCAGAGACAACATTCTTACTGCCTGCAGATGTCAGAGATGCTAGAATTTTAAAATGCAGCTGCAGTTGAGTTAAGGTTATCTTGGACCATTTTTAATATTCCCATATCCCATCCTTTAATCTTGTGTGTCTTGTCTCACTGTTCTGCAATATACCCTGTGGTGGAAGGACCATTTCCCATCAGCCAGTTGTCAGAATATAACCTAGCAGCAACTAAAATGGTGAGAAGTTGTAAAATAAAGAGTGTTTTAGAGATGGGTGTTTGCATATTATAAACAGGTAGAATTAATTTGCTTTCAGTACAAATATGTTTTGTTTTTCTAAGATACTCCTGATCCAATTCTTTCAAGATAAATTCTGATATAATTGGAATAATGATAAAACTGTGTCCACATTAAGAAACACACAATGTGTATTTTGTAAACTAAGTACTTGAAAAGTTGACTTCTGAGTGAATTAGATAAAGGTGCAATAAAAGGAGATATTGAGGACTGTAGAATTTTATTTTTAATCTGTAATGTAAGTTTCAGATATTTAACACAGGATAACGTTCTACTTCTCTAGCTCCATAGCATATTATTTGAACTGTTACATTGTAACTTTACAACTTTCTTCCTTATATTTTTTTTATTTCTGTAAAATACTCCACATACATAGGAAGACACAGAGGCTGCAAGAAGTAGACGACGGATTCTGAAAGATGAGGAATAACATTTCTAGCCAATTGCTGGTATTGAAGAATTTTTAAAATAGTTTGCAGTTGGTGTTCTTGTAGATGCATTACAGTATTAAATGTGTGAGAATATGGTACTGCATGAAAATGAATCACAGAAATCTATTAGGGATACCTTATTTATGTGTTGAAGAGGAAATAAATTACCATAATCTAACTTTATACCAATAGAATTACCAACACAGATGTACTTAAACAGGAAATAAAAATGTGTTAATCTTTCACTACACATGTATTCATTCACAATGTGAGGGAGTCAAGTTGCATGGGGGAGGCAGAGGAAGTTGTATAAAAGAAGAGTAGAATTGTTCTGGCTATGTGCCTTGAACTTTCAGTAAAAAGCAATATTTTGGAAATCTGTATATTTAGTGTCTGGGAGTCTATCCTCCACAACCAGTTCATGATGAAATTCAAATCCTAGTTTGTGCCCCCTTTTTCCTGGCTCCTTTGCAAGAGAGAAATAGAATTGAACACATTTTTCAAATGTCATCTATTTTGGTTGGCCTGTAATGGGTGTCTGCTTCGTATTTCAGATCATTACTGAAATACGAATTTTTGCCCTTAAAATAACTTAATTTATTCTATGTTTCTGGTTGCTTCACCTGCAATTGCTTCAGACCTTAGCAGTTTCTAGCTTCTCTGTTTCTGTGTTTATAATCAGCTGCCATAAAAAAAGTTTCCTTTTTTCTTCTTCTCAAAAGTAAATCATATAAAAGCAAAGATTGAAGATTACATTGAAGTCCAGGTCTGGTAGTGTTCAGTGCTGGACCAGTGACAGTTTAAGTTCTAGTACCTGAGGAGCCACTACTTGCTGCATTACATTAGATTTCTGGTCTTCCACAGCCTTTGATCCTAACTAGTGAAGGCAAGTTGCAAAAAATCAGATTTTTAAAATTCTGCAGTCTTAATTTATAGAAAAAATGTAAGATCATTTTAAGATGATTTTAAGATTTTAAAAACTGTTTGAGTCTAACTATTCTAAGAGCCTGAGGCCTGTACATACAAAGTCAGGTGGCCTTATAGTTTTTAAGTGGAAAATATGAAAAATAGCATCCATAAAACGTCTTTGCTTTCAGTAACTCAGAAGAAGGCAATAAAACCTTTGTAAGTTCTGTCTGTCTTTTTGCCACTGAAAGCCACAGAGAAATGAATGATAAAAATCTTTTCTGTATTTTTCCATATTGAAATCCAAAACCTTCACATCTACACACATTTAGATGCCCAAACATATTATTCCCGGGCCACTTGTATTTCAGACCTCCTGTTGCTCACTGTGCATAATTATGACCAGTATGTTTTAAATACTTCCTAGGTCTCCCAACACCTATATTTTCCTCACACCTGGATTCTTACTTATCAGTAACATTCTGAGAAAATTGTAGTTCTAGAGGTAATATAGTTTACAGCACATAAAACATCAAAGGCATGGATTACATCCAGTTCTATGTAGGTTTTTTATCACACCCTCATCACTCTATCAGAGCACCTTCAAGTAGTACATTCTCACAATTGAGCCTGGTTGCTTTAAAGAGAGTGATCTGGCCCACTTGAAACCAATTGCTTTTTGCCTTCTACCCCTCATTGGTGGCCCTAAAAAGGGATAAAAATTAGCAGGAAAACTCTGTAGGGAGGAAGTTCTTAGAGTTTAGAAAGTCTCTAGCAGGAACGCAGGTTTGGGAGGGGGAAGAAGAAACGGAACTGTATTTGCTTTTTTTTCCCCATCTGCTGCTGCCTGATTGTGTACTTCTGGTTCCAAATGAGGTGTGTGTTTAACTGATCAGTTCGTAAGTCTGGTATTCGTAACTCTTAGGTTCTACTGTGCATAGATATAAAGGTGTATGCTGTAATGACTGACGTTTGCTATTTGAAGAAAATAACATTAACAATGTGTAAATTGCAAAAATATTGTAAACTCGACTCCACTGAGAAACTAACCTTTTGCTGACAATTGTTATGAGCAACTGGTCCTCCTAAATGGGCCTTGAAAATAGGTAATAGATGGGAAAAGAACAATTTTCAACATCATTATGAAAAACATGAGTGAAGCTCAGTGATGGTGTTGAAAATCTCTTCCATCTGCGCAAGCCATTAACCTTATCTCTACGCCAGTTCATGGAGAATTGTTCATTACAATCACTGTTAATAATGGGTCAGTTTCCGAGTGTAGTCAGTGCTGACCTGTGTACAGACTGCTGATGGTAAATGTTTCTTGCCTTTGTAACACTGCACCTTGCTTTACAAAAGTAAGACAAACATAGCATGATACTTATGAAACATTTGTCAGACTTACCTTAGGACAAGGAAAGAGTGTATTGGCCTGCTGAAACAGGACAATCCTATCAAAGGTGGTGGAAGTAATAATTATATAGTATTTGCATTTGAAGAACTTACTCTGCTTTACAAATATGTCTAAGTGTTATCTACAATATAGGCTCCACTTCAGAAAATCCCTGTTCAGAAATGGTGCTTAAGCATGAAATAACTTTGGAAGTCAAAAACATGCTGTAGTGATTTCCTGAATCAGAGCTTTACAGTAGAAGAAGTTGAGGGACAGATAGAATTGCCTGCATAAATACACAATAAGCCAAAGGGGCAGTATGGATTAGAATCCAGTTCATCCATTCCTAGCTTGGTGCTTTAACCATTAGACCACACAGCCTTACAGATTGTCACTTGTGTTTCCGAATAAGCTTTGAACTCAAAGTTCCCTTTTACCTTATATCCTATCAGTGCGGTTAGTATCAGATGGGAGATTATTATTCTGGGTTACTATCCCTAGTCAGTGATAGGCTTTTCTCAGATGAGTTGCTCCATCTTTGGAATTTGCTTCCCTTCACGGTGCATCAGAGCATGACTCAAAAAAAGTATAGACAGAATACAAGAAATGTAATGATTTTGCATTTTTTTCCATTCATAGGTATATTTAATGCATTTGAACAATGTAATTGTAACTTATTTCTATAGACAAGCTGGCAGCTGCTATGGATAGATACTTTATAAATCTATGAAATAGCTAAATAGACCCTAAATGTAATTTGCTGTTTCTGGATGTGGCAAGGACCCATACACAGATAACACAGATGGGGTTAGAGTGGGTTTCAGCTTTTGACCAATTCATATTGAACTTTCTTTCACTGGTGATATAGGAGAATTCATTGCCGGTGTCTGTGGGGAAAAATATGGAGTGGTAGGGTGGTGGAGGTACTGGAATATTGGAGGATTCTCTGCACTTTTAAGTCTTTAAACCACAGTTTGAGGACTTCAGTATCTCAGACATAGGTTAGGGTTTACTACAGGAGTGGGTGGGTGAGATTCTATGGCCTGCATTGTGCAGGAGGTCAGACTACTAGATGATCATAATGGTCCCTTCTGACATTAAAGTCTATGAGTCTATCATCAGGAAACAGGTCAGGTGTGGAAGGAAACCATAGCAGCAGATACCCAGTCAGCACACTGCTAGCAGCTGCATTTGAACTGGCTAACTGAAAAGCCATGGTGACAGCTGCATACCAGTAGCATACAATAGAAGGAAACTTCCCTTCTCTCCCATTGGTGAGAGGGAGGAACCTGCTGGACTGGGGGATGGGAAAGGGAGTAGAGTTTGGAGGTGAAGAGGCAGAGTGAGAAGAGAAGCTACACAGAGGGCTGGCTCTTACCAGTGTGTTTCAGTAATCTAAAGAGTATAGAAGTCCTTTGATTTTTCATCCTCAGGGCACCACTGAAGTGGTGTCACTGGACCTAAATGTTTAACCCTGAATTTCTTGCCTCCTGTTGAGTGGCTGTATTATTATACGTGTGTGTGTATGTATGTGAGTGTGTATACATATAGCTACTTTCAATATTTTGCCCACTGTCCAAATATATTTGATATAATATGTATTCTGTTGTACAGTCCTTGAAAAGGCCACAACAGCTCCCAAATGGTTGCTAGTCTATTGTGTGAACATCCACTTTAAAAACTCTCAGTGCTTTTATATATCTTTGAAAGGGGGACAGGAGAATCCACCGAAGTGCAGCACCTCAAATACTTCTATGGACAATTTCTCGTTGGACTTAAATACATTATATATATAATGTATAATAATATAATA
>ML677349.1:48340125-48365499 GCA_007922305.1 Dermatemys mawii | reverse complement strand
TATTATATTATTATACATTATATATATAATGTATTTAAGTCCAACGAGAAATTGTCCATAGAAGTATTTGAGGTGCTGCACTTCGGTGGATTCTCCTGTCCCCCTTTCAAAGATATATAAAAGCACTGAGAGTTTTTAAAGTGCATGTTTACACAATAGACTAGCAACCATTTGGGAGCTGTTGTGGCCTTTTCAAGGACTGTACAACAGAATACATATTATATCAAATATATTTGGACAGTGGGCAAAATATTGAAAGTAGCTATTGGCATGGGCTGTAGCCAATTTTTCAAGATAAAACAGCCTTTTTTAAATAACAAATGTGATGAAGTAGTCAGTTAACCTAATGGGTCGTTTGTGTAATAAAATTCACCCTTTTAATATTGATGTTAAAAGCTGTTAAATGCAAAAAATCTAATCAATAAGCTCTTATGCTCTTGAAATGTAACAGTGCCTGAGATGTTTTTCAAAAGTTGTATTTTAACAGTACAAAAATCACAGCCTTATTACAGGATCGACTAAGTGAATTTTGTTATAGCCAAACACAAACAGCAACTGTTCCAGTTAAAATTCTGTGTTGGGCAGCATTGCCTTATCAATAGCATCCTTATTAATTAAGTTTACTGCTTCTATTGAGCAGGACTAGTGAGACTGTATTTATTATTAGTGGGATGTTTTACTTTTGATAAGTGTGTTGTGTGTGTGCACGCACACCCAAGTGAGATCCTATATATGTAAATACATATATTTTTCTTTAATCTGATTTGATAATCTGATTCCCATTGTTAGCTGCAGATTAAAGAGAATTTTGCACTGGTGTGGGTTGTAAAGCCTTGACATTGTTTTAATCTGATAACGAATGGCTTTAAGTTCATGTTCTTTCAGTTGTTGGCAACAAATCTAAACCTGTGTTTTTTGGATTTATGAGGATAAGTCCTGCTTTGGCAATCTTGTAGATCCTCAAGAGAACAGTTAAACAGTGATTAATCATTGTTTCTTCACTGAGTGTGCAGAGAAGAATGGAAAAGCTGCATTTCACACTTCTGAAGCAATTAATCCCCATGATCTTAGCCAGGTTTGTCTTGTAGATAAGTTGGGATACAAAACTGTACCTAATTTATCAATGTATGCATGCCATAAAGTATAAAACATGCAATTTATTTCATATCATTTATAGTCAAATGTAAAAAAAAGAGTGACTTTGCCATATCCAAGAGTGCTTCTTACATTACCTTCATATAAACTAAGTACCAGAGATTACAATGGGATTCCTGTTTATTGTGCACATCTGGTGCAGTCACTATGCATTTTCTCATTCACTTGCTGGCATTTTTAGTGATTGTGGCATAAATCACCTTGCTAATCAGAAACATAAGTGACGGGAAGTCATCTCCTTTTTTTGAACAATGGGAAAAAACATATGGCTGCTTAGACAGGACTTGGCTGTTGTACTATTTATGTGGCATTATATTCTGTATTTAGAATTTCATATTAATTGCAATGGTTTGATTGAAGGCATAGAATGCCCAAGGTTTATGGTCAAAGTATTTGTTTTATGCTTCGTTCATGACACACTTTATGCTTAACTTCATCGTACACCTGAAAACAAAAAGTGCAGTTTTAACATAGAGTATATTTTAAAATACAACAGGATGTTTTTAATTATTGTGATATAGGTATTGTATGTTTTGAGTGGTGACGCATACTAGAAAGTCATTGCAAATTGCATGGTATAAACCTAAAAGAGGCAAGAGAAAACATTTGTTGCTAAATTTCTCCTTCTGGGGAACATTTACTCTTTAAAGGCCTGATCGGGCAAAATATTCCAGGCATGATACTTATTACTAGATGTAGTACACATAATGCTTACAGGATTGTACAAAATTAGATTGGGAATCTTCGGTGATAGTTTTTGAAGAGGAATGATCATGGAAGTTCTGTATTAAAATTCCCTTTAGGCCAGAGTTTAAAAAAATATGTCAGTTGTATCAACAAAATGTACAAGATAATCACTCACAAAACTGCACAAAATAATGTATATCACATTTTGCCTCCAGTCCCCGTTTTTGTGTATATGTATGTATTTTTCACTTTATTTGCTGTCACTTAACTAGTGTTTGATCCATGAAAAATTTTTTACTCCTTAGCCAAATGCCATGTTATTCTTAATTGTTCCAGTGAGAAATTTTGTCAAAACATTTCTGAAAGTCTAGGTTAACTTACATCCAACTAGCAACACTTTGATCTTCTGTTTTATTAATTCTTCTAAATAATTCAAATTGTATGTTCTATTATAATACAATAATATGATGCCATGATGATTTTTTCCTAACCAATTTGAAACGCAACACATTATAATAATGGATATATTCATTTATGAATGACAAAGTGACTGGTTTGCTGTCTAATTCCAAAATCCTGTTCTAGCACAGGAAAATTAAGACTTTGATAAATATTAATTAAGATTTCTCGGGTCTGGAAAGGAACTCCAAATAAAGTTTCCTTCTGGTAAATTTTTTGAGGGCCAACATGATGACTCAGCTGGTGTTATGACACAGGAAACTTTCATCCTTGACTGACTTTGAGACTCATGCATTCCAGGCTCTAAGGGATTGATCAGGATACAGAGAGTGGTGGTCTGAGTTTCAGGGGAATGGCAGCACTATTAATCGCTCTGTGGCAATGCAAATTTGCAGCAAGTATAACTTGGGAGAAATAATGAGTGGGAGAGTAAAGAAATAGAGGTTTCAAAATCAGAGCATTCTTCAAATTTTATATAATATTTTCAGTCACCATCCATTCCAAGGAATTAAGATCTTATTGTCTAAGATTCATGTTCAGGACAGTGACTAAACCAACACTTGAAAGTCCTTGTTTTTGAAAGATCTATCAGTCAGTTTTTGCCACATTTTTTAGCATAAATTTGTTACTTATCTTCTCATCATTTTGCAGTGTAATATGACCTAAAGGTACCCTTTATAAAGAATAGACAAAATATATATTACAAAAAGGTAGATTAATATATGTAACTTTATTTTTTTTACAATTTTTAGTAACTTGTTAGTACAGTTTTGGTGCTGCTTTACCTGTGCCCCATGCCCATTCAATTGTCATTTTCAATGTAGAACACAAACTGAAATTCAGTTTTCTAGGTCAGGGTTTTTAAAAATGGGTGCCTGGAGCCAGGCTGTGAAATCCATACTTAGGCATCTAAATAAATGGCATTTTTAAAAATGCTAAGCCTCTGCTAGCTCCCATTGACTTCTTACTGAATCAGATGTACTAAAATATTGATTTCTTGTTGATAGAACTTACCTAGTTTGGTATAATAAGCATCATCTTTCATGAATGATTTTTTTTAATATGCATGTTGAGATATATTGAAGTGAAGAGTTAATAAATGGTACCTACAAACAGTACAGCAATGGTCAAAAATGTTCATGACTGAAAACAAGACCACTTTCTGATTCTGAATAGTACTGCATGGTCATCAGCCTCTGAAGATTCATGAAGACTCTGCATGAATATAGAGTGTACTTTGTAAATCAAGGTGGAAGTGCAGTGACAGAGCTCTGCTGAGAAGCTGGCACATTGCCTTGCCACACTATACTTAGCACAAGTCAATGGTGTAATCCATTACTTAATGAGCAATAAATTCACCCACACAGATTTTAAAAGAAAACAAATGGAAAGTAAACAGTTATCCTCTTCATCATAATATCATATGTGCTGTTAGTGTTCAGGTATGGGGATGTGGTAGAAGTCATTCCTCTTGAGATCAATTCTCCTCCTCAAATAATTCCATTTCCCCTCTCTGCACTTTTCTTATAGCTATCTCTACCTGATACAACCAAACTTCTATCTAATTCCTTGCATTTAAGGGATTCTGAGGTGGATACCCAACGTATGATTTTAAAATTGAGAACTTTGGAACCTTGGATAAAGGCAGCTTGTCCAGTTAGCCTCCCCTCAGTGGCCTCCTTAAGGAGGGTATAATGAAATATTCAGCCACTAGATGGTCCTGCGTGTAAAATATCTCATTTAAATGCACCTCAGCTGTACTTGGCAAAGCATTACAGAATCTTATAATGTACACATCTGCTATGTATAAGCAAGCTCTGTGTGCAGTCCGTATTTGGTACAGAAGAACATGACATGGTGTCAGGTGTAAACTAAAATCAGAAACAGATGTAAACCAGCAACATGGTAGTGGACAGAAGGAACAAAGCAACAAAGGTTGCAGGATCTCATCAACATGCCACTCTTAAAGTTTCCTGGGGCCTTGAGCTTTGAAAACCTGTACAGTTGGCATCCTGGAAGGAGTAGTTTGCAATATTTCAAATAGCAAAAGGAGAAAGAAACTGGAAATATATAGATATCTTCTCTAATTTATACTATGGGCAAGCAGATAGAGCATCTTTTTAAATCCTTTGAATTTACTAAATTCAAAGTCTCAAGGATGACTGTAAAAGGGTTCTGACTATACTTTATAATTCAGGGAAATGTGGTTTATGAAAGTGTGTTTTTTCACCAGGAAATTCAGGAAGTGAGGGAAATGCTGAATGTTTTATAAAAGCTCTGCATACATTGGCCGAAAACTCTGATTACACTGCTCCACAGCCAAAATGCTTCTGAAATAAATGTAGTCAAACTTTACTAATTCTGGGTCACTGAGAACGAAAATGATGCTTAAAATTGTTGATTGGCTCTAGTTTTCAAGATATGCTCTTGGGTCAGTATATACGACCCTTGACATGGGAATGGCGGAGGATAAGTGAGTTATAAAGGGAAGGGATCTCAATTTAAACCAGAAATGACTAAAATACATCTTTGACTGGATCTGTGAATAAGTCTATGACTGGGTTTGGACAGTACTTGCTTTTTAGGCAAAACAATGAATGATGGAATCTGAAGCTGGTAATGTGTCATACATGATATGAATTGCATCATGTTATTCCTAGAAGTCATGGATGATGCAATCATAACGAAGCTTACATCACTCTGCTGAACAAATTGCCCTATAGCAGCTCTAGAAATCATACAGTGTCGTGTTCTCTTATTTGTCAGTGTTTGATTTTGCAAAGGGACACATTTCTGTTTAGCCAAAGTGAGCAGAGATGCCTCGTACTTGTGTGAACAGTGCAGATAACTTGTGCTATGTTTGTTGTGAAGTGACTTCTGCATCACAAAAGCGCAGTCTAACCACTCTGGTTAAGAGAGCCTATCCCCTTTATTTTGGCTGCAAAATTGGAGATCAGGACAAGAGGTGGGCCCCACACATATGCTGCAACACTTGTGCAACAAATCTTCGCCAGTGGTTGAACAGGAAAAGGAAATCTATGCCTTTTGCAGTGCCAATGATTTGGAGAGAGCCAACAGATCATATCAGGAATTGTTACTTCTGCATGGTGCCTCCAGTTGGGAAAGGCGTGTCAAAGAAGAAAAAGTGGACTGTGCATTATCCAAACATTCCATCAGCTATACGCCCAATACCCCACGGAGAAGGACTGCCGGTTCCTGATGCACCAGAATCATTCTCACTTGAGTCAGACGAGGAAGAGGAAGAAGATGAAACGTTTGGTCCTGAACCATCAATGTCACAGGACCCACATTTTCTCCCATCCTCCTCCTCTGAACCACACCCCATAACACAAGCTGAACTGAATGACCTTGTCAGGGATTTGGAACTACCCAAGAGTAAGGCAGAGCTGTTGGGCTCCAGACTACAGCAGTGGAATCACCTTGCAGGTGATGTTAGGGTTTCCATGTTCCGTGACCGTCAAAAGGTTTTGTCCCATTCTTCTTCATGGAAGGTGATCTTGTAGCCTGCAACAACATCGATGGTGTGATGGCAGCCCTCAACATCGTTCATGATCCAGATGAGTGGAGACTCTTCATTGATTCATCGAAGACAAGTCTTAAAGCTGTTTTGCTGCATAATGGCAATGTTTTGCCATCAATTCCAGTTAGTCATGCAGTCCATATGAAGGAAACCTACGACAACATGAAACAACTTTTGAGGTGCATAAACTATGACCAACATCAGTGGCAGCTTTGTGGCTGCTTGGTCTGCAGACTGGATACACAAAGTACTGCTGTTTTCTCTGCGAATGGGATAGTCGTGCAAGAGAGTCCCACTACATCAAGAAAGACTGGCCACTCCGACAGTGATTGGAGCCTGGGAGGAAAAGTGTTCAGCATCCACCACTTGTTGACTCAAGGAAGATTTTGTTCCCACCCTTATACATCAAGCTGGGTCTGATGAAGAACTTTGTCAAGGCCATTAACAGAACAAAAGCAGCTTTCAAGTACCTCCATGGAAAATTTCCAAGGTTAAGTGAAGCTAAGATAAAGGAAGGTGTCTTTGTTGGTCCTCAGATTCATGAACTTCTTGGAGATGATGCATTTGACCATGCACTGCGTGGCAAGGAAAAGACAGCACGGAAAGCAGTGAGCGACGAGCATGGCGAGCGATTTCACCGGGACATTGCAACAATGGAGAAACGCTATCAGGGCAAATGGAGCCCATCAATGCTTGCAGACTATTGCTGGAGAGTGACAAGAGATGCTCCATTTAATGAATACAAGAGACAAGCCCAAGAAGTGCCGAGTAGACACTGAATAGGACTAAACTATGTACATAATAGTTTTTTGCCTTTTGTTCCATAATACATTTTATTTATATAACTCTCTTGCTGATTTTTAAAGTGTTACACAGGACAGGTGAAATATTATCATGTAAAGCAACCATACACACATGAAAAGACCTAGGTTTACAATTTATGATTAAAACTCTTTCTACACAATATACATAGACATAAAATGTAAAAACTTAAATATCTTAGAAACAGTAGCCAATCAGTTGTTTTAATTGTCATATTTGAATTCAGCACATCAAAATACATAATAAATATCACATTTTATCTCTGAAGCAGACGACTTCTAAAAAAATTGTAGACCAGTGTTATTGGAAATGCAAACATGAAAATATCAGAAACTGGATGGTTGTTGCTTCAACAAAACAAAAGGCAGGAGCAACTTGAAAAACCTGAAACTAGCTTAGAAGCTATGAACAGACATTTAAGTGTTAGAAGTCATTATCATAAAACCCTGAGGAAATGAGAGAGAACTCCGAGGGTAAGGATACATCTGTACTATCCACTGGATCGGAGGGTAGTTTTTGATTTATCGGGGATTGATTTATTGTGTTTCATCTAGACGCGATGAATCGATCCCCGAAGATGCTCCCTGTTGACTCCGGGAGTGGAGTTGACAGGGGAGTGGCAGTGGTCAACTCGCTGCCGTGAGGGTGGCCAGGGAAGTCGACCTAAGATACTTCGACTTCAGCTATGCTATTTGCATAGCTGAAGTTGTGTATCTTAGATCGACACCCACCCCCGGCCTTAGTGTAGGTCAGCCCTAAGAGTGATAAATTCCAGCCTACATGAGCAAGTGTGGAAAAAGTCGTCATATACCAAGAGAGGATGCTTGTCCAGCCAAAGGCACACGATGTAATACATGCATGAAATACGGACATTTTGTAGCTGTTTGCTGCACCTAAACAGTCAGGGAGCTGACTCATATTACAGACAATTGAGCCATTGTCATTGTCTGGAATCTGTCATTTGTGATGACAGAGAGCATGCCTGGAGAGTGAAATTGAATAGCCAGGTGAAAACTATTAACTTCAAAATTGACTCAGGAGTTGATATCAGAGTCATCTCAAAAGGGACCTACAATCACCTTAAAGCCCAGAGCTGAAATCACCTGATACAGCTCTGAATACATACCTCCAGGACTAGACAGAGTTTATGGGACCAAAGAGCAACAACCTTCTCAGTCAGCATGGCAACCATGATGAACCTAGTGAGAAAGGTGGAAGAACTTAATGGTTTATTTGAGGGCATTGATCTTTTGGAATGAGATTCAGTAGGAATCAATTTTGGAGGCAATGTTGAACCATACAGTATACAAACACCTCTATCAGAGACACCTTGGAAGAGACTCACTGCAGATTTATGTGATTCAGAGATTTATGCAAATTTACCTGGTCATATTTTCCAGGTATATAGAAATAATGTACTTGAAAGCCATAACATTTTTCAATGTTATCAAGAAACTGAAGTGCACTTTTGTTCATTTTGGTATTCCAAAATAACTAGTAATGGACAATGGACCACAATTCACTGTAGCAGAATTTGTCATTCCACGTGAAGTATGATTTGGATGATATTACTAGCAGCCTGCATTACCCATAACCGAATGGAGAGGCTGAGAGAGTTTTACAGACCTCCAAGAAAATCCTGAAGCAGGAAGATCCATTCTTTGCTCTTCTGAGGTACAGAGCAACACCAATAGAGGTTCCTGGATATAATTAATCACAGCTCCGATGAGAAGACAACTCAGATTCTTTTCCAAAGTTGGAACAGTAGTTCTATCTCTAACCTGGCCAGACATGAAGAGAATAGTCAAATTTAGATAAAAAGGCGAAAAAAGCTTATGAACACTTTACAAGAGACATCACTCACTTGAAGAACTGCCAGGTCTAGAATCTGATGATTATGTTCATGTCAGTTTGGATGGGGAAAAGTGAAGAACAACTTCCGGTATCATGAAGAAAAAGAATTCAGTGCCAGATCACACGGGATGAAGATTAACAATGGAGATTCAATAGAAACTGTTGACATCTACAGTTTGTTCCTTAGAAAGTACAATCAGCAAAACAACCTTTACAGATGGCAGATGCAGAACAAGAGGAAGAGGTTCAAAGATTCCAAGTTGATCGCAGCCAGTTGGTTCAACTAATCGACAACCAGATGACCAAGTTGTTATGAGTTTGCGTCATGTAATTAGAAAACTAGTATGATTCAAAGACACTTAAGAGACTGATAGAACCTCAAAGAGAGTGTGATAATGTAAACACTGTAAATGGTGGGAATGTAGAACTTCAAAGGGGTGATGGAATGGAATATAAAATTGTATTATACTGTTCAAAAACTAGGTGGCAGTATGTACAGAATATCTTATTGAAATGAACCTCCGCCATATCTGCCAAAACATTAAGGGATCTTATAATGAACAATCTGGTGTGTATAAGCAGCTGTTGTGACCAGCCAGTATCTGCTATGGAAGAATATGGCAGAGGGTTAGGAGGAGAGTTGTCTTCAAGGAGTGCAGGGGGAGGGGAGGAGTCTGATTATCAGAAAGACCTCCACTTCTGTGATGAATGGTCTAAGGAGCTCTGGTGCAGGAAGAGTGTGGAACTCTATTGTGGGACAGAGCTGCAGAAAAGAAGTGTGTTGATTTAAACTGACTTTTAGGACATCTTTTAGCCATATGGAACCTGATTCTGGAAATGACATTTAAGTCATAGATAGCCACTAGCAAGTGGATGTGCGTGTCACTGATTGTGTGTCTGCGCATTTTCTTCCTATTTCATTAGTCTATGCCCTGTCCATTCTCATTTATTTCACTTCAGCCAGTAAAGATATCAGCATGAAAACTGAAGAAGACAAGGAGTGTGGGAGAAAAGAAGAGAAGTAATGGTTTTATCATTCATGTCACAGTGCCACCATTTAAAAGAGAAGCTCATTAGAGCAACAGAGGGTGACAGGGAAGGAGAGGAGACGCTGAATGCTCGCAAGGAATTAGGCATACTGCATATGTCTGCACAGTAAAGAAAAATCTGTGGCTGATCCATGCCAGCGGCTCAGGCTCTCGGGGCTTGGCCTGTGGGGCTGTTTCATTGCTGTGGAGGCTTCTGGGCTTAGGCTGGAGCCCAAGGTCTGGGACCTTCCCTCCTCTCAGGGTTTTAGAGCCTGGGCTCCAGTCCCAGTCTGAAAGTCTACACAGCAGTGAAGCAGCCTCATAGCTCAAGCCCTGTGAGCCGAAGTTGGCTGGCACAGGCCAGCCACGGGTGTTTAGTTGCTGTGTAGACATTCCCAGTGAGGTATGACATTGTTGCAGGAGAACTGGAACTCCTGGAATTTCACAGGAAAAAACGTTAGCAGATCCCTGATCTTTTAGGAAAACATGACTTAAGGTGACAACATTACTCCATGAGTATAGGAAGCAGTTTTAACAGGTTTTCCTAGACCAACAACCCGTGAACCCCTTTAACTAAAATATAAAGTCTTGCAAACCCCCTCCTAAAAATGAATATTTCCAGGGATTTTCTCCTTTACCTGAATATAGATTATAAAAGCAGTGACCTTGGAAATATAAAATTTGTTTTTATGACTGCTTATTATACAGTTTATTATTCATTATTATTTATCATTCCAGTATTTTTATTACATTATGAAAACAGCAACACACTTCTGAGATATCACTTTCGTAGCTTGTATCACTTTGAATAAGCCTCTTATAAGACCAGGCTCATATGTTTCATCAGGGAATATCAGATGTGAAACAGCATGAAGGTATTTTAAGAAGCCAACTGAAAGAATTCCTCCTACACAAGCATTCAGGTCTTGATCAGTCCAGGCGAATAATGCATGTTACAACAAAGCTTAAACTTGTTTTTCATAATAATTTTAAAAACAATACTAGCTGCCTGTTTAATTTTAAAAACAGCAAAAAATATCCACCTCACTTTCCATTTCTTATAAGGAGTCTTGAAGTTTGAATCTCCTCAGTGTGATAGATATACTTGCTTTGATCTGTTTAGCTCGTGGAAGTCCAGGGGCTCCGGGCTGCTGGTTGGGATCCCAAGAGTCAGCTCTGTCCACCATTAGGGAATTGTTCCCCAAGAACCCCCTGTAACATTGTGAACCCCCAGGGGTTCATGAACCCCTGTTTGGAAACCACTGTCCTAGACTTATGTAAGCACTGTCTCCCAAAGACCTGCATTTTATTTTACACTCTTGTTGTACCTTGCAACTGGGAATCTTTATTTTCTAAAATGAAGAAATGCAAAATGTAGAGAAGTTGCAGTTTAAAAGGACTTTTTAAGATTCATAGGTGTTAAATCTCCTCCTTTGTGTACCCTTCCCTGCAAAAATCAGGAAACTGCCTTTAATTGAAGTATGGCCATATGTGACTTGAGAATGGGTGCACACTTTTACAATGGTACCTTTACTTTCCTACCTATGTTCTTAGGAGCCGGCTGGATAAAATCACTTACTTCATTTTAATGTAGTTATTTAAAACTTAAATTTGAGTTTACAGCCATCTGTCTCAAGGGCTAAGCTCATTTCAAACTATTCTAATAATTTAAATAAATTAAGGAAAACTGATCAGTTCAATATGTTGAATCAATATGTCATGCTTTGCATATCTACATAATTTTCCTTACATTAAGATCCATGACACATGTACTGTACAGTCTATAAATAAAATTGGATAAAAAAATTGGATAGCTGGGATTGTGAATGACTGCTGGTGTTCTCTCCAGAATTCAGTACTTTGGTTTTGATTTGGAGAGAGTTTTTGCCATAATCAAACCAACTGATTTTAACAAAAAGAATAAATTGGAATGACTGAGAAGAAGCTGAAACATATCTTTGTAACCAGGTTTTCTAGAACCTGGAATCTTCACCTGCCACCTGGCTTGTGTCCATTGCCTGGAATAGAACAGAAGACTAGCTGGCCTTACTTTCTCTGTTCCCATTCAGTTTCTCCAGCTTGAATGAACTAGTTCAAATAAAGAAAATGTTTTTCTTTTCACCTGTTGAGGAGCCTACGTCAGACAAAGTCAGGCTTTCCTCCTCAACCACCTGCATTTAGGTGGTTAATTTAGGTAATAGATCAGAGGTTCTCAAAGCTGTAGTCCGCAAGCTCCTTTCAGGTGGTTCGTGGTTAGTTCCCTCTAAGGTGCGCGCTTGGGTGGCCACACACAAGAAAATGAAGGGCCATCCACCTAATTAGCGGAACCGTGCAGGTGTGGGCCTACTAACTAGGGGCCTGGACCCTGGAGAAGATGCACATGTAAGGTGAGGTGATGGCCTTGGAGAAGAGGGGATGAGGAGAATTTGGGATATACAGGGCTGCGACGGCCAGAGAAAGACGACTTTCCCCAGCTCCAGGGTGGCTGCTGCTGCTGGGGAGAGATGGCCCTCCTTTCTAGCCTCAGCTCTGTGACTGCAGTGGTGGAGGAGAGACCTTCCTTCCTTCCCAGCTCCAGCTCGGGAGTTGCCGCAGTGGGGGAGAGAGGGATAGACTCCCCTCCTTCCCAGCCCCAGCTGCAGCGAGGGAGAGAGGGCACATCCATCGCATTAGACAGGTAAGACTACTGATATTAAAATATAAGTTGTGCTTTAATTTGTAGAACAAAAACAGTTAATAATTAAGGTTTTTTTATATAGCACTTATCCAAAGCTCTTTACAATAGTTAGCTAACGGTACAAACACCATTTGGAAAGATCATTAAGTGGTCTGCAGAGACTCTCAGCAATTTTCAAGTGGTCCATGAAAAAAAAAATTGAGAACCCCTGTAATAGATTATTTTCCTTTAACTCCTACAGCAACATATATCTTTTTGAATATATCTATGGTTTGGTCTAAGAAAAATCTTTTTAAGTAATTAAACATACTTTTGGTACTCTAGATCTTTTTGATGGCAAGAACCCCACTGTGGTTCCTGATCATGTAATTTTTTATAAGAATGTGTTAATGCCAATGTTCCAAAGCATTTATAACTTAGAGAAATATACACCTGCCTAAAATTTCCTCTTTGATTTTAATGGAGAAGATTACTCTTAATTGTCTCACCTAAAAGCTATAGAATTGTACAGAATGGCAGACATTTTCCATTCTAATGGTAGCACATTTCAGTACTTGGTGAGTGAACAATAAGAGTTGTAAAATACCTTATAATGCTTCACAATGAAAAGTACTATGGAAATGTAAATTACTTAATTTTATTTATGAATATATTTGTAGCTTATATTTTCAGATGTTAAAATAGTGCAACCAGCTTTTTTCAGTGGTTTGGTTTAGTTTGTTCTAACAAACAGTAGTGCTTAAATATAGTTTAATGAGCAAGTTAATAAAACAGAGAAATCATTTAGACCCTTTTATTATAACATGAAGTCTGAATAATTTTCGTTTATGTTGACGGTCCACTTGTATTTCCAGCCTCCTGTCATCCAATGAAAATGAACTAGAAACCCAGTTGCATTGGATAGCTCAATGACTTATAATGAAATCAAACCAAAATTAAATCACTGATTTAAGTCAATATACCCTACTGTGTGTTATGGGGAGAACGGAGGTCCAACAGACTTTAGTACTCTGAATAGTTAATGTTACTTTTTAAAACGTGTCCACGGACACTGGCATTCCATTAATTACTGTAAGTTGACAATATTAGAAATATATTTATTGTGTGACAGTTGCTATATTTTTAAGTTAAAGAACAAATACCTAGTAGTCAAAATGGGTTATGCCATCGGAAGAGACTTGAGATGAGTAGAGAGCAGGGGATAAATGTAAAGTCAGAGTGGCTGGCTCACTCAGACCGTCAACTAATTGCATCCTCTTTGTCTCCTTCCTTCTCTAAAGTACTGTTTCTTTTAATCTTCCATTGATTAATTGATTATTACCATTACTTTATTCTTGTTCAGAAGAATTAAGTTTTTACTGCAAGAGAAGAGAAACTTGTGCTCAGTTTGAATACTGAATATAAAAGACTATAAAATATGTTGTGTTATAATGCATATAGTCTCATCTCCTATAACATGTGAGTCATATTATATACTATAAGCCTGCTCAGACTGACTAATTCCTGAGTACTATTGGGGAAACAGAGATAGATGTAAATATACTAAGTGGATGAAATTAATGTAAATAAATCTCAAAACAATATTTATTCACATCGATGTTGAGGCAGTTTGGGCCAGGAGAGAAAATTGTCATTATTTTTTGGCTTAACTGGTGATATTGTTTTAGCTGCTAAAGAACTACTTAATAATTTTAAGTCGTTTCAAAGGGTGATGTGCTATGAAAATATGGTGGGGACAGATTTACTGTAAAAATAAGGATTTTAATAGTATTTATCAGATTAAGTACATGTTGTATGTAATTTTTCATTATTTATTAGGTGCAGTGTAAAGCTGAATATAGAAATATAGATATCTCACTGCCTACATGACCATATCAGATTTATTGTTTTGCATTGGCCTTGGTCTTTGAGCCATGTGTAAAGAACAAAATTACACCTATTAGTCCCAGTTAGTTCTTTTTCAAGGAGGATTAGATCAAAGCATATTTAATTATCTGTAATGCATGACACCAGGATCCGCATGGACAGTTCATGAAGAAGGTTAGTGAGGGGCTAAGGAGGGGAACCCCAGCCTGCTGCAAACTAATTGTTTGTGTAGACTAACCCAATAAATTCTATCCAGGGGTTGTAGTAACATCATAAACTATGAGACCTGTTGTTTATGATGTCACCAGAATCCTTTGATGAAATTATAACCCAATAATTCACTGTTACCTCTTCCATATTTCTGGGGCAAACAAAGAGTAGTAATACCAGATATAAATCTTTTTTCACCCCCCTCAATTCTTTCTATATGAATAATGTAACATCTAAAGAATGATGTATATATTATTTTGATGTTATCTACTGCTTTTCTGTTGCACAAATAATATTCAAGTGAGTCAATGAGTCAAATACTACTTGCTCATTCAGTATGGAGGAGTACAGTGCAATGGTCAGAGCAAAGGATTAGAAGTCAATAATTCTAATTTTTAATGCCAGCTGTGATACTGACTTGGGCCCTGGTACTGCATGTTACTCCATAAGGGAAGACCCCAGTGTTACACCCCCACTGAAGTCCTCACTTGCCTGATATTATTCTGGCTCAATGTGAAAAGACCATTACTTATCAGTGTCACAACTGTTGTTCTTTGAGATGTGGGTGCGGATGTGTATTTGACATAGGTGTGCACATAACCAGAACTTTGCTTAACAAAACCTGTTGTGGAGGTGTTTGTGCCTCTGATTTTCATAGTGCCTCCCAGGGCTATATAAAGGTGGCACTATCCTGACACTCCTCAGTTCCTTCACAACAGAATCTGACTAGAGACTCCATTGCAGAAGGGTTGGAGGGTGGGTTGTGGAATACATGTCTGTACCTCAAAGAACAGTTGGTACAGATAAGTAATCATATCATCTTCTTTGAGTGGTTGCAGACATGTATCCCACTCAGGTGATTCTCAAACAGTGCCAGTAGGAGGTGGGGCTCGGAATCTACTTAAATAATGAATCTGACCTAGATGTCACAGTAAGAGCTTAATGTTTGGTAAAAATATGTTCAAAAGACTACATAGCAACCCTGCAAATGTCAAATATTGAAATATTTCTAAGAAATACTATTGAAAGCAATTGGGCCTTGTTGAATGAGCCTGTAATGTTTATGGAGGTATGGTCTGAATTACTCCATAAACTGTGGTAATCAGGAATTTGTCCATCTAGAAATCATCTGCCTGACAAAAAGTAGAGGTGAGGAACAAAATGGTTTAGTCCTGTCCAGATAGAATGCCAAACTCCACCTCATATCTAATGTATGAAGATGCTGATTATTTGCATTTGTGTGTGTTTTAGGAAACAATACAGGTAAATAAATAATCTGGTTAAGGTGGAACTGTGAAGTCACTTTGGGCAAAAACTTCAGATGTGGCCTCAAGGACACTTTGTCTTTGAAGAACTGTGTATATGAATGCCTGCCATTAGGGTCTCCAGTTCTCTGACTCTTCCTATAAATGTTATAGCAACAAATAAGTCTGTCTTTTGGGAAAGAGAGACAGCGAGCAAGTTGCTCATGGCTCAAACAAAGCACACAGGAAAGTAGCATGTATGATATTAAGGTTTCCTTCATAAGTGGAAAAAGGTGGACAATGCCTTTCTGAAATCACATTATCAAGGAGCTTGAGAAAACTGACTGCCTTGGTATTGGAGAATAGAACTCCACAATCACTGCCAAGTGAATCCTCAACAAGCTAAGAGCCAGACCTGAGGACTTGAGATATAACAAGTAATACAAAATGTCCTGAACACAACCTAACATTGGTTGAATTCCCTTAGATGTTGATCAAACCGAAAAATGCTTCCACTTGTCCAGCTAGGTAGTATTAATAGATGGCTTTCCACTATAAAGTAGGACACTCCAAACTACTTCCAAACATTGCCTTTCCTCCTCATCTAATTGTATACTATCCCCACTGTGAGGGGTAGACTGCTCAGCACTGGATGTGCAACCTGGCAATGGTGTTGAGTCAGTAGTATGGGAAGACGAGAAAGAGATCTGGGAAGTGAAACAGACAGACTGAGAAGGGTAGAGAACCTCTGGCCAACCCGGTGCAAGAAGTTTCAGTTTGCCATCGTCCAACTTCAGTTTGAGGATAACCTGAGAGATGACAGGAATAGCAGGAAAGGCGTACATCAGGGCCACTCCCTAATTCAGTTGGAAGGCATTGACAAAGAACCCTGGACTGAGTCCCATTTGCAGCAAACTTATAACACTTCTTGTTGCCCTTTATTGCAAAGATCAATTGACAGGATGCCCCTTTCCTTGAAAATAGACATCACCGTACTGCTGTTCAGAGACCACTTGTGGTTCTTGGGGAAAGTTCTGCTGAGACGGTCAGCCAACTGGTTTTAAGAACCCTGGTAAATGTGTGGTTTGTGGGCATAATCCCAAAACTTCACTGCACTCCGAGAAAGCTGGTTGGAGAAGACTTCTCCTTGCTTGTTTACGTAACATATAAGGTAGTATAGTTAATGAGTAGGTAAACTGCTGCTTCCCGATCTGATCCCAAAAGGCACAAAACTCATTGTAAATGGTCAAAGCTCCAAATATGTTCATAGGGAAAGATACTTCCTGTTCCAATCACACAACCTGAACCTTTAATGTCCTTAGATGCACTCTCTAACCTATGGTCCTGTTGGATAGAGGATGGACAAAGGGAACATCCAGACATACATTGTTCTTTTCTGCCTACCAATGTATAAAGTTCAATATCTCTGGAGGCATTCAGACAAGCCAGTCCATTGACTGGCAGCATAGATGATAGATCAACTTCAGCTGTGACTGAAGAGGATTAAGATATGATCTCACATGCTTGACCACATAAATGCATGCAGCCATATGAGCAAATAGGCACACATTGACTGTAGGCACAAATAGGTACACGATGAAGGTTAAGATTGGAGATGCAGACATAGGCATCAAATTAAATGGTCTGGAATCGTTCATATGGAAGAAGGACTCTTGAATTCATAGAGTCCAATATAGAGCCACTGAACTCAGGTTTTGTTTTTTTTTTAAATCAGCGTTGATTTTGCTTTGTGGTTGATCAAAGTAGTCCAGTGTGAACTGGACTTTACTGAGGATTTGTTCTTTGGATTTGCCCATCACCAGCCAATTTTCTATGTACAGGAAGACATTAATTCTCCTTCTTCTGAGATAAGCTGCTACCACTTCATGCATTTAGTAAATATGCACAGGCTGACAGGCCAAAGAAGAGAACTATGTACTGATAATTTTGACCAGCAACTGGGAACCTCAGAAACTTCCCATGGCCTGGGAAGATCATCACATGGAGATAGGCATCCTGAAAATCAAGAGCAGCAAGCCAGTCCAATGCAGGAGGATTAGTAGCAAGGACAGCTATGTGGAATTTCACATTTGATGTACTTGATGAGACCATGGAGATAGAGGATAGGTGTCCAATCATCCCTTGGACTTGGGGATCAGGAAGTACCAGGAGTAGAATCCCTTTCCCCAATAAAGAGGAAGCACCTCCTCTATAGCTCCCACAGCAGAATCTGGATATGCTGTAGAAGCAATGACTCATGAGTAGTCCCTGAAAAGAGAGAGAGTAGAGGAGTGGAAAGAAGATGGACATAACTCAATCCCATAGTGCTTAGGAGTCATCCCTGAGTTATTGCTTCACAAGCATTTTAGAAGCAAGATAATCTGTCTCTGAGCGGAGGTTTTATTTTTGAGATGTTCACAACTGGTATACTGCTCTTGATATGCAAGTGGAGGACAACAGGCTGGTTGGTTAAAATTAGATCCATAAGGTCTTCTCCTCTGATTTATGCTTCTCTGTGGGGAAGTCTTGTTGCCTACCATGGGAGGATAACTGCAAAAAGTATCACTGAAAATGATAATGTTGTTGCAGACCCCCAGAATGATATCTCTTTGTGGTCTTAGTATGAACCATCAGTGGCTGCAAAGTAGCAACTACGTCCATAAAATAATGCAATGTTGTGTCCATTTTCTTAGAAAACAAAAATGACAATCAAAAGGTAAGTTGTCAATGCTCTGTTGAACCTCAGGAGTTATGCCAGAGTTCTCTAACCATGAGATCCTTCTCATTGTTATAGCTGAGGCCATAGCTCCGGATGGAGTATTTGCCACATCCAGTGCTTACTCCAAAAATGTCTTGACCACCAAACAGCCTTCTGCAATAAAGGCCTTAGTTTTTTTTCTCTGGAGGATTTTGGCAATTTAGCCAAAAACTCGGACATGGAGATAGGTGTCCCAATTCATAAAGTCATATTTGGATAATATGTCTACTGGTTAGCAATCCACATTTGTAACAACGAGGTTGAATAAACTTTTCTCCCCATTAAATCTAATGTCTTAGATTCTCTGTCTTTAAGTGTGGATTTATATCTCCTCTGCTGTGATAGTTTGTCACTGTTTCAGCTGGGGAATTTAGGAGCTGAATGTGAGGAAAAAAACTCTTGAAACCTTGCATGGGGACTTAAGAGCTCTTACCAGTATGCTTTGTGATGGGTGTTAAAGATGCTGGGTTTTTCCACAGAGCCATGGCAGGCGCTAATATTGCTTCATTTATATGGAAAGTGATTCTCCTAGGAGCTGAGGACTGAAGAATATCCATTAACTTGTGGGTGTTCTCCTGAACAAACTCAGACTGAATACCCAAGGTTAACACCATTTGTCTCAGGAGATATTGATCTGAGCTAATATTCTCAGGCACTGGAGATGAAGAATTCACCACTGTAGCATCAGTGAAGAGGGAAGCCGGATAAATGGCAGTTCCTGTGGCAACTTGTGACTGTAACAAGGAGTTCAGTTTGCACAAATGCAGAGGGAGCCCTCTCAATCTGTGGCTGCAGCACAAGTGGCTTAGGAGGGAAACTTCTGGGGGGACAGGTGATCTTGCCCTGGACTAAGCAGAATGAGGAACCTCCCAGGGATTCCAAGGAGGCCATTATGGATAGGAGTACAGCATTGGTGGCTTGTAGGCGCTAGGCCAGGGAATCTTTATCCCTACTATGGGAAAATATCAATCCTGATAAAAATGGTGGTTCCCAGGAGGTCTTGATGATCTTTGTAATCAGTATTTACAAAGTTGAAGGACAGTGAGCGGTCTCTGTACTCAGTCCTGTAGACACTTTCTAGTAGTTTCACAGTAATGGAGGAGCCACTCCAAGCAGAGTCAGTAAACACCCCGTGTCTTCCACAGCCCAATACACTGATCTCATCAGTGCCAATTATCATACAATAGATGGCACATTGAATACTGCTAAAGGCATCAGTACTGAAAACAAAGTTGGTACCAGCCCTGCAGATGTTACCTGCATCACAGTAGTCATCAGCACCAAAGATAGTATTGTCGCTGCAAACCAATTGATACTAAGCAGCAAGCTGACTCCAACTCTGCCCTGTGAGTGTGAGGCAGTGTGGATGATGACGATGACAACAGTAACAAATCTGCAACCAATCCTGGAAGTGACAGTCACCCGAAATGAAACCACCATAGTTTTATGCTCTTGAACAAGTGACAAATCAGAAACAATCACAGTAAATCCATTGCTGCCTGATAGGTCACGGGTGTGGAAACAATGCCAACATCTCTGTTGGCACTGGACTCTATGGGTGGGACCCATGGGTGGTACCAAAGTCAATGGTATGGTGTCTGACTGGTCTTGCATCACTACTGGAAGGTGGATTGATGGTCCACTTGTGCTCCACATACTGGAAAAATCATGGTGCCTATCTGCACGCCTCTTAAAAGGGGAGGAGGAATCAGTCCAAACTCTGGAGCAATCTGAATTTTGGAAATTCTTTTTCTTGGAGAACCAGAGGAAGAGGAGCAATCTCTTTCTTATGGGCTCGGAATCCAAGTTTGGTCACAAATCTAGCTTTCCTACATTTTGATTGGTTGTCTGGTTACAATCTATTTAAAATTCTACATTATTTTTTTAACGTTTTCTTTTAGAGGTTTCCTTATCATTTTCAACTTGATTAGCAAAAATGTATATTTGTTTATCTAGATCTATTTGTACTTATGCATGCCAAGAAGCAGTGAGGGCTGAACTCTCTCTGTAATTTATTTTCAGTGTGTAGTGTAAACTGCTGTGCTGTATATACATTTTATATTTATGTCAGAAAAGGGTTGCAGAGGGGTGCTTTAAAACCACCTTTTTAGCTCTAAATAGCTATTGTGTACATATGGTAAGGTACTGCTGCTTAACAATTAGTAACTGCTTTGATGAAACTAAATTACATGTTTAAGTTCCCATCAGGAAGTCGCTTCACATATCTGTATTAATGTATTCAAGGCTTGAGAAGGAAAGTTAATTTTCCAGCTTAAATATTTAATTCAAGCTTAAAATTTAGTCTGTAATTAGAGCTCCCAAATGGCAGGAACATGGAGTATTTGTCCATTTTAATTAGATTGTTGTTTACCTATTAATTATATATCATATCTTGTCATATAGTTTTGATGGTAACAGATGGTGCTAGGAGTTAGTAAGGGTTTGAACAAAATAAGATTCCACATGATTTATTAAGTTGCACTTTATTAGTGAGCGGTCTGCTTTAGTCAGGTTATTCTCTGGAGTAAGAACTTTGAAACATTTCACTAATTTTGGTGATTATTCTTTTATGGACTCTGTGGAAATATGGAACTTAAAAAATGAGGTGCAATTTTTTTGTTTTGAAAGAAAACATTTTCCAACTTCAGAAAAAAGAGAAGTATCCTGCCATGTTGCATAACTGACAATGAGGCTTTTTATTTTTTAAAAAGCAGCAGAAAATGTATGTGTAAGGTGTTTTGTATCTATAGCAGTTAGTTGTCTCAGTATGGAAATCACAGTATTTAGTAAAGAGATTAGCATGTGCAAAGTTAGGTGTCTGAGTATGTCCCCAAACTGAGAAGCGGGAAAAAATCAGCACTAGCCATTTCATGAATGGCAAATTCTGATGTCAAGTGAACAACTACATTTGAGTGGCAAAATAGTAAAATACTAGACATTAGCACTCTGTTAAGCACCAGAATTAAAGAGGATAAATATCAAAAGCAAAGTTTTTAAAGTTCTATTATGGGTTGAATGAGTCATATTATATCTATACATTCAGTCAAAAAACAGAAGTTTCCTTATCCCTTGGCAATGGCTGAGTGGGCTATTCAGTAGTCCATGTGGATGCACTCTACCTAATGTCTTTGCTGTATATGTAATGTAACTTTATTTGTCAGTAGTGTCTCTGTTACAAAGTATTTCCAAGAATGTTTTACAGAATTAATACAGGGAAGTATAAAGTATAAATATATGAAAAAAGATAAAATATGAGTTTAATTACAGTATTCAGTTATAAGATAAGGAATAGAGGGAGAGAAACTAAGGTTTAAGTAAGGGCAGAAAAGGCTTTCTGTTGAAATTTGAAAAAAATTGCAGTAAACGATGGGGAGAAAATATAGGATTTGCTGTGGAGAATTTGTTCAGATGAAGAGTATTTAGATTGTAGCAAGGAGCATGGAGAAGGCAGGCATTAGCTGAGAAGGAGCGATCTGGGGACAACAAGGCCCATGAGAGAGACCAGAGCATGTTCATGGAGAAGTTTAAAATACACACCCTCACCTGCCCATGAGAGAAATGTAAGGGGTTCCTAAAGAGAATGATGATTGGGTAGAGGTTGAGGATGCAGCTAGTATGGCATAGTTGATTGATGTGAGAAAGCAGGCAGCCCCTTTCTGTGCATGTGTAGAAAATGGATTCCAGAAACTAAGGCCAGCCAGCAAAAGAATGTAATAGATCCATTGTCGGTCTGAAATTTGGGGGTTAACTGAGGTAAGCGTTGAGTCCTTAAATGCACATTGTCTTTAGCCTAGAGAATTTCAAATCTTTTGTTGTGTTGGAGCAGAGAGCTTCTTGTCTCAAATTCCTTATCTCCATGTCAGATCAGGAACTTTCTGCTAAAGAGCAGACGATTATTCTCAAATAGGCTTCTGTGGCAGGCCAACCTTTCTTCTTGTATGTGTCAGCCTGCTAGGGTACGTCTATGTTGTAAGTAGATATCCGTGGCTAGCGTGCCAGCTGACTTGGACTTTCAAGACTTGGGGTAAGGGGCTGTTTAATTGCAGTGTAGACATTCAGGCTTGGGCTGCAGCCCAAGCTCTGGGACTCTCCCCACTTGCAGTGTCCAAGAGCCCAGGCTCCAGCCCGAGCCTGAACATCTACATTGCAATTAAACGGACCCTTAGTCCGAGCACTATGAGCCTGAGTCACCTGGCACAGACCAGACATGGGTTTTTAATTGAAGTATAGACATATCCGTAGAGACCTGAGGTTGTGTTCCTGTTGGCAAATAAAATATCTACATAAACAAAGAGAGATTATTTATACTGTTATCCTTTTCTAGATTTAATTGGGTCCATTTTTATGTGGCTCTTTTCCCCCCAAGGTTAAGAAACAT
This sequence comes from Dermatemys mawii, assembly GCA_007922305.1. Classification (NCBI taxonomy): domain Eukaryota; kingdom Metazoa; phylum Chordata; order Testudines; family Dermatemydidae; genus Dermatemys; species Dermatemys mawii. The sequence goes on along the minus strand of ML677349.1, from coordinate 48,342,820 downwards.
GCATGATTATAGTACAGTAACAATATTTGTGTTTTTGACACAAACTCTTAGTGTTTCTTTTGAAGCCACAGTCAGAGTTTTGATAGTGAAAAGCAAACAGATGGCAACAGTACATGCACTAATTTCAAGACTTGCTTCAGTGGGCGACTTGACAAACAGTAGATCCACAAAACTGCTTTCCTGTTCTGACATACAGTTTGTCCACACACCAGCAGCAATAGATTCCTGATGCTGATACTAACTCATTTTCCCCCTATAACTTTTTCACATATTCGTATTGTATATACTATGACCTTTCTGGTTTCATAATTTGCTCCTTAAAGCATGCTACTTTAAGCTGCATTTGGTAAGCATGCCTATGTTCAGATCTAAACGGGAGGTGGAGTGAGCAAGCTGAGGTGTTTGAGTGTGTATGTGTCTTGGATTTGTTCCCAAGCCCAGCATCATTTCATCACCACCTACATCTTAAAAGAGCCTTGCAGCTTCCTTAGCTAGGATTAGCTAAGGGTTTGTCTACATCAGGCATGTCCATGTCGGAATGGTATATAAATTTTAGTGCATACTAGCCTGTTGCATACTAACTTGCCCATGTGGACCCTGCTGATGTCCATTAAAGTTCCCTGGTACACATTAACATATTCTTCAGAACTATATCAGTGAATCCCAGCGAATGCCAGCAGGGTCCACCTCATTCAGCTATAGTGTGCAACATGCTAGTATGCACTAGAGTTTACATCATTATGGTGCAGACTAACACGCCATGTGGACAAACCCTAAGCGACTTGGCCTGTTACCTCCTGTATGAGTGAAAAGATCACCTTAAAATGTGACCTTTTATCCTTGTTTGTTCAGATATTGAATTTTTCATAGAACTGTTAAAACAGAAAGCTGGAATGGATTTTAGTTTAAAAAATATTCCACTAAATACATAGAGCCTGAGTTTGCATTATCAGCATTTGTTTATACATTTTATATATAATAATATACAGGGTTAATTTTTTTATTTCTTTGACCCTGTTTATCAAATGTGATAAAATATGCTTTCCTGTCACTAAAAGCAGATGGAAAAATAAAGTGAAGAACTGCATTAACGCAGTCTTATCTAAACTTGTATAAAAATATTACAAAAATAAAACAGAGACATAACTGGGTCATTGAAACATTCCTTAAGAAGGACTGCTTTATGCAACAAAATTACACCACTTTTAAGTACTGTAGTTCATGATATTCTTTAAAAATAAAAATTAAAAGCTGATAAAAGATAATAAATTGGCTCAACGGGTTTTTTAGTTTGTCTTTAAAGCGTACAGTTATTTATGTCAATCTTCCATTAATAAATGCAAGTATAAAATAGTTTTTGATAGCTGAGAAAAACAGGGATGTGTTGGCAATGAGACTTTATCTTCGATGGCAGAGTATCAAGCTTCTAATCTGTTTTATTCTCATGGCCGTGGAAAGATTCGCAGCTGAATCACCATCTCTGAATTTATTTAGTCTCATAAGGCTTCTGTTTTACCTATTTGGTTTTGGTTTGCAGCACTTGTAATTTCCAGAAAGATTCAGTTTTCACATTTGGCTCTTGAATTGTAGTTGTCTGAATGGGAAATGGTAAAATGTCCAATTAATACAAAATACCTAATATAAACCCTGTATTAATCCTTGGGGTGCATTAAGATGCCTTACCTTCATTTTTCAGAGATAAATGCCGTTAGTAGGAAAGAGAACACTCCACTTTTACACACTGGCTTTATGGGGATGAGATGTATTGTTTATGTAAATATGGATATCTGATATGGGAAGTGGGCTTCCTACAGAAGAGACTACCACCATGCAAATATTTACACTTAACAAGTATCTGAGCACTTAAGATGGCATTAATCAAAAAAACTGCCTTTGTCAATATGTGTGAGAAACGTGATTTCTAGTGCTGTGTGGAACAACTGGGCCACTCTAATATAATCAGTCTCTATGTTGATGTTGCCACTTGTGATGTCATAAAAGCGATTGCCTCTGTGTTCTTCAGTAACAGTGCTAGTGCCCACATGAGCTAAGGATTGGACACAGACCATATACTGTACATTAAAATATCAAAATGAAGAAAATACATCTGCCACCAAAAATGGAATTTCTGGTGGAGAAAAACTAGACTAGAATTTTGAAGGAAGGAGAACTCACAAGCATGGAATATGTTACATTGGTCTCGAAGAGAATCTGAAGACCATACTGTGAACCTTTAACAGAGATATTTTGTTATCTTATCTACAGAAAAGATTTATGTACTAAATGAATAAGTAGCATAACATGAAATACACATCAGAAAAAGGTTTCTTTTTCTCACCATTTTTGATCAGTGTTCCTATGCTACTGTCACAGTCAATTTTTATACAGGATATTTGCACCAGAAGTGAGTTGCCTCAGGGAAGTTTTCAAATTGCCCACAGGATTTTTTCATCCATGAACATTCATTTTCATACTGAATTTTCCCATTGTATTTAGCTGTTAAAGCTTTGGTTATGAGGCTGAAAACTTGATAATAATTTTGGACCAGATTTTGATACACGCCTCTCGTTACACCTGATGGTGAGTAGTTATTCCTACAAGTAGTCCTACCAAAACTAGCAAGTGACTAAGGGGATGAAGACGGTTGCAGTCTACCTGGAAATTATTTCTAGGATAGTTGTTAAAATTTATTTGG
>ML677349.1:48257625-48335125 GCA_007922305.1 Dermatemys mawii | reverse complement strand
CATACCTCAGTGGTTTGAGCATTGGCCTGCTAAACTGAGGGTTGCGAGTTCAATCCTTAAGGGGGCCATTTAGGGATATGGTGCAAAAGTGAGATTGATCCTGCTTTGAGCAGGGGGTTGGACTAGATGATCTCCTGAGGTTCCTTCCAATTCTGAGATTCTATGTCTCCATCTATCTCCCTTAATTAGTCCCTTTTTTCTTATGTAAGCCTCAGTTTGCCAGATTGGTCAAGGACATAATGGAGTCTGGGTTTTTTTTGGCTCTGAAAAGAATCTGAGACACTTGGTGAGTGCTAGCAAATCTGGCAGTGAATGGTCACATGAATGCCAATAAACAAGAAGTTATGTCTAAAATGGTAGGTGAAATGCCAAGCAGTTTGTCTTGCAACTACTAACTTCTACAATGTGCTGAAGGTCTCAGAGGGTCACACAAGACATGGTATAAATTCATCCTTTAATTGGAAACCCAAAATGTTGAGATAAACTCACAATATGTGGAATATGTGCTTGATAATGCTATTTTCTAGTAAAGCCCCATCCTTTCACCATCTTGATAATGATGAGCTCAGCTGAGTTCTCCTAAGTGACAAGGTCCATCTGGGGCAGGAAAGTTGATGAATTAATTAAAAAAAAATCCTCAGCTTTGTTGCAGGGTGCATCTAAGAGGTAAAGAAGCTAGAAATTGAGCATAAATTTCAGAAGGGAATGGCTAATTATGGTAACAGCTTCCACCTCTTGTGGAATCTTTTCACAATTACTCTTTGGTGTTCCCTTAGATTAAATGAGTTTGTTAAATACATTAAATAGAACTACAAATCTTATTCTGGGAAACCTAAATCCATTCCTAAAATTTTTTCTAGGCAGGCAGTCTGGTAGAGATGAAGAACTTAATGAGTCAGACTCCTTCCTTTTTTTTCTGTTTCTTTCTTGTGGAGTAAAATAGTTTCCCTTTCTCTGTGAAACTGCCTTTCTTCTTTCAGCAGAAGAAAATTGCAATCTGAGCCCCATAATTATAACAATTGTGCAGTTAGATTTATACAAGAACAATGCTCTTGCTTAAATGCTGAGAGTTGTCTCTCCTTGTTAGGGGGGAACTTTTGGAAGTTTGCCCCCCTTGGGGAAGAGAGTGGGAGACTCTCTGGTGCATCTGTGACCAGGAGCCTTCTGTGTGTGAGTTGAGGCTCCACACATGAAGGAGCTATCAAGAGTGTGCAATCTCCACAAGAAACACTTCTATTGTGGTGCCCACAAGAAATCAGCCAACCAAGAAGACTAATTTATATAACAGTCAGGATTAGCTGATTTTATCATTTATTAAAAAGTAAGATGTTTTGGAACATCAAGGAACCAGGAGGTGAGGAGACTACATCTGTGTACCTCAGAAAGGATATACTGGCATTAGAAAAGGTTCAGAGAAGGGCAACTAATGAGTAGGGGTTTTTAACAGGTCCCATATAAGGAGAGATTAAAAAGGCTAGGACTTTTCAGCTTGGAAAAGAGGAGACTAAGGGGGGATATGATAGAGGTATATACAATTATGAGTGGCATGGAGAGAGTGAATAAGGAAAAGTTATTTACTTGTTCCCATAATAGAAGAACTAGGGGCCACCAAATGAAATTAATGGGCAGCAAGTTTAAAACAAATAAAAGGAAGTTCTTCTTCACCTAGTGCGCTGTCAACTTGCCTGGGGAGGCTGTGAAGACTAGGAATATAGCAGGGTTTAAAAGAGAACTGGATAAATTCATGCAGGTTAAGTCCATTAATGGTTTTTAGCCAGGCTGGGTAGGGAATGGTGTCCCTAGCCCCTGTTTGTCAGAGGGAGTTGATGGATGGCAGGAGAGAGATCACTTGATCATTACCTGTTAGGTTCACTCACTCTGGGGCACCTGGCATTGGTCACTGTCGGTAGACAGGATACTAGGCTGGATGGACCTTTGGTCTGACCCAGTATGGCTGTTCTTATAATCTTAAGTTGTACAATAGCTACCTAGTGACTATATGGTATTTTCATTATTTTCATTTTTTTCTTCTTGATTCCCATTGTTTTGTTTCACACTTGTAATGTGTTTGTATCATCGGAGGCTCTAAGTTTTGTGGGGTGGAGATCATGGAACAGAAGCCAGGCCTACCTGTGCGTTTAATTGTACAGTGGCTAATACAATGGGACCGTGGTCCTGACTGAAGTTCCTACTCACTACCACAACTAATCAGTCCAACGAATATGTATAGTACTGTATCTACTAGTGTATGTTCTGAACAACTGTGGATGGATGGAAGAAAAAAACCCGGATATTTAGACTCTAGAATGGATTCTATACCAGATTTTAACAAATATTTGTCTAATCTCTAAATATTGTTATTTTAATAAAGAAGAAAAGCTACAAGGAATTTAATTTTGAGTTTATTTAGGTATCTCATTTCTTTCAGGGAATTTTAAATACATATTTAAACACTGTATATTTTAGCTAATGTACCAAAAAGAAGTTACCGCTGTGGTGGGACCTTGTTACCATTAAGCAGTAGCAAAGAAAATTGTTCCCATTTATTGTGACTTCATTTTTTTTCCTGTCGGTAGTTTTCAGTTCAGTGGAGGGTGGCAGCAATATCTGAAACACCTGGAGGGCAGAAAACTCATTTACCTTGTATGTCCGAGGCAGGAATTGAACTCAGATCTCAAAAGCAAAAGGGCACTTAAATTACTGTGCCACTTCTCACTTTATCTTGAATAGCAAAAATGCATTACTTTCCTACATGTCAGGTAATATTAGTGGAGAGAGATTATAACAGCACAAAAATTTAGGTAGACTATAAATGTCTATATTTATATATAATGTGTATAAGGTGTTCTTCAGTCATTTTGGGAGACAGTTTTGTAACCATGTATAGCAGGGGCTGAAAGAGCTGTGCAGACTTACAGGGAAAGGAATATTTCACAGGAGCAACCCACTCACCAGTTTAAGGAGTGATATGTGGATTCTGAATTTTCCAGATATCAGCTGAATTTATGGTAACTCCAACATTGGCCTTGTAACAGGAAAAGTAAACTGGGGACATTAAGTGCTGTGTTAGAGAGACAGATGATCCATTGTAGGGGGGAGGGGCAGAAGAAAAGATTAAACAATATCACACCGTTTTAAAATAGCTTATTGCATTGCTGTTGATGAACTGAAATGCTAATTGTAGATAATAGAATGCAACACTTGTAAACTTCCTTATATCTTGGGCTAACTTAGAATAAAATTTTTCCTTATAGCAATTACTGTATACTAGTAAAGATCCCTACTGTTTTTGTTTTGTTTTGCTTCCTAAAACCCCCTGCTGCTGTTGATTACACCTAGATCTGCTACTGATTGCAACTGTTAAAAGGCAAAGATAGTGTGGATGGTTGCTGAATCATTTAATTGTAGAACTAATAAGATGTTTTCTCTGGGACATAACAGAGCTTGACTGTATTAATAACCATATCTAAACTGTCCACAAAAACTCCCATTGCTTTTTAATTTTTTTGTAGATATGAATCTAGTACTTTCAAGCTTAATGTGGCACATCGGGAACAAATTTCTTTTTTAACAAGAAAAACCTCTTTTGTATGGTTGAAAGGAAGAGGTGAGGGTGGAGAGGAGGGACCTGAGAGAAAACATGCAGTAGAAGTGAACCTCTCATATCTGTCCATCAGCCATCTGTCTCAGGTTATACTATTAACTTGCCAAGGCCCAAATGTGGAAAGCAGTGTGTGACAAAGACCTAAAATGACAGAGAGAGAGAGGCAAGTTGAAATTCTAAGTGTCTAAGTTATTCTTCCTATAACCTGAGTTTTCATGATTCTTTATTACGGATGAAAATGACTTTCAACAGTAATAGTGAAGGGACACCAAATGTGTGTGGAACTTCTGGACTGAAATGAGTGATGTCCCTCAAAATGAGATCTGTTTAAGCAGCAGTGTGCTATAAGGTGTGCCTTTGTGAGGATTTAGATGTGTTTGAAACTGATACCTATGAGACAGGACATCCAGAAGAGCTTTTCTCCAGTACAGATTCTCACCAGTTAACTCATAATTTTCAGATAAGAAAAATGATAGTTGGAGCGCTCATTTCTTTGTGTTTTTTAATTCTGATTGTTCCTAACTAATAAGTGAGTTCTGACTATCCTAAAGTCATTAATTCAGGGCTTTGGAGTGGAGCCTGGAGCTGGAGCGTGGAGCTTCAGGTTTTTGCCTTGAGCTGGAGCAGAGCCGGAACACCGCTCCAAAGCCCTGCATTAATTACATATTCGTTGTTACTATTATTTTATGACTAGGAATGAATGCCTGAATTTTTTCTTTAGGCTATGTGACTACCCATGGTAGGAGCAAAGCTTTCAGTTAGGCATATCAAGGTGCAAAAGAAACCAAGAAGTACCACCATAAAAGTAGGAAATATAGCACCTGTTTTGCTGATCGCCAGCCTTGCACTGAAGATTTCAAGGCGGTGAGAGTGGGGGGGAAACCCCAGCACTTGACTTAAGCTCTTGGGAGTTCATGCTGAGAGGATACAACTTTCTGAATTGGAGACTGAACCTCAGTATGAACTTAGTTTCCCCCATAATTTATTCAGGCTCTGGTAAAAATTCCAGTAGGTAGTCTCTTTAGGTCCCCACTTTACACGAGGAGTTCTGAGAGGAAAATAGGTTAGTTCAGGAGAACAGAGAAATGTTCCTAATCCCCTGAAAATTTGGGAAGTGGCTAGTTAACCTCATTCCTGGTAATTCTTTAAAGGCATTTGGCTAAATTAATTCCAGGGTCAGTTCCTGGAGTCAGTGAGGCAAAGGAAGGTTGTAGAATAATCCATATATGGCCCGCATAGACTTCAGCTGTTCTTCTTTGAGCACTTCCCATTCAGATCAAGATCTCAATACATCAGTTGATCCATGAAGAATATGTAAGTCAGTAAAGCTCTAAGGTAGCCTATAGAAAATGTTAGTTTTTCTCAATTTACAGAGTTAACCCTAGCCTTTAATACCACATTAATTTAGTTTTGTGCATATATTCCCTATACTTTTTTATTTAAAAAATACTCTCTTGGAATAATTCAAACAGTAGAAAATATTATGTACTTATTAGGTCACAATAATACTTTCTAATACCTGTTTTGAAAAAGATACTTTGTGGTAGAGAGTAAAAGGGAATAGAAGTGTGCGAGCAGAGAGTGACAGAAATAAGGAGGGTCACGGAGGATTCCTCTTACCCCCTTGCTTTCTTGTGAAGAGAAATGAGGATACACATGAGCAGAAGAGGCCTCAAGTCTTCCAACTGAAGTCCCTTTCTCTACAGGCTATTATAGTCCACCAACTATCTCTTGAATCCCTTGCTTGTGTTTATCTCTGGGAGCTGGAGCTTTTCACCTTCATTGCAAAGTGGCCACATGTCGCAACCAAACTAGGGACTCTGCTTCTTACTTATTTAATTCCTTATTAACCTAAAACCAAGCCTCCAGCATGCTGTGAGGAAGGTGAAAAAGCCTACTGGATGCCCTTACCCTGAGGGAAAACCTGTTTCCTGATCCTAAAAATTTGTGATCTGGTCAGATCCACAGCATCTTGGAAATGCAGTGCAAACTGTATCTCCATTAAAGGGCAGCAATGGAAGGGTGAGTGACAGCTACTACATGCCCAGAAAGGATTTACATATAGTGATGGAACCCCGTTAGAGCTAATGAACTCCCTGGCCAAAAATGGGAAGGTGGGAAACCTCTCCCCTTCCCTGCCTATGCATAATTCCACAAGTGGTTTGGATTGAGTGCAGATAGGGAAGATTCCAGACTAGCTGAACCTCAGGTTTCCAGGCAGGTGCTGAGGAGCACCATTTAAAGTGTGTATGTTTGGGGCCAGATGGCAAAGATAATAGGCAGCAGGTTTTAAACAAACAAAAAACAGTCAGCGTGTGGAACTCCTTGCCAGAGGATGCTGTGAAGGCCAAGACTATAACAGAGTTTAAAAAAGAACTAGATAAGTTAATGGAGGATAGGTCCTCAGTGGCTATTAGCCAGGATGGGAAGGGATGATGTCCCTAGCCTCTGTTTGTCAGAAGCTGGGAATGGCTGACTGGGGATGGATCACTTGATGATTACCTGTTCTGTTCATTCCCTCTGGGGCACCTGGCATTGGCCACTGTCAGTAGAGAGGATACTGGGCTAGATGAACCTTTGGTCTGACCCAGTATGGCTGTTCTTATTTTCTTAGTTTTGCTCTCTTCCTCTTCCCCTCTCAGACAGCCCACCCCCAGCAGCCTGACCCTTCTGGCCTGTGAGCCCCTACACCCATCATCTCCATCCACATTTGAGTGAGTGGTATCGTGACCTGGTGCGCAAGGTCATAGCACCCTGAGGGATTAGTCCAGCCAAAAAGTGGTTGGGCTGATGACTGCTCAGCACTTGTGCCTCCAGGTGTTACCAGTCCCCTGCCAGCCCAATTAAATCCCAGCTCATTTCTCCCCACTCCATCTAGATGGGGGTGAGATGTTCTAAAAATCAGATTTCCTTCCCTGTGTTACAAACTTTAAAAGATAATTTGCTTTTCACCATTTAATTGTTTTACCTTCTTGGCTTATATTTGACTTTGCCAATGAATAGATGCCACTTCTATGGTTAGTTACTGTCAGTTTATAATCCATTTTACTCTCTGATTCTCCTACCGTAGCAGGAGGCTGCAATGTTTGGCTTCAAATACCAGGAAGTGAAATTCTCTTTTAAAATAAGTGTTTTCTTTTATTTTTATTTTTAGGGAAATATTTGTATTGAGTTTAATAACTTTCCTCCAAAAACAAAATTTGGGGCCTCAGTTGAGAGAGACTGAATTTAACCTGTGCAGGTGCCAGTGTACCTAAAGTAGCAATATACTTCTCCATTTTTGCCTCTTTTCTCTCTAGTTCAATTTTAGAATTAAACTGTAAGATAGAATAATGACTGACTTACAGTAACAGTATTGTGAGGCATTAGAGAAAAAACAGCATCATGTGCACAGATAGTTAAGTGACAGTTTTGTGTGTGTGTTATGTACATGCGCTACAGATTTAGAAATTAGTGCTGGAAGGCTGAGATAATCTGAACTTCAGATAGTTGAGATATTTTGGTGAAAATAATGTTTAAAAGTGTAAAACATTAGTTACAATACGTATTCATCTACAAATTTCAGTTTTAGAATTACAAAGCACCAAGGGACTATAATAATACCTTAAGGAATAAAGGGTCAATTTGTTTCTTTTGTGTTTTAGTGGCTTCTTAGTTGCTTTGACTAATTATCCAAATTCATTGTTCTTTGGTTAACGGAGAATAGGAGAAAACTATTCTGTTGCTTCTGAGAAGCACACTATAAGAGAAAAAGTCTGCTGATCCCAGAACTATTACTTTTCTTCTGTTCCTGCCTTCCTTTACTTTCTGCAAAGACTAAGGTATTGTTGAATTCCTTATTTTAATTTAATTTACTATAATGTAATATTCAGATGGTGTGGGAGTTGGCTTTCCTCGTCAGTCTGATTTGGTGTTACTTTCTTAAACTTGTTTTTTTTTTCAGAGTTCAGTTGTATCATGTTTTACGGAATGGTGAGAATATGGGATAATATATTTTAGGGGTCTGGGAAAATAAATTTAACTTTTTACTATGTGATAAGTGAGTCTGGAGATGGCTTTCTGAGATTCCATTTAGGTTTCTCAAAGACATCCAGAGATAGTGGGTTCTGGTTACAAGTAAAAGGGTATGTTTTCTAAATGCAAATGGTGAACATTCAATCTGAACTCTGAAAGTCCAGATGTTCTTTTTGACTTTGACATAACTAATAAAGATTCTGCAGTTAGAATTTCATTGTACTGATGAGAATTTCATGTACTGTACCAGAATAAAATTAAACTTGGAATATGTATGAGTGTACTGTGTGTGTGTGAGAAAAAACATGCAAACTAAAGAGTAGTAATAATAGTCAACCCTAGTTCCTTCTTCCCCATTCCCAAACATGGAAAATCAGATGATCATGTTGACAGTCACCTGTTTGCTGTTAAACTCTTCTAGTTTACAAGAGGTATTTACTTGCATACTAAGATCAAATATCTGTACTCAACATTAGTTTTTCGTTGTAGTTTTCAGAAAGGTCAAACTGAAGCTCACCAACTCGTGGGAAACAATTGCCGTCCCTTTGTGCTTTTGCAGAGTATTCTTTACTTAAACCCCTATCACCACCTCCTCCATTTCATTAGCTTGTCATGAACAGCTCTATCAGAATAAAACCCAACACTCCTAACAAGAAACAAGGTTTATAAGAGGGGGTGGGGGTGAATCAAACATTCTTGACAGAAATAGTTCCCTTATTTAACTTACTAGAAGGCAAATGGACACGTCAAAAACATACTTGTTTACTGTGAGATATGTGATAGCTGATCAGTAAAGAAACTTAATTGCTGCTCAGGGTTTAGGTCACTGTTCATTCATTCATTTATTCCTGGAGCTATGAACTATTCATATGTTGCCACAGTATGTTACTTACACAAGACTGATGGTAAAGGAAATAAGAGCTTAGATGCCTCACAGATATAGACGTTGGGGGATTAACATGTCTACTTCATTAATATATATGTGCATACATTAATGTTGGAGAATTGAAGCTGTTTCCAATAAGATCAAAATAGCTCTCTCTCTCTTAAGGTCTGCTGTAGCAATTAAAAATATTTTAAAAATTGGCATTAGCTTTCAGTTTCTTAATAGTTTGCCTTTTCTCTGTTTCTTTTCTATTGTCAGTGGGGATAAAAGTGCAGACAAAACCTGCCCTTTACTTTATTCTGATGCCCAGTTTTCCCTTTATTTTTTCCTAGTAGGTCTTTCCTAATCCATTTGCTTGCTGTCACTGAGAATATATGATTCTCTATGGAGTGGCAGGAATGCATACTATGAGTGATGTTTCTGGCAGCATTTCCCCTGTACATGGTACTAGGCCTGACTTTCAGAAGTGCTAAGCATCCATAGTGCACATTTTCTGTATCTGGAGATAGGATGCTAAGCACTCTTGAAAATTAGGTCCCTCATGCCTAATTTTATCTAGCCTAGGAAATGAAGTTGTAATTTCTTAGGGTTCTGGAGACTATGGATCTGTTATATGAAAACAGTTCCCAATCTAAGACAGTGCACACCCTGCTCCTCACTGGACTGCATTGCTACTGCTGTCTTTTTAATTAATGATCTTTCACTCTAGCAGTGTCAAAACTGGCTCTTGCAGGGCCAAAGACTTCAGTACTGGTCTTTATTGGAGCTCTTTAAAATATATTTAGATTGTGTAAACCACTTTGATATATAGAAGCACGCACCCTAATGAGATTACATTAAGTATCCTAATAAGATCAAGGCTTGAAATTAGGCTTTTCCGGATTTCAGTGATATAAATTAATTTTGCTTTAAACCAGTGTCTGTGTTCTAGTTCAGTTTAGATATTGTTTTCAAATATTCTCATTGCAATTTATTTGGGCATATCTTTAAATTAAAATCTGCTCTCAATTGTGCTATTAACTTTTCTTCTCATTCCAAGACATTGAAGCTACAGATTATCTAGGCATTGTTTTACTTCTTAAACTAGCAAATAAATTATGAAGAGAAAAACTGGCTGATCACCGAACCCTGCCGACGCCGATCTTTCACTTCTCATTTCAATCTAACATAATATATTAAGTTAATACAGTATTATCAATTTAGATTCCTTGTGAACAAAGTATACAGTGCTCACTTTATATTTATTTTTGATTACAAGTATTTGCACTGTAAAAAGCCCAAAAGAAATAGTATTTTTCAATTCAGCTAATACAAGTTGTCATAAGTGTGACGTAGCCTAGAATTAGTGTTTACCTGTAAGGGGTTAAGCTAAAGGTAACCTGAGAGTTGGACAGCTGACCAATGAGAAATTCCTCAGGAGACAAAGGATTTTAAGTTCAGTTTCTCTCTGGGTCTCTCTCTGTTCACCTCGGCTATGGGATGAACACAGTTATGTCTTTCGCTGTAACTATAAGATTCTATCAAGTACTATAGTCAGTAAGTTTACCTTCTTTTTATCACTTGGAGGGTTCTCAGTGGTGAGTGTTGGCTGGGTGCTTCTTGAGATTGTAAGCTTCAGCAGAGATCTCAACAGTGGGAGAAAGTTGCCTCGGGGGAGAGGTTTGGTTTCTGAATCCTTTTGTTGATTATGGTAGATGCTGTTTTATTGATGGTTATAAGGGATTTATTCCTTTCTTTTTTTCTTTTATTAAAATCTTTCTTTTAAGAAGCTAACTGCTTGTTTTCCATGGTGTAAGATCCTGGTTTTGGATCGGGCACGTCTCACAGGAGCAGGCGAGGTTTGGTTTTTTTCTCTCAAGCTTCCCAGGGAAGGAAGAAGTTTGGGGGGTTAGTGGAAAGGGAAAGAAGGGTCCCAAACTACCCTAGACCTAGTTTGGTGGTGGCAGTGTACCAGGTCCAGATACAGAAGAAGTTGTGTTCTGGGGAAAAACATTTTAACTCAAGCTGGTAAAATAAGCTTCTGGGGGTTATTTCTTTTTTCATGCGGGTCCCCACATCTGTACCCTAGAGTTCAGAGTGGGGAGGCAATCCTGACAGAAGTACTGCAATGTAATCTGTTTATCATGAAATTTGAACTTATAAATGTAGAATTATGAACAAAAAGCTGCATTCAAAAATTGTGTAAAATTTTAGAGCCTTCAAGTTCACTCAGTCCTACTTCTTGTTCAGCCAGTCGCTCAGACAAAGATGTTTCTTTACTTTTTACAGGAGATAATGCTGCCCACTTTTTGTTCACAGTGTCATCTGAAAGTGAGAACAGGCGTTCCCATGGCACTGTTGTAGCCAGCATCACAAGATTTACATGCCAGATGTGCTAAAGATTCACATGTCCCTTCATGCTTCAGCCGCCCTTTCAGGGGACATGCATCCATGCTGATGATGGATTTTGCTCGATAACAATCCAAAGCAGTGCAGACTGACGCATATTCATTTTCATTTTCTGATTCAGATGTCACCATGGAAGGATGATTTTCTTTTTTGGTGGTTCAGGTTCTGTAGTTTCTGCATTGGAGTGTTGCTGTTTTAAGATTTTTGAAAGCATGCTCCACACCTCTTTCTTTTCAGTTTTTGAAGGGTATTACAGAGTCTTAAATCTTGGGTCAAGTGCTGTAGCTATTTTAGAAATCTCATATTGGTACCTTCTTTGCGTTTTGTCAAATCTGCAGCGAAAGTGTTCTTTGGAGACTACAATAATGTGAAATATATGGCAGAATGTGGGTAAGTTAAGGAGGGGACATGCTATTCTCCGCCCAAGGAGTTCAGTCACAAATTAAATTCACATATTATTTTTTAACAAGCGTCACAATTTTTTTTTTAACGGGCATACGAATGTTTAGCATATATGGCACATAAATGCCACGTAAGTGCTGGCTACAAAAGTGTCTGTTCTCACTTTCTGTGATATTTTAAATTAGAGGAGGGGCAGCATTATCTTCTGTAAAAGTAAACACATTTGTTTGACTTAGCAATTGACTGAACAAGAGTAAGACTGAGTGGACTTGTAGGCTCTGAAGTTTTACACGGTTTTGTTTGTGAGTGCAGTTATGTAACAAAAAAAATCACCTTTGTAAGTTGCATTTTCACGATAAAGAGATTGCAATATAGTACTAATATGAGGTGAATTGAAAAATGCTATTTCTTTTTATCATTCTTACTGTGCAAATATTTGTAATAAAAATATACTCTTTGATTTCAAATACAACACAGAATACAATGTATATGAAAATGTAAAAAAATCCAAAATATTTAATACATTTCAATTGGTACTCTAATGTTTAACAGGGCGATTAAAACAGCAATTAATTTTTTTTGACAGGTTTACGATTAGCAGCCGTGTTAGTCTGTATCCGTAAATAAGATGAGGAAGACTTGTAGCACCTTTGAGACCAACCAGTTTATTTCAGCATAAGCTTTCGTGGGCTATATCATGCATTTGATGAAGTGGGCTATTGCCCATGAAAGCTTATGCTGAAATAAACTGGTTAATTTTTTCAAGTTGATCGTGTGACATCCTTACCGTGTGTGTGTATGTATATATATATATATATATATAAATTAAATTATATGCTTATAATTACTTGCGTTTTTCATTTGTGTGTGTCAGTACAGCACACACCCCTATCAGCCTGATATGGAAGATGAGATCATGAGGGAACTGTCCAAATTCTCTCAACTTTAGCAGTATGTAATGATTATTCACAATAGTATAACTAATTATTATTATTTATTTGTATTACTATAGTACCTAGGATCCCCAGTCATGGACCAGAACCCCAGTTGCTAAGTTCTGTATAAACACAGACCAAAAACATGATATCTGCCCCAAAGTACTTACAATCCAAGTAGAAGGCAAGAGACAAAAGATACAGATATATATAGAGAGAGAGAGACAGGTAAGGAGTACAATGAAACAGTATTGTACAGCATGTTAGGCAGTGATACCAGTGCACTGATAGTCTAAGCATTGTTAAGTTTTGGGGTCAGTCAATATATGAGTAAAATATTTGTCTTTTTGCTTTAATTTTTAAAATATTGATGTTCTTTCTCCCCTTTAAACTGACTATTGGCGACATTTAACACATGCTTCCTTAATAAAATTGTCCTCCTCTGTTAATTGTTTCAAGTTCAGACACTGATCTTTTTTGCTTAGGACTCTTCCAAAATACAGCATACATTAAAATTTAACACTAACCACAATATGTACATCTGACAAGGATGAGGGGTTGATTATAACATTTTCATTTGTAAAGTGTCCACATCCCTACTCAGAAGCAACCTTTGCCCAAGGCCTACTGAGGTTTGCTTATTTTACTGTTTATCAAAGACACAATTATCTTGATGAAAAAAAAAATCCGAAAAGGCTCATCAGAACTGTTTGGAAAGAACTGTTAACTAGAATCTGATGCATGGAATGCTACAATTAATAACTGCTCGTACTAACTTAACTTAGATTTGTGGTGATTTTAACATGATGAACTTGACAACATTTTAGGAAGTGAAATTTGGATGGTGTAAGACCTAAATAGATTGTTCTAGTTAGGCTTTCAGATACTACCGTGATATAGTCATATAAGAACAGGTAAGTGTTGATTCATTACACTTAACAATTTTCAGATATCCGTCCATCCATCCTATCTAACTACACTGCAGATTTTTACTTTCGCGGTTGCCTTAAGAAAAAGTAGTTCATTCTGCTTGTCTGTCTGGCATGCAGCAGTGTACACAGTGTAAAATCAATCTTATATCTATATTTCTCCAGAGTGCCAGGCATGGGTTGTGTCAATTTTTTTACTACTTTGTTTCCTTAAAACCTTCATACCAAGCTTTGGAGCAAAAGTAGTAATGACCTTGAAACTTAATTTTCCAATATTCAGTTCACACTGTAACACAAAAAATCCCCTTCATTTTGTCTCCCATTTTTCTCCTCTTCTGATTTACTTTAAACTAATTAAGTGATAAACTTTTTGTATGTTATAAATTTTTTCCTTTATAAAGTTATACATTTTTTCCTTTATACAGGAAATATTTTAATTAATGCTTTTTCATTATAAAAGGCCTTATGGCTTTATATACATATTAAAAATTTCAGTTCAGAGAGACAGATATAAAGTTTAAATATTTATGAAACTATAAAAGTAACTTTAAAATAATATGTTTTGTCTTGAAAACTTCTGGCCCTCTTGGGAAAAGAGCAGCATATATAGTCAGTTTTAATATTTTTAATGCTTTTCACTTTGTATTTTATAGATTACATAAAGACTTCTTATATTAATATATATTCAAGATTTGGGATTTATAGTTTTTCTCATTTACCATATTTTATTTGTCCTTAGATGCTTTCATGATCTTTTGAATTTACAGAACCACAGCAATTGTGCACACAGATGGAGACCTGTTCTTTGAGTGCTTGTTCATGTCGATTCCATTCTAGGTTGTGCGTATGCCCATGTGCAGTCGTCGGAGACTTTTGTCGTAGCGGTATCCATAAGGGTCGGCTGCCACACACTCTTGAGTCAGTATATCAGGCACCGCCAACTTTACGCCCTCTCAGTTCCTTCTTACCACCCATGACAGTTGATCGGAGTGTCTCATCTTCCATTGCAAGAGTGTTCGCGATTCTTTCAGACCCATTGTTCTGTCTCCTTTGTAGTTAGTAGTTAGAGACTTTATCTAACACTTAATGGTTAAACTATAGTTTTAGTAATTAAAAGTCCTAGCTGGGACTTCACCATGGAATGGGGCATGCCCTGGTCTCCAATCTTTAAGCCACGTTCATCGTGTACCTGTCCAAGGAGCATTAGTGACCCCCCACGATACCAGTTTGAAGTGTCTGGAGGAGTCACACGCAAAAGACAAGTGAAGGATCTGCAAAAACTTTCACCCTCAGACTCAGAAAGAACAGGCTATCCATTTGAGAACATAACTGCCATACTTGGTGAAACCAAAGGTCCATCTAGCCCAGTCTCCTGTTCTTGGACAGTGACCATTGCCAACTATCCCACAAGGAATGAAGAGAACAGGTAATCATCAGCTGATCTATCCCCTGTCGCCCATTCCCAGCTTCTGGCACACGGAGGCGAGGGACACCATCCTTGCCCATTCTGCCTAGTAGCCATTGATAGACCTATCCTTCATTAATGTATCTAGTTCTTTTTTGAACCCTGTTATAATCTTGGCCTTCACAACATCTTTTAGCAAAGAGTTCCCCAGGTTGACTGTAAGTTGTGTGAAAATATATTTCCTTTTGTTTGTTTTCAGCATGCTGCCTAATAATTTCATTTGGTGACCCCTTGTTCTTGCGTTATGAGAAGGAGTAAATAACACTTCCATATTCACTATCTCCACATCAGTCATGATTTTATAGATCTCAGTCATATCCCCCCATAGTCATCTTTTTTCCAAGCTGAAAAGTCCCAGTCTTATTAATCTCTCCTCATACGGAAGCTGTTCCATACCCCTAATCATTTTTGTTGCCCTTTTCTAAACCTTTTCCAATTCCAATATATCATTTTTGAGATGGGACAACCACATCTGCACATAGTATTCAAGATGTGTGCACACAGGGATTTAATAGAAGCAACATGATATTTTCTGTCTTATCTATCCCCAACTTTTTTTTTCAGTTTTTGGACTGCTATTGCACATTGAGTGAATGGTTTCAGCCAGCTATCCACAATGACTCCAAGATCTCTTTCTTGAGTGGTAACAACTAATTTAGACTTCATCATTTTATATGTATAGCTTCTTCCTGTGTCAGATTCCTGCTGATGAGACTCCACATCATATTTCTATTTTCCCGGGGAACAGGTGTTTCCTCCGTTTTTTGTTGGGCCACTACCATTTTCAATTCACGGCACTGCCCTTTAGCCTTTTGTCAGCACCAAAAGTGTCAGTGCCAGTGGCCACTTACCTGAGGTGAAAAGGCGTGCAGATTTACCAATACATCAGTGACTGGTTAAAAAAAGGCCAATCTTAGGATCAAGAATGGTGTCATCTCAGCCTGGTTTGCTCCACCTGTTTTGACCTGAAGCTATTAATTAACGAGACAAAGTCAACCCTTAGTCCTGATGCAGCATATAGAGCAGGGATCTCAAACATGCAGCTTGTGGTCCGCATGCGGCCTGCAGGGTTATTTTGTGCAGCCTGCCAAGCTTCCCTTGCTTCCCCTCCTGCCAGTGCGCCGCGTCCCTGCTTGTCTGCTTACCTCCAGGCGCTTCCTGCTGCCAAACAGCTGTTTAGCAGTTCTTAGCATTTTTCAGGAGGGTGGGGGAGGGGCAGGGAGCCGCGTGCTCCTGGGAAGAGATGGGGCAGGGCTGCAGATTTGGGGAAGGGGTTGGAATGGGGGTAGTGGAGGTGTGGGGCCTCATGGAAAGGTTGGAGTGGGGGGCGGGGCTGGGAGCAGCAGGTAGGTGTCAACGATGCAGCCCTTGGCCCAGTGTACTAGTCTTCATGTGGCCCTCCTGGTGATTCACGTTTGAGATCCCTGGTATAGAGTTAATTGGACTGGTCCTCAACTGTACCTGGGCCAGGGCTTTCCTCCCCAAGGCCCAGGCCATTGCAGAGCTGATCTTGTGTATACAAGCTCATCCTGTCACCACTGCTTATATTTGCCTGTGGCTGTTGGGCCACGTCAGCCTGTACTTTTGTGGTTTGGCATGCACCACTCTGCCTCAGACCTCTGCAGGCATGGCTGACATCGGTCTACATACCCAACAGACAGCATGGGTGGTGTAATAAATGTCGTGGACCACTTTCTGTTGTTACTTGCATGGGGGCAAAACCCTGCACTGGTGCTGGAGGGAATCTCATTCGTGCCCTCCCCCCGCCTTGTATAATGTGTACCAGTGTGGTCTCCTTATCTGAAAAAGGATATACTGGCATTAGAAAAGGTTTAGAGAAGGGCAACTAAAATGGTTAGGGATTTGGAACAGGTCCCATATGAGGAGAGATTAAAGAGGCTAGGACTTTTCAGCTTGGAAAAGAAGAGACCAAGGGGGGATATGATAGAGTTATATAAAATTATGAGTGGCGTAGAGAAAGTGAATAAGGAAAAGTTATTTACTTGTTCCCATAATATAAGAACTAGGGGCCAACAATGAAATTAAGAATCAGAGGGGTAGCCATGTTAGTCTGGGATTGCAGAAATAACAGAGTCCTGTGGCACCTTAAACACTAACTAAAGTATTGGAGCATAAGCTTTCGTGGGCTAATACCCACTTCGTCAGATGCATGCAGTGGAAGTATCCAGGGGCAGGTATAAATCGGTAGGCAAGAACCAGGTTGGAGACAACAGGGTTAGTCCAATGAGGCTGAACCAGCTTATCTCTAATCAGGGAGGGTGAGGTATTCCTCTAGCAGCTGAATTGGAGGTGTGAACAGCGAGAGAAGAGAAACTGTTCTTGTAGTTAGCTAGCCATTCATAATCCCTATTCAGTCCTGAGTTGATTGTATCAAATTTGCAAATGAATTGCAGCTCTGCAATTTCTCTCTGCAATCTGGTCTTAAAGTTATTTTGCTGCAGTACAGTGACTTTTAAATCTGTAATTGTGTGTGCAGGGAGATTGAAGTGTTCTTTTACAGGTTTTTGTATATTGTCATTCCTGATATCTGATTTGTGTCCATTTATCCTTTTTCGTAGGGCCTGTCCAGTTTGGCCGATGTACATAGCAGAGGGACATTGCTGGCACATAATGGCATATATTACATTGGTAGATGTGCAGGTGAATGAACCAATGATGGTGTGGCTGATCTGGTTAGGTCCTGTGATGGTGTTGCTGGTGTAGATATGTGGGCAGAGTTGGCATCGAGGTTTGTTTCATGGATTGGTTCCTGAGTTAGAGTTATTATGGCGTGGTGTGCTGTTGCTGGTGAGAATATGCCTGAGGTTGGCAGGTTGTCTGTGGGCCAGGAGTGGTCTGCCTCCCAAGGCCTGTGAGAGTGAGGGATTGTTGTCCAGGATGGGTTGTAGATCACTGATGATGCGTTGGAGAGGTTTTAACTGAGGACTGTAGGTGATGGCCAGTGGTGTTCTGTTGTTTTCTTTCTTGGGCTTGTCTTGCAGCAGCAGGTTTCTGAGTACACGTCTGGCTCTGTTTATCTGTGTCCTTATTTCCTTGTGCGGGTATTGTAGTTTTGAGAAAGCTTGGTGAAGATCTTGTGCGTGTTGGTCTCTGTCTGAGGGGTTGGCGCAAATACGATTGTACCTCAATGCTTGGCTGTAGACAGTGGATCATGTGGTGTGTCTGGGATGGAAGCTGGTGGCATGAAGGTAGGCATAGCTGTCGGTAGATTTTCGGTGTAGGGTGGTGTTGATGTGGCCGTCATGAATTTGCACCGTGGTGTCTAGGAAGTGGACCTCTCGTGTAGACTGATCCAGGCTGAGGTGGATGGTGGTGTGGAAGCTGTTGAAATCGTGGTGGAATTCTTCCAGAGTTTCTTTCCCATGGGTCCAGATGATGAAGATGTCATCAATGTAGCGTAGATAGAGAAGGGGCTTGAGTGAACGAGAGTTGAGGAAGCGTTGTTCCAGGTCAGCCATAAAGATGTTGGCATACTGAGGGGCCATGCGGGTGCCCATAGCGGTGCCACTGGTCTGGAGGCATATATTGTCACCAAATTTGAAGTAATTGTGTGTGAGGATAAAGTCACAGAGCTCAGCAACCACTTGTGCTGTGGCATCATCAGGGATACTATTCCTGACAGCTTGTATTCCATCTCTGTGTGGGATGTTTGTGTAGAGAGCCTCTACATCCATGGTGGCTAGGATGGTGTTTTCTGGAAATTAATGGGCAGTAGGTATAAAACAAATAAAAGGAAGATCTTCTTCACACAGCACACAGTCAACCTGTGAAACTCCTTGCCTGAGGAGTTTGTGAAGGCTAGGAATATGCCAGGGTTTAAAAGAGAACGGGATAAATTCATGGAGGTTAAGTCCATTAATGGCTATTAGCCAGGATGGGTAAGGAATGGTGTCCCTAGCCTCTGTTTGTCAGAGGGGGTTGATGGATGGCAGAAGAGAGATCACTTGATCATTACCTGCTAGGATCACTTGCTCTGGGGCAACTGGCTTTAGCTATTGTCAGTAGACAGAATACTAGGCTGGATGGACCTTTGGTCTGACCTAGTACGGCCATTCTTATGTTCTTAAGCATCTTTGCATATAGTTTAAGTGTAGCCATTAAAAATGGTCTATCCCCAAAACATATTATTGTAACTGGGTTTAATGAAATAATAGTAGAGGAAATATTGGAGTTTTTTCCACAGTAATTGATTTTTTGGGGAGGCTATAGCTTAAGTTAAAATAATAATGGAATATTTGGGTTGTTTAGTCTATTGGTTTAAGTTTGTCAAACAGTCTTTAAAATATGGACTATTACTGAATTGCTACATCAAATAACATTGGACCTAGCCATGTTGGCCTTTTCTATCCAAAAACAGACCTTGATGAGTTTGCGTAGTCACTCTTGTAAGGTTTAACTGTCATTGCTTTCTTTGTTACTTGTCAATAAATGAAAGTAGAGAGGACTGGGAACTATTGATTAATCACTAGAAGAGAGAGACGTTCCTAAACCTAACAAATTTCTGAAGCTAATAGTGCATATTTTCCCTATTTGTTGCTATTGTTTGCATATCAAGTTTGGGTGTCCTATCATAAACATACATGAAGTGATCTTTCTCCAAGCTATAGAAATCTCACTTGAAAAAAAAATTCAGGGAGTTCAAGAAATATTTGTGGCAACTGCAGCATAAATGTATAAATTACCATTTCTCTCCCTCTCTCCCCCTGTACAACTCTTACTATAATTAGCCAGCATTAACAGCAAATGTTTGCTTTGGTTAAATTATTCAGAACATTTATTTTACTTGTCAAAGGTTAGATCAGGTTGTTTGAACTGATAATTAAATGCAGCCTAATACACTTTCATATTTATATGCATTATAAGCCCTGTTTCCTCCTCATTCTGTATAATTTTATAATGTTCAAGGCTGACATTTAGAAAGACTCAAGTTCTATTTTCTAGCAAAGGAGACAAAGATTTTAGTTCTCATATACTGTTGTACATGTGCAGTTTCAGTAAAACCAATACAGGGATGTTTAGAATGTCACAGCTGTAGTGTTTATTTTAAGTTTTTGGTTTGTTTTGGGGTCTTTGAATTTTTATATTTACACATAGAAAAGAGTCATTTAGTAACTCTCGAAACATAAATAGTGCACATTTTTCGTAGAACAAGGCCAGAAAAAAAACGCACCTCTCCTTCATTAAGAAATGGATGGAAGAAAAAAGCCCAGTATTGTGAAGCAAACAAATGAAACATGTATGATTTTTTTTCCTCTACTGTTATTCACTTGTTTAAAAGAACAGTGTTAACTACTTAGCTTTTTGGCAGGTCATTCCCATATCACATTCAACCTATTTAATAAGTCAACTAAAATACTTTTGGTATGCAAGTAAATGAATATCAAACATTAAGCTCCCAAATGTTATGACAGAAAATACGCATAGAAATAAAAGTTTAAAAGAAATGTTTCTAGAAATTTTAAAATTCCACTAAATAAATGTAATTAAGAGAATGTTATGGTTGTTTCAAATAAGCTTTCACAAGTTAGGAAATGTCAAGAGTAAGCTTGCTGCTTCTTCAAATAGATGCAGCTGTATATTACACTTAGTTCTGTGCATGTCAAGCACACTGGAGCCAGAAAAGTGTACCTAGCAGTACCCATAGACGGATAGTGCTCCTGCCCTGGAATCATAGCCCCCGTGGAGTTGGTGCCAGTGCATGGGGTGGCATGGGTACTTCCAACCCTTCCCCATACCATATATGGAGGTTAAAAACCCTGTGCCATCCCGCTTCTGGCCTGTTGTCAAGAGAGCATAATTGTCCAGTAACCGTAAGTCACCGTTTCTTATATATGGAGATGGTGCCTGTGCTGGTGGGGGAGACAGCAGGAGCCTTTCTCCACTGCCTCTCTGTTGCTGGAATCTTTTCCAGCTGCACAGAGCTGCCAGAGTCTTTCCCTGCTGCAAAGAAAGACTCCTGCAACAGGGAGCAGCCAGAGCCTTTGCCTTTCCCAGCATCAGGGAAAGACTCCAGCAGTAGGAAGGCAGGAGGATGCTATACAGCTAAAAATAGCAATGTAGACAGGGAGACACTGGTTTGGCAAGTTGAGAGCCCTGTGGGGTATGTACCTAGGTATGTACCCACAGATTCAGGCATATTTTTCTCTACTACCCTAAGCAGTGCCTTACTATCTATTCTGCTATTTATACTCATACTAGGGGTTCACCTAGCATACATATTCCATACGCCGCCCCAAGAAGTATGCAGTATACATGTATCCTTAATTAATCCTGTTTGTCTAATAATTGTGGTACCAAAGATGTCCTGTGTTTCTAAGGCTGTAGAAAAGTTGTGTTATATCATTCAGGAAAGTCATAAACGTATATGATCACTTTAATTAGAGACTGTATTGTAATATTTATGCAAAAGAAGAGGCTTTGAGAGTGTTCATGTGGGTTTAACTTTGTCACTTCCTAGTTTGGTGGGGAAAAAATCTGTAAGAGGTGAATACTTAGAATATCAGGGTTGGAAGGGACCTGAGGAGGTCATTTAGTCCAACCCCCTGCTCAGAGCAGGACCAGTTCCCATCTACATAGACTTTTAAACTCAGAAGGGACCATTATGATCATCTAGTCTGACCACCTTCACAATGCAGGCCACAATCTCACTCACAGATCCGTAAATGGCCCCCTCAAGGATTGAACTCACAACCCTGGGTGTAGGAGGCCAATTCTCAAACCACTGAGAGATCCCTTCCTCCTAATTCATCCCAGCCAGGGCTTTGTCAAGCCTGACCGTAAAAACCTCTGA
Organism: Dermatemys mawii; assembly: GCA_007922305.1. NCBI lineage: Eukaryota > Metazoa > Chordata > Testudines > Dermatemydidae > Dermatemys > Dermatemys mawii. The sequence goes on along the minus strand of ML677349.1, from coordinate 48,313,691 downwards.
GGAGGGAGATTCCACCACCTCCATAGGTAACCCACCCTAGTGCTTCACCACCCTCCTAGTGAAAAAGTTTATCCTAATATACAACCTCAACCTCCCCCACTGCAACTTCAGACCATTACTCCTTGTTCTGTCATCTAGTACCAAAGAGAACAGTCTAGATCAGTGGTTCCCCACCTTTTTACGGCCAATAGCACATTCCTGTGCTATGCCGCGTCCTCTGGCACTCGGGGCATGGCTGCCGAAATGCCGCTGAAGTGCCTACTTCCACTTTCAGTGACATTTTGGCGGCCCCGCAGTGTTCATCACTTTGTCTTCCGAAATGCCACCAACACTGGAAGCAGGCTCTTCGGTCGTTTTTTGGCGGACACAGTCCCTCAGGTGCACGTAAATGCCCCTGCAGGTGCCATGGCACCTGCGGGCACCGCGTTGGGGACCACTGGTCTAGATCCATCCTCTTTGGAACCCCCTTTCACGTAGTTGAAAGCAGGTATCAAATCCCCCCTCATTCTTCTCTTCTGAAGACTAAACAATCCCAGTTTCTTCAGCCTGTCTTCATAACTCATGTCTCCAGTCCCTTAATAATTTTTGTTGCCCTCTGCTGGACTTTTTCCAATTTTTCCACATCCTCCTTGTAGTGTGGGCCCCAAAACTGGACACAGTACTCCAGATGAGGCCTCACCAGTGCTGAAAAGAGGGGAATGATCATGTCCCTTGATCTGCTGAAATGCCCCTACTTATACAACCCAAAATGCTATTAGCCTTCTTGGCAACAAGGGCACACTGACTCATATCCAGTTTCTCGTCCACTGTAACCCCTAGGTTCTTTTCTGTAGAACTGCTGCCTAGGCATTCAGTCCCTAGTCTGTAGCAGTACATGGGATTCTTCCGTCCTAAGTGCAGGACTCTGCACTTGTCCTTGTTGAACCTCATCAGATTTCTTTTAGCCCAATCCTCTAATTTGTCTAGGTCCCTCTGTATCCTATCCGTATTCTCCAGCATATCTACTAGGTTAGTGTCATCTGAAAACTTGCTGAGGGTGTAGTCCATGCCATCCTCTAGATCATTAATAAAGATATTAAACAAAACTGGCCCAAGACTGACCCTTGGGGCACTCTACTTTATACCGGCTGCCAACTACACATGGAGCCAATGATCACTACCCGTTGAGCCCGATGATCTAGTCAGCTTTCTATCCACCTTATAGTCCATTCATCCAGCCCTTCCTTCTTTAACTTACCATCAAGAATACTGGGTACACATCCCCAGAACTTCCTATCCCATATCCCTTGCAACATCTAAAGGGGGAAAAATCTCTATCCTCTTGTGAATAAAACAAGCATTGAAATGAGGACAAGACACAGGAACCCTTGCATCATTCGCTATCTAGCACCTGTGGCAAGGGCGCACACACATTGAGGCAAGGGTTCTTGAGGTTCCATGCTTCCTCCGCTGCACATACTCTACCATTTTTTACCATGTAGCTGAATTAGTAATGTACACATTTCACCCTACCTTCCCTTGAAGCATTGCTTAAATGTGTTTTGAAAATCTTACCAATTGTATTGCATGTGCTGAAAATGCAGTTTTCAAAGTCTCACAACTTTAATCAAAACCAGCTTTCACTCGTGCACATTGTCACTTCTCGACACTGTCACTTCTCAATGTTCATGCAATCCTAATTTATTTTGCTCACGATTTTAAGATCCACCAGACTACATTGTGTGGTTGATCTAGAAAAGGGATCAGCTGCATCTGAACAATATCTTGAGACTGAAAACCACATTTTTTCCTCCCATGCGTAAGTAACTTAAAAGACACTGAATTGATTTTCTTATCTCTCTACCCCCAAATAACTTCTGGGTTTAGAAGAAGTATGAGACACAAGTCCAAAAGGTAAATTTTCAAGGATGGTTGTAAGTCACTGAAAAGAGGGTTTAGAATGAAAGTGTATTCTCAACCGTAATTACAGCGTTGCTGGCATGACACTAAAGAAACTCTGTGTGCCAGGCATTTTTGTATTTTGCAGCTTGCTAATTTTTATGCTTCTGGTTGTGGGAGGTAGCTAAAAACAAAAGAATACTTTGTACCCTTATGAAAATGATTTAGGACCACTATGCACAGTACATTTATTTGTGTATACATAGTATGAACTGCGGGTTGCTCTGATTGATGTAATAGATTGTGAATGCATATGACATACAGAATACCTAGGATTAGAAGAAAGCTTTAGACTTTTGTTTTTGAAATGTCTATGCACAAGCTGGAATTGAAATAACTAAATTGATTTTAATTCATATTTTTATTTTTTGGGAGTAAAAGTCTGTGTGGGGTCACTCTTATTTCAGATTTAGATTATTCATTTGATTTGAGTTGGACAAATGGTTTTAAACTAAATTAAAAAAAATAATTGATCTGTTAATGTGAAATAAGTGTTCATGCACAGATAGGCACTAAAATAACTAAAGGTGTGAATTAAAACCAATGTAGTTATTTCCGTTTCAGTTTGTGTAGAGACAGGTCCTTAGGTGGTTGGAGGAATGGAGCACAAGTCAGAGGGCGTCAGTGAACACAGTATTTGATAATAAAACGAGGAATACTTGTAGCACCTTAGAGACTAACCAGTTTATTTCAGGATAAGCTTTCGTGGGCTATAGCCCACTTCATCGGATGCATAGAATGGAACAAACAGAAGTAAGATGCATTTATATACACACAAAGCAAAAAACAATAAGTTGTAAATTACCATACCAATTCTAAGAGACTGTTTAATTTGGATGGGCCATTATCAGCAGGAGAAAAAAAACCTTTTGTAGTGAAAATTTAGTGGATCTATGTGCTTGGTTACACTTACAGCTTTATAGCAGTTTTGATTATACTTGCCCTCATGTACAGCTATAGTGTGTCCACACTGAGACCTGCCAGCGGTATACTGTGGCCATGTTTGCGGCACTTGCAGCAGCACAGGGAGTGGTGCATTATGGGCAGCTATCCCAGCATTCAGCTGGGTGCAACGTGCTTTTCAAACGAGGGGGGTGAGGGGGAATGTATTGTGTGTATGCGGACGGAGAGAGTGAGTGGAGTTTTGGCATGCTGAGAGTGTGTCAGCAAATTCCCTTTGAAATACAGAGCCTGCTAGTCTTCTATTTCACACAGGCTCACTTCATAAACATTTGCATTGCTTACTTGCTGAGTTAAGAGAGAAGCTCTGAAAACGTACTTCTGCATTCCTCCAGCTGAGTTCAAAACAAAGGGAAGAGATGTGAATTGCCTTAAATGGTTTAGGGGCGTCTCTAGAGATCACTCAAAGCGATGTATTGTTAATACCCATTCACGCTGGAGATAATACAGAGCACTGAATATGCTATAGCTGTTAATCTTCTGGGAAGGGAGGATTACCAGGACTGGTATAAATGTGGATTTATAGCGCTCTACGTGCCTCGTCAGTGTGGACGGATAGTGAGTTATAGCGCTCCTGGTGGCTTTATAGCCTATAAAGTGCCAGTGTAATCAAGCTCTGTGTGTAACAGTTGATAAGAATCTGTAAAAGAGACTTAACTAGGAAAATACATTCAATTAGTGTAATGACAAAGCCACTCATAGTCCCTGTTTAACCCTTGGCTGACAAATTGGACATTGGAAATTTTCACTACAAAAGTTTTTTTTTTCTCCTGCTGATAATGGCCCATCCAAATTAAACAGCCTCTTAGAATTGGTATGGTAATTTACAATTTTTTTTTTGCTTTGTGTGTGTATAAATGCATCTTACTTCTGTTTGTTCCATTCTGTGCATCCGATGAAGTGCGCTATAGCCCACAAAAGCTTATGCTGAAATAAACTGGTTAGTCTCTAAGGTGCTACAAGTACTCCTCATTTTGTTTACGGATACAGAATAACACAACTGCTATTCTTAAACCTGTCACAGTATTTGATGAATCCGTAGAGGTTAACATGGTGCTGTTGAACAGATTTGAAAGGTGAATGGGATGATAGGTAGACATGGGATAAAGCTAAAAGAGTTTATCCCTAAATTTAGGGGGATTGGATGAAATGAGATGTGAATCTGAATGACATGGTGTTTTTCAAAAACCAAGCCCCACTCTTGTTTTTGCACATATCTAATGATCAGTCTTCTTGCTGTGAGGAAAAGAGAGCAAATTATTCTAGGAAAAATGCTTTCTTGCACTCCTCAATTTACATTTAAAAGACAACCTCTGCTCTATGAATTGTCTATGGGAGGGCGAGAGGCCTTTACTAATCTGCCATTTCTATAGTCGATGGATTGACTGCAGATCCACTGACCAGATAGTGACCCATTGGCTCAGAGTGGGAGAGGAAATATGCTTTCTATCTGCTCACTTGGAGATAGACAGCAATTGAAAGTTCTGCAGAAGTAAATTTCTAAAAATTAGACTGAATAATTATAAAAAAAAAATCTAAAACAGGATTGTTTAGTTACTTCTGGAAATTGTTTAATATTCTTCTGCGGGCTGTGCTTTTTTTAAAAAAACAAAAAGAGATATTTGCAGTCTGATCAAATAATTGTGTCAGTTATTTTTGATGTTTCAGTCCCCTATTTTCAGAAGACACTGTTAACCTCAGCCAAAAATGGAATGTAACTTTAAAGTTATGTATTCTGAACATAGGGAATATCATAGTAATATGTATTCACCACAATGTTTATAAACATGGCACAGAATAAATTCACTGTTTGGAGGTGTTGTTTTTGAATTTATTTCTAATTTAGTGCTCTATGGATTAAAACTTTATAAAGAACCACAATCAATGTGCAATTTAATTATTTTTATGAAGGACTGGTGATATTCCTTCATTATAGGTATTTGGAAAGAATTATTTTAATTGCTTACAGAAATTACACATTTGTAACATGAAGAATATGCTTTCACTATTTTTATTTTGATACAGTCAATAGATTGAGTAACAGAATATTAGTATCCAGTCTTAAATCATCATGGTGCATTTTTAAATGTTTTTTACTTATCACTGAAGAGGAGTGAGTCAAGACTTTGACCTCGTATTCTAAAGGCATCTGTACACAGATGATCAAAAGAATGTTGAGCTTGGATTGATCTGTGCACTGGGGAACAGAGTAAAAAGTAATGTTGGAGGACACAGGTCCTCCTCTTTCTCTGCTAAAAGCAGAGTTCTCCATCATTCTTGGCTGTGGAAGTGAGGACCTGCCAGGCACAAGAGATTAAAGGAGGAGCATTTAAAGGAGCTGGTGCCTGGCTGTAAAGTCTTCGAGGTGCCCAACTTCCCTGAGAACAGGTGACCTATGAATAAGCATTTGATAAGGAATAAGCATCCCAGCCAGGAGTTCCCTGTCTGTCACCTCTTCTCTAAAGAAAAATTTGTCCCTTGAGTTAACTCTTCCCTCTTACCCAATCAGAAAGGTGAAGAACACCTGGTACTGACAGCTCATCTGTCTCTTTGGAGAGAGAAACTGATAAATAATATGATGGGCCAAATTTTGAAAAATAACTGGTGATTTTGGATACCTCAGGAACACTGCAGCCTGTCAGTTAAGCAAGAGAGACAAGTGAGGAGACATCACACCTGTGCTTTATATGCTTGACTGTCTTTCCATTTAATTCTGGATCCCATTCAAAATTCTGATCTACTGATAACTGCAACAACATGTGGAACAGTGCATTCTCAGTAGCCACTGACTGTGGAATTCCTTAAAGAGGAAATCAAATGGGGTCCGGGCCAGAGTAAAATATAAAACCCTCTTTTCTGCAAAACTTGTAACAACTTAGCAACATTCCTTATGTCTAGAGGAAGAGAAAAGAATAAAATTGACCAAGATAGGGAGGAAGGAAAGAGAGAGAGGATAATAACTGTAACAGATGTATGAAAGTGGCTGAGTATTTGGTCCTTTAGGACTATGGTAATATAAATTGCAGTTCATGGCAACTGCACCTGTATTGCCCCTCATAGTCCAGCAAGGAGGCCCACTCTAGGCTCTTAGCTACTCAGCCATCACCTGTCATGTCAGAGATGCATTTCTTTCCCTCCTGACTGGGTATTTCCAGACAGCAGGGGTCCCTGCCCTAAACTCTGAGCTCCCCAGCAGTCAGGCTACTCAAGCTCACCTGCTTTACCTTTCTTCTCAGAGATTGTAAACTATGTAATTGCGTCACATGAATTGCCACAAAGCTCTTTCTAAGCAAGTACGTTTTATTCCTAAGGTAAAAGCATGATAAAACAATAAAAACAAAAGACCCTGAGTGCATGCTAATAAGCTTACCAGAGCTCATCCCTTACTCCAGCAAGGTCTTTGGCCAGTGAACAGTCATTCAAACTCCACCCAGGCTTTCTTGTGATTACCAATTCATCATTCTTTTTGTTCAGAACAAGAAACCCCCCTGAGAAAGTTAGTTCTCCTTCATACGTTTCCCCTCCTTTATATGACAAGTGATCAGCAGACCAAAGGTTCCTTCCACTCTCAGGGTGAAGCTTCAAAGACTGAGTCTGTAACAGGGAATTTTCAGTCCTCTCCGCCTAAGTACTTCCTAGGAATTCAACTTCACACTTAGTGTTTCAAAAGTTCATTTGTGTCCGCTGTGTTGTTCAACATAGTCTTTTGAAGCTCACAGTATTTCCCAGTGATTGCATTCTTATCTTCCTCCTAAGGAAGTTTCAGACAGTCCTAAAATATGGTATATTCCTGTTTATCCAAAAATCCTATTTTCTGAGCCTCTGCATTATCTAAATCCCTTTCTTGTTCCCCAGCAGAAGATACTGCCCTCTGCAACACCTGTCTCATGCTGGGGGGACAAGGAAGGGATTTGGATAATGTGGAGGTTCAGATAATAGAGCAGAGATTCCTGGCCAGGACAGCAAGGAGGAGAAAGATGAGTAGATGCAAATCCAGGGGTAACACTTTGTATCCGTGGATATCCACAGACCATTTTTGCAGATCCCAGCATGGATGCGGATACAAATTTTGTATGCGCACAGGACTCTGCAGCACACAGTCACCTGAAAGGAGTGACTGTCACCCAACCTGCAGGCTCCAGCTTGGCTCTCTGAATCACGCAGTAGCATGCTGGGTATTCTGGGAGTTGTAGTCCCCAGCTTGCTCAGAGGGAGGAGGTAAATTACAGCTCCCAAAAGGGAGTTAGCCAAGTGCCGTTTTTAAAGGTGGCTTTAAAGAAGCAAGAGGCAATGGCTGTGTGCATTAGAGCCACTGCAACTGTGTAGGGGTGTCCGAGCCCCCCACGGGGAGGATGGCACTGCATAGAAGGACCCAGAATCATAGCCTCCCTGCCTGGAGTGGGGAAGGAGGTACAGCAGGGCAGGAGGTCTCTGGGGAGAAGTGGCGTTTGTGGGGCTGGACAACTGTTGCGGGCTTGACACAGCCCTGTATCACTGCTGCACAGTGAGCTATGGAGCTGTTTAGATCTCTGCAAATCTGTGCATGTGGATATCTGCAGACAGTTTTCGCAGATTGCGGATCAGATGTGGATGCACCGTTTTGTATCCGTGTAGGTCTTTAAGGATGAGCCCCCAGACTCGAGGGACAACACCTGGCTACTGACTGGCTCCTGTGGCAGCGTGGGGAGCCCTCCACAGCTTTGCTGTTATGGGGAGTAAGCTTGTGGGACCATGACAGCGGAGCTAGAGGGGCTCCCCCATGTGCCGCAGGAGCCAGTGCCTACAGGTGCAAGGTTCAGGGAAGGTTGCAGTTCTGGCAGGGCAGAGTTGAGTCCCAGCTGTGGGTCTCTGCTCTGCCCCACCAGGATCACGGGCCTCCCTATTACACTGTGTGCCTCTAGAGATTGTGTGTCACCACCCCTCTGGCAACACAGGGAACCCTTTGCAGCCCCACTGTCATGGGAGTGAGTGAGTGGGACTTAGTAGAGACCACTGGTTTGGACTGACAGGGGGAATGTGATGACAAGCTCCTGGCTACCAGGGAGGCTACCTGCTGCTGAATGTCTCTTGCTCTCTTGATTATGTGAACTCCTGATTTATCCAAATAAAATTCATGTCCTCCATGCTATCTGGATAATTTGGAGTATACTGTAATACGTAAACATTTGCATTTTAATACAGTTGTCCCCTTAAATACTTAAATTTATTCAATACAGGCTCTCTAGGAAATTACATGAAATTGCGATAACTATCACATCTCCCCCTTGAAGTGGTTGTAACTAGGGTGTTTGATTGGCACATTAGAGAATCCATTGCAATAGTTCCCAGACAGAGCACCAGGAACCAAATTCTCATTGCCTTTAACTTGAATCACTTCAGTGTCATAATAGTGGCACAGTCAGCTCCATCCCAGCATCTTGGCACTGGTCCCTTCCTTTTGATGTCGCTGGGTGAGTGGTCAATGTAGACAATGAAATGTCGTCCCAGTAGGTAGGCCTGTAAATTGCTGAGGGCCTACGCCATGGCCAGACATTCTTTTTCTATTGTTGTATAATTTTTCTCTTAGGGAAGCAATTTCTTGCTCAGAAACACTATTTTGCTTATTTTATGTACTTGATACTTAGATACCATGGTGATGGATTATGATTGATATAGATAGGTAGAACATACAAATAAAAATACAGAGTGCAGGGATATTTCTAAAAACAAAAGAAAAAATTAATCAGCGAGGTGTATAACCATATTTTGTTTACATCTGTTCTGTTTTTAATAAAATTGGCTTAAAAGCTTAGCCATGAAGGTATTGCAAGCTTTTGTAAAATATAAAGCCAGATGTTATTCTAATACATTTCTTCAGACCTCTTTAATGTTTGGTGGGGGCTCCATTTCTCTCTTGTTTGTATACACGAGAAATGTGTATATACAAAGGATGCTTGGAAATTCACTTATGCTCTGGTGTTGCGTGAAGAAGGGTGGGATTTTCAAAAGTTATGTAGGTGCAGAAGTCTCACTGAAAATCAGGGCACTTCACACACACAGTAAGAGAGAGAGTGTGTGTGTGTTGGTAGTGGAGGAGGTGATGGGAAGGTGATTGGCAAGCACAAGAAGTTCTTGACAGTGGTAGATCCTTTGGTCCCAGCCTTCTCATCACCTTGTCTGTGCAGTAAAGGCACAGCACAGTGTTTCCTCCTTTTTTGAGGGTCTCTGCTTCTGCCTGATTGGTTACTTCTCGTTTCACATGTTGTCCGATTGATTGGTCAGTCCATAGCTCTGGTGTTTGTATCTTTGAGGGTCTACTGTGTAAGTTTTTTTACTGCTTGCAGTGATAGTTCCTGTGTACATCAGTGTCTCCGATGTTCTGGCAAGGATCAGGGGCTGCCCAAACATTTGTTCAGTGCTCGTATGTAGAATAAATGCTCTGTATGTAAGTGATAATGTACTGTTGAAATCAGAATTATTGTGCTCAAGCAGAGAACCTAACCTGCCTAGTTTCTTTGTCACTGGAGATTTCATCAGGACCTCTCACCTTCACATTTTCAAATTTTGTAAGGTAGATGCAAAAATCTTTATCCTGCTGCTCAGGAGTTTAAGAAGGTCGGCTGGAGAGAGTGGGGAGAAGGAGGAAAACGGGTTGCAACTGGCATATAGTGCTCGAAAATCACACTCTGAAAAGGGAGTGGACTGGACTATAATTCTTTTCCCATTTATGCCTTCCCAGCCTCAATAAAGTGTAGTATTGCTAGATTCTGGTGTAATATCAATAAAGATAACAGAGGTGAAGGGAAGAGTGTAGGGCTGCAATTTGTTTCTCTTTCCAATTGCTTGTGTAAGAAAGAGACTGGAACTCAAGCCCAGAGTGATTTGTTTCTAGACACTGATGGTGTTCCTCAGCCTCCTATTTTCATTCTTGGAAGGATGCAGCATTGGTTGTAATATGCAGAGCGACAACACAATAACTAAACAAAAAACCTTGTCAGAGGGCATTACCTTGTGATTAATGGTCAAGTGGTGGTAGAAGCCTTCAACTGTTCCATGGATCACAAATTCCTCTATCTGGTCTTTAATTCCCAGGAACTCCCCTGCCCTGAAGGCATTATAGTGTAAATGCAGCCTTCCCATAGAGTAAACCAGTGTTGGCCATCCTGAGCCTGAGAAGGAGCCAGAATTTACCAATGTACATTGTCAAAGAGCCACAGTAATACGTCAGCAGCCCCGCATCAGCTCCCCCGCCCCCCACTTCCAGCAGGAGGTGTGCAGGCGGCCCTAGGGGTTAGGGGGAGGAGCGAGGGCACAGCAGGCTCAAGGGAGGGGGCAGGAAGGGGTGGAGTGAGGAAAGGGCCTGTGACAGAGCCAGAGGTTGAGCAGTGAGCACCCGTTGGCACACTGGAAAGTTGGCGCCTATAGCTCCAGCCCTGGAGTCAGTGTCTATACAAGGAGCCACATATTAACTTCTGAAGAGCCACAGGTTGGCCATCCCTGGAGTAGACTGTTATGGTACTGCTAAAGAAGCTTGTAAAAAAATAGTGTGAACCTCTAGAATAGCATCTGTTACTCATGATCATCCAGTAAGGTTGAACGTAATGGGGTGAGAACAGACACCGCATTGTGGCTGAAATAAATTCTCTACCCAACACAGTCAATTGAGACTGTGTGCAGTTGGCTGTGGGCGATAATGTTCATGGGAAACTTCAGAATATTTTGTCAGTGGCTGGCCCCCTTGACTACCCTGGCTTTCATTTTTTTCTAAATACAGCTTTTCACTATAAAGTAAGTAAGCTGCTACTCCTGTTGGCATTATAAGTAATTGAAAAGCCTGGCAGTGATTTCTACACATCGTGTGTATTCACTGGATTGCACTTGGACAACAGTTCAGATTGCACCTTGTCTCCTTCACCCTCCCTCAATGGTACTTTCAACAACCTATGAAACTGAGTCCTTTTTTCACAGTGAATGGGAACCTATACCAGGATTCTTTATACCTCAGCATGAGAACGTGCCCTTTAGCATGTGTGTACTGAATGCCCAGGAAAACTAGAACAGAAATATTTTATGTAAATGCCTCTGTGCGTGCATGAACTCTTGGGGTGTTTCTATAAAATTATTGTCAAACCAGTGAAAGAATAAAGGCTGAATCTTAAATTAATTGCTTACTACTTTAAAACTGTGATATCCTGGAAACTTATTTCATTTTAATACACTTTTAGTGTCTAAGCTAGTTACAATCATTTTGGTAAAGCTGCAGGCTAAGCTGCCATTTTTTCCAGTTCACTGTTTAAATGATTTCTTTCAGTCTTGACATTCTTTGGCCCTTTGAGTTACATATATATTACTAAAACATAAAGTGCATAGCATTACATCGCACTTGTGTTCTTGAAAGGGAAACTCCTGAGTACTTCAGAAGAGAATAGTTTCCATGCAGTAAATGATATTACACTACTTTAATCTCTTAACTGTATTTAGATACACCATGTTTAATTTCCATTTTATTTAACAGTTTAGAAAACAGGTCACTAGAATATACCTTAAAATTTATTCAAAATAAGGATGATCCCTGTCACCAATCTTTAAGTGGTTCCCCAACTTGTAGACATTGTTGGTTTTTAAAGTCATGGGGAGGAAAAACATTACAGTATTTCTGAAATACTGAGAGAGAGAAATCAAGGAATGGATTTATATTTTCAGAGAAAAAGTTCTAAAGCCAATTCTGCATTTCATACTTTTTTGAAACACTTTGTAACTATTGACTTCTGCATCCAGAATATTTTAGATTGATTTGTCCCTCTCCTCTAGAGAGGAATAGAGAGGACTAGGAAACTCCATCAGATTGATGCAGTGCAGTTTCACAGATATAGCTCCATTTGATGAAAAGGACTTTGGGAGGAGGATGTAGAGTGGGCTGGAGCCCACATCTTCCAAACTCTGGAGCTCCATGCAGAAGACCTAGATCTGCAGATCCATGTCATCCATATGGATGCTACTGTTACACCTAGGAGAGAGAGGCATGGAGAGTAGCAAATTGTCTGCTCTGTTCAATTCCATTTCCACAACTGAGGATTCTAAAATACTTCTGAGCACAGCTATGCAAGCCCCTTCCTGGGAGCACTGTCTTAGGGAAGGGAGACAGTGGAGTAAAAGATCTCCTAAGTCCAATGGTAATCAGGGCAAGGAACAGTCTAATACTTTAATATCATAGAATATAAGAGTTGGAAGGGACCTCTGGAAGTCATCTAGTACAACCCCCTGCTCAAAGCAAAACCAGTCCCCAATTAAATCATCCCAGCCAGGGCTTTATCAAGTCTGACCTTAAAAACCTCGAAGGAAGGAGATTCCACCACCTCCCTAAGTAACCCATTCCAATGCTTCACCACCCTCCTCGTGAAAAAGGTTTTCCTGATATCCGACCTAAACCTCCCCCTCTGCAACTTGAGACCATTACTCCTTGTTCTGTCATCTGCTACCACTGAACAGTCTAGATCCATCCTCTTTGGAACCCCCTTTCACGTACTTGAAAGCAGCTATCAAATCGGCCCCTCATTCTTCTCTTCTGCAGACTAAACAATCACAGTTCTCTCAGTCTCTCCTCATAAGTCAAATGCTCCAGCCCCCAATCATTTTTGTTGCCTTAGCTGGACTCTTTCCAATTTTTCCATGTTCTTCTTGTAGTGTGGGCCTCAAAACTGGACACAGTACTCCAGATGAGGCCTCACCAATGCTGAATAGAGGGGAATGATCATGTCCCTTGATCTGCTGGTAATGCCCCTACTTATACAAACCAAAATGCCATTAGCCTTCTTGGCAACAAGGGCACACTGTTGACTCATATCGAGCTTCTCGTTCACTGTAACCCCTAGGTCCTTTATCTGCAGAACTGCTGCCTAGGCATTTGGTCCCTAGTCTGTAGCAGTACATGGGATTCTTCCATCCTAAGTGCAGAATTCTGCACTTGTCTTTGTTGAACCTCATCAGATTTCTTTTAGCCCAATCGTCTAATTTGTCTTGGTCCTTTTCTGTCATATCCCTACCTTCCACTGTATCTACCACTCCTCCCAGTTTAGTGTTATCTGCAGATTTGCTGCGGGTGCAGTCCATGCCATCCTCCAGATAATTAATGAAGATATTGAACAAAACCAGCCCCAGGACCAACCCTTGGGCACTCCACTTGATACTGGCTGCTGACTAGATATGAAGCCATTGATCGCTACCCATTGAACCTGACAATCTAGCCAGTTCTCTAGTCACCTTTATAGTCCATTCATCCAGCCCATACGTCTTTAACTTGCTGTCAAGAATACTGTTGGAAACCATATCAAAAGCTTTCCTAAAGTCAAGGAGAAACATGCCCACTACTTTCCCCTGATCCACAGAGCCAGTTACCTCATCATAGAAAGTAATTAGGTTAGTCAGGCATGACTTGCCCTTGGTGAATCCATGCTGACTGTTCCTGATCACTTTCCTCTCCTTTGAATGCTTCAGAACTGATTCTTTGAGGACCAGCTCCATGAGTTTCCAGGAACTGCAGTGAGGCTGACTGGCCTGTAGTTCCCCGGACCCTCCTCCTTCCCTTTTTTAAAAATGGATACTACATTAATCTTTTTCCAGTGTCCTCTAGCTTTTTATTAAAAAGACAAATCAATAAATACATTTCCAAATAAAGAATACTTATATTACCAAATAGGAGTTTTCGATAGAATATCTTAATAACTGTTTTGGGAGTTAGAGTTGTAAATACAAATTATAATGAAATATAAAGCATTGATTTCACACCTGCTGGTGGGCAGCTCAGTGGTGTTCTATTGTTGGCTTGCTTTCTTTTGTTCTAGGCTCTGAATTGCCCTAGCTGTGGAAGTGTTTGCATATGTGAGGAGTTGTGAGGAGTTATTGAGCTCATAGGTCTATGTGACTTGTCAGTGATCAAGTATCTTCCTTTATTGCCCAATTGCTTGTTCTGAAATCTAGGTTAAGATTTTTCAGAGAAAGATATGCCCTCTCCCAATCTTATATCTGAATGTGGAAAAATGAAGATTTTTCATCAAAGAGAAACAGCGAAATCTGCACAGTCTATCCCAGTTTCACATGAACTTTTTGTTTTAGAAAACCCTAATTACGTTATTGAAACTGTTAATATGCTAGAACCTATTGCTTGCTGTTTCCCTATGTGCATTCTTAGCCTGTGTTGGAAAACAGTTGTCCTGCTGGAACAGAGTACCAAGCATGTTGAACCCCACTTTCTTACAGTGGAAGTTCAATATGATTGACGCTATCTATCAGTAGGACAGTCTCTTTCAACACAGGCAGAAGAGAAGCCCTGTGTCAAATACAAACCTTTCCTAATGTGGGCAAGGCTATAGATAATATGGTTAACAGGGACTTGTGGTTCATAATTATCTGGTCCAGTGGTCTATATGAAGTAAGAAATCTCTTTTCCCGGGGTCCCTTGTCCCATACTCTGCTTAATATTTTTCTCTACGAAACCAGTAGAAGTATTTTGAAGAAGTCTGGCCACAAAGAGTAAACTATCAGCCAAATAAACTTGTTCTGTGCTTTGACAGACTTCTATTTTAGAATGTCATGTCCTCAAAATGAACGGGTGTTGTATGCAAGGGCTGGGTTTTTTAAATGCAGTGTTCTTTTCTCATTGTAATATGAAAAGTTATAAACCCTCACATGAACTGCCAAAAACGTACTTTGTCATGATTCCAGCTATTTCTATTGTATTTTGTCCCTGACATTTTAATTCACCATTAAATTTATATCCTGTATGTTTAAGTGCTAGTAAGACATGAAAGTTGTAGGGTTAAGTCTGCATACAGTGCTTTAAAGCTCTTATGATGATTGTTCTTAGGTTTGTAGCCCTTCACTGTGGCTCTAGAGACAACTATTTAATAGACAACATTTGAATAATACAAATTTGCGGTTGGTAAAAATGGATTAGGGTTTCAGGGTGGTACCAATGGGCGATATTTAATATTGAATGACATGTATTAAGACAAATGCTTTTATATATAATTTATTTGGCATTGTAAATGCATTTCTCTTGTGAGATTCAGACCCCCTGTTGCTATATGAAGTATTCTGGAAAGGTTTGCACTAAATAAATAATAAAACCACTTTGATATACAATCTAACAATATTAAATATTAAGACTTTCACATGACTGATTTTAATACTTAATTAACTTATTTAGAGTCCAATGTAACTCTGTTTTTATTAAAGATTAGATGGACAGAAGTTAAAATACAGGAATTTTTATTAAATGGGACAAAACTAATTGCATTTCCCAATACCGGACTCACTGACTGTTAACATATCATTCATCAGTGATATGATCTAATTTGTTTCATTCTGGACCCCAGCTGATGGTAATGTTAACTAACGTACTTCACAATGTCAGCCTGTTTTCATGTTTGCATCATTCCATTTTAATGATATATAATCTGCTGCATTTTATAAAACAAAAATGTCTTGTTTTGTGCTATCTAAAGTTTGTCAAATTGTGCACTTTTCCTCATAGTAAATCAGTGCACCATCTAAAGCAGATGCTTGTTCAGTGGATGGCAGTTGTACTGATCTGTAGAAGTAGTTCAGTAAGGGTGCTGCTGGTTTGGATCCTAGCTAGTTTAAAGCCTCTGTTATATCATGATAGTTCAGGCCCTTGGCTATCAGCTCATCCAGAGGTGATGGTGGTTTATGGCAGGGGACAAGAAGAAAGGTTTGCACTGTGCTGTGGATAGGACCAAGTGGACCTTTTACTTGTCCCATATAAAAACTATTTGACTACTTTCTCCATATGTCTTGGACAAAAAGACCACAATTTTCTAAAATTCTTAATAATGAACACCTTAAAAGAGCTTGATTTTCAGAGGGTGGTTGTTGATCACTTTCACGTAATCCTTTCAAAATGTCTCAAATTAGGCATGCAAAAAATCACTAGTCTCTCTTGAGAATCTTGGTCTTAAGGCCCTAACCCTGCAAGTTACTCCATGTGGGGTCCTCTTAGGTGTTGGGATCTGCTTAGGAGGATCATTTGGCAAGATTGGGGCCTAACTCAGTCCAGATATATGGGACACTTCCTCATTTTATCATGAATTACTCATTCCTCTTCAAGATACTGATGGAGTTCTGCCTTAATGAGCCTATCAGTCTGCCAACGTTCTTTGTATGCCAGTGTTAAAGGGTCAACTCATTTCAGCTTTGTTAAAAAGATCTTTGCAGTTCTGTTATAACTGGTTGAACTAAAGCCTTTATAAAGTCCACCTAACATTTTGTTGTTACCAAGAGAACTGACATCTAATTGCATTTTACATTGCTATGACTTAACTGGACATAGCAGTTAGCTATATAACATGGAGAAAGCGCTATAGAGACTCATTCAGCTAAAGGTAAAATTACCACTGTTTTCAGTCATAGAGGTTTGCAAAGTAGCTATGTGGTCCTCTCCCTATTAACTAAACAATATTGCTTAGAGTCAGCAACCAGCAGTGAACCTTTTAGAGCTATCCAGGCTTCAGAACTCATTTCCAAGATTGTCATTGAGACAGTGAAGCTTAATGTATTTTAAATGTTGTACTTGCACTTAGTTTTTTTAATAGTGTTTTTCAGTTGAAAATAAGTAATGTTGATATTATGTGGTGATTTTTCACTGTTGAGGAGGAAGCAAGATGACAGCCTTCACATGGTGCTTCTGTGAACTGTTTTTCGCGCTCTGTGTTTTGTGCAAATTCACCAACATACCGATGTTGTCAATCAGCCACTGGACATCCAAGTGAATGTAGCCACAATTATACTTCCTCAAACTGCCCATTTCAGGACCAGAAAAGAACAGTTTGGCCAGTCCTCCCAAGTATGCCAGCTTACTGTGGAAGGGATGTCCACGGAAAAAGCAGATTACCTCTTGAGGACCCTCAAAGACCATCACATTCACATTGTGGCTCTCCGATAAACACACCTGATAGAAGATAAAGCTGCTAGATGTAAAATCTATGGGTATACCAGAATTGCTGCTGCTAACATCCAGAACGTGGTCTAGCAGTGTACATGTGAAATGGATTATGGAATGTGGAAGTTTTGTAAGATGGTTCAGCCGGTGGAAGAGAGATCAGTGTAGTTAGAATCAGGGACATCATTATAATAAACATATTCAGGCACCTAACGTCATCTCTTCCCTTCCTCATCTGGCCAGTTACATAGGTGACTTTAACAGCCCCACAAAGACTGGGGATACTATTCAAATGACACAGCTGGAGAACGTGTCACAGAATGGGCCTCTCTCAGACTTCCACTTGCTCTGTGATCCAGTCCCAGACGGATCTTTTTGGTCTGCGAGGAGGACAATGAATCATAACTCTGACCTGTTTTTTGTGACCTGTAATAGCACAGGTATCCCACTGGCTACAACAAGTACCACCCTGAGTCACTTCCTGCATATCCAGCATCACCCAATTATCCTCCAGATTGGAAGTGCCTCTTCTGCAGTTGGTGCCAAAGCCGTGTTCAAATTTCTGCAAGGCTGACTGGCTCATCTACACTTCAGAAACCAAACATTGGATCCCATGACTTGAACTGATGCCTAGAAATTTTGGCCATTTTACAAACATTCTAAAATCAACCACTAAGAAGTGCATCTCATGGTCGCTACAAGGTTTTCACCCCCTGCTGAATAAAATAATCAAAGTCCCTCCTGATGGAATATGAAAGAAGCGGCGACCCAGATAAAGCTGCTTGAGGCCTTGAACTTGGTGCACCTGGAAGGGTGGAAAGAGACTGTTGAAAACCTTGATTTCATCCATATGAGCTGTAAAACATTGGCCTTTCTGCAGCAACTTGGAGGATCCCAGCCAATAACGTGATGCCTGGAAAAGGGGACCACAAATGCTGTCACCTCTCATCTTCTTTCTAACAGTGAGATGCCAACATATAAGAGATGTATAGAATCATGAATGATGTGGAGAAAGTTAATAAGGAAAAGTTATTTACTTGTTCCCATAATATAAGAGCTAGGGGCCACCAAAAGAAATTAATGGGCAGAAGGTTTAAAACAAATAAAAGGAAGTTCTTCACACAGTGCACAGTCAATCTGTGGAACTCCTTGCATGAGGAGGTTGTGAAGGCTAGAACTATAACAGGGTTTAAAAGAAGTAAATAAATTCATGGAGGTTAAGTCCATTAATGGCTGTTTGCCAGGATGGGTAAGAAATGGTGTCCCTAGCCTCTGTTTGTCAGAGGGTGGAATTGGATGGCAGGAGAGAGATCACTTGATCATTGCCTATTAGGCTCCCTCCCTCTGAGGCACCTGGCATTGGCCACTGTCAGTAGACAGGATACTGGGCTGGATGAACCTTTGGTCTGACCCAGTGTGGTCATTTTTGTGTTCTTATGTTCCTATGACAGACAAGAATACATGCCAGGAGGTCCAGCAGGAACTCCATAGAAACCTCCAACAGTGTCCGGAGAAATCCCCACTTTCCTCTCCATATTCAGTTAAGAAGATCAATACTGTGATGTTGAAAACCAAAAGGTGGAAAGCTGCAGGAGTGATGTCATTCTTCCCGTCCCAGTCTCCCCAGGTTCTTGAGAAACTCCGGCGGTGCTTTTTTATTGCCATGCATAATATTGGAGAAGTGCCAAGAAGCTGGCGACAGGCAACAGTGTTTTCCCTACTGAAACCTGGGGAACCACCAAAGGATATTTCCAGCTTCTGCTCTCCTGTCAACCACCAGCAAGCTCATGGAATGGATGTTGCTCCGCCATCTATCTGATATCTTGAAGACATCCTGCCAGTGGAGCAGGCAGGATTTCGACTGAAGAGGAGCTGCCATGACCAAGTAGCTTCACTTCCTGGACATACTAAGGCAGGATTCCAATGTAAATTGAAGACTGAGTTTGCCTTGTTAATGTGTCCTTGGCATCTGACACAGTCTGGAGAAAGAGCATCCTGCTTGAGATCTCCTGCATGATTCACTGCTAGTGAACGATCCGCTGCTTTAAGGTACACAGTGGCTGGATCAGTAAACCAAGTACTCTTAACTTGGGCATCCCTCAGGGCTCAGTCCTGGCCCTGATACTTTTTACTATATACACCACAGATATACGAGCAACAGAGTCAAGGAAATTAATCTATGTGGATGGCATTGCCCTATCTGTTCAGCATACAAGCTTTCATACCATCAGTTGTACCCTAACCTGAGATCTTAGCACAATGGCCAAAACTGGAAACATGGTAACCGCTTTCTATGTGAACAATAAAATGGCTAACGCAAACTTGATGTGCAGTTCTATGGCAAGAGCATCAGCCACGAGACTAAGCCAAAGTATCTTGGCGTTGCACTGGACTGGAATTTGACCTTTTGACAGTACCTTGAATACAACTGCAAGTAAGGGAAGCTGTGAACCCTCAAAAACATGCTGCTGTGATACTTAAAAAATCATACAAAACGCAAGACCATTATCACTTATGACATTTGCTTCTAGCCAAGACATTTTAATAAGTCTGACTTCATAGGGTAGAAAGTAATTAATCATTTAGCTAACCATGAGTTTCCTTTACTCATCTTTGGCTTTGATAATTAAAAGGGGAAGGATGCATATGATCTTTGCTATCTGGTATATAATGAAGGACCAAGAACTTTTGGCGAAGGTGGATGAAGTACTCGAATATTAGTGCAAAGAGCGTTCAGTACATACAGTACACACACACTTAAGTGACCTGTGGAGATAAAGTACCAAATTTCAGTAACTTTACCAGCACTATTATGTGCTGAATGCCATTTCTAGCCTGGCGAAGAAGTAGCATTAACATCTTTTTTTCCATAAAAATATGCATTATTTTTCTTTGAGTAATTACGAGGATATGTAATTTGCCTGTGTTCTTTAGACCTTCAACACACAGTGATAAATATTGTAGGTTACCCTTTAGATTTGGGTGTGGGTTGTCCAGATGAAAGCCTTTTCCACTCAACCAAACAGACTTGCCCCAAAGATATGTGTGTGTGGTGGCACAGACCTTGGTGTGGGTTGTACAAACCCACCTGGAACCCTGGGTACATGCTCGCATTACTAGCCTGTGCTGGGGTCCATGCCATTGTGTCTGTTAGCCATGCTAGGTAGATTAAAGCTAGCATGAGTTTCAATCAAATCACCAATTGCAGGGTAGATGTATCCCGAGTTATGCCAAGATGTCCTGAAAGTCATTTTATGTGCTGTCTGATTGTCCTGTTCTGATCTGGTGGTGTGTTTTTTTCCCCTTCTTTTTTCCATCCTGTCCTTGTGCCCTCCCTCATGCCTGCAATTTGTCTGCTTCCTTCTTTGTCCCCAGCCCTCTTTTTTTAGGAAAACTCCATTGCTACCTTAATAGGCAGTGTATAAGGTGGATACACTGGGCTATACCTAATTCTGTTTTACATATCCTGTACTTTACACTTCCTAGTATTCCTATCTCATTAAATATATTTCCAACTTACAAAAATAATTTGATTAAATTTTACTATTTTAAACATTACTATTTGTACTTTGAATAACTCACATGTTCAGATGCTCATATTGCCTAAGAAGAGAAAATACTCCTGTCTTCGCTTTTTAGCTCACATCTTGGTAAGAATAGATTGCTCTAACTTTTACTGCTGATTTCAGGGAAACTTCTTAAATGTTAAATTTTTGGGGATTTTTTTAAATCAAAAGGCAATTAATAACTGATTAATAGGTATATATTATCCACAAACAGCTACTTTGAATGTGTCTTATTGTCTTTGTAGTGGTACAAAATGACTATTTATGCACATGGTGGAGCAAAGTGAATTAATGTCAATAATTTGGTATAGTAAACAAAATCCATAATTAAGCCATGCAATTTTTTTATGCAATGCTTATTTTTAATTTGAAGAAGTTTTTGAAGTTGAGATATATTTGAGAATTGGTCTAGTTGTGGTGGCAAGTAGCCTCTCTTCTGATATAGTTTTAATTTGTCTTTGGTTGGCTGGTTTCTCTCAAGGTTGACTCTGCCCCTTTATGTACATTTGTTTTAGATTATATGCAACATACTTTTAAAAACTTTTACTCTGGTCATTTTTTGCCCAACTGTGGTCCTATCTCTGATTCATCTGGCTTTTCAATGGGACTGTAACCAGTGCCAACAGTATACCTCAGTTTGATATACCCAGTAAATACCCAGAAAGATAATCCTGGTTGTAGTTAGTGAGTTACTAATAATAAAAGAGGAGGTGCGGTTTTCATTTTAAATAGTTGTATCTTTTTTGGATCCCGAACTAATCTGTTTTTATTCAGTCAAGATAACATTTACCCACATATGGCAGTCCCAAGCAAGATCTTCCATAGCTTTTAAGTCCTGCACTGCTGCGGATGCATGGGTGGAAATGGCATGTAAATAACATAGCTGAAGTCGATGTACTTGGATCTACTTTCTGCAGGGTCCACACTACACTATGTCAACTATGGGAGAGTGATCTGTAGTCGATTTAGTGGGTCTTCACCCGCTAAATCAACCGCCAATGCATCAATCGCTGTGCATCAATCC
Organism: Dermatemys mawii; assembly: GCA_007922305.1. Taxonomy (NCBI): domain Eukaryota; kingdom Metazoa; phylum Chordata; order Testudines; family Dermatemydidae; genus Dermatemys; species Dermatemys mawii. Next base: position 48,292,267 of record ML677349.1, on the reverse strand, counting down.
CCCAGTAAGTGTAAACTAGTCCTCTGTGTGAGGGATCTTGTGATCTCCTACTTGTATAGGGCCTTCTGCTGCTCCATACCTAAGAAAGAGTAGTGGCCTCACAGGAGCTCTCTGTTCATGCCCTTTCCTTCGATTGATGGGTGGTTTTTGCTATCCCAGGCCCTGTGTGCTTTGCCTGTATAAATGCCTATTAATCTGATTATGCAAGTGAATTAAATGTTCCACTGAGGTATACTGAAAATACAATGTGCCTTTTAAACTTCCATTTTAAATTGAAAAATAAGAGGATACTATCCCTGTAGAAATGCTGCTGAAGCTGAAAGCCATATTCCTTTCAAGTTTTACAAATAAGTTAAGGCAAGGAAATCCCAGACCCACTTTTGGTCCAAGCAGTGACAGTAGAATTAACTGGATAGAAAACCCTGAGACATGTGATCCAGTAGTCTGTAAATCCTTTCAAATGATTTTTCTAAACCTTTTAATGTTTCACAATGAAAATGCTGTTAAATTACATCTTATTTAATACGAACAATATGTTATAGGCTATTACAAATCAAAAACAAATCTGTAAAGAATTAATCTTTCTCAAAGCAAGATCCCATGGGTAATCTTAATGGTTTAATAGTTTTCTTTGCTTGTTGGAAGAACTGGAAAGAATTAAAATGTAAAACTACCAAGAAAATTGTTTGAAATACAAAGAATGGACAGACTAATCATAGTATTTAGTGATTTTTTTCACAGCACTAATCCCACATATCAGTAACAAAACACAAATAAAATAGTGTGATCAATTGTAAGTACAAGAGTCAAAAGTATGTTTCTTGAGCTATTTAAAAGTGCCCAAGCAGGCTGTGTGTAGAAATTTATGCCACCAAACATAGGCTGGGGTGCGAAGGCATGATTGTTGGGAAGTGCTAAAGGAAGGGATAAGGGATATGGGGAGGAAGGGTGTTGGAATATAAAAAAACCACAAATGCATTGCATTGTAGGTAAAGCTCCAAGCATGTTGGATGTGCTAAACAAATAGCAAGTCTAGAAATCTGAAACAAATCCTATGAATTGACTATGTGAACACTGTTAACATTGTAAAGACCAGCAAAATGATTTTTGAATCAGATTCTCAATTTGAAGGGCATTTGGTGTAATTGCACAAATTGTGAAGCAATGTCAGAGGGGCCATAACAGCAAGAAGTTAAGTTCTGGCAATAAAATTCTAAATATGCTTGTAAATTTAGTAAAGAAGAAACTAGAAGGTCAATAGAATATCAGACTAAACCAAGGCAGAAGCTAAAATTCCAGCAAGTAGAAACAGTCATAAAAAAATCTCTATATGGATATTTTCTGCATAGTTTCATAGTTTTAATTCTTTCCCAGCTTTTTATCCATTTATCTCTCTTTCTCTATTTATCTCTGTTAAGCCCTGGATGAGGAGGAGGGTAAGGAGGCAAGGGGGCCAGAGGCAATGGGGATCTGGAGGAGGTAGCGGGCATCAAGATGATGGTGGTGGCGAGTCCAGAGATGGAGCCCCAAACCCTGGCACTGGGGGATAGAGCTTGCTGGCACATGGCCAGATCCTGGCACCCATCACGCCAGAGCAGAAGCCTGAAGCCCGAGCCACACCGCCCCTGAGAAGGTGGGGAACTCACCACTGGCTTCTCCTACAGTGTTTCTGGCTCTGGAAGGGGGAATGGACCGACCCCCTGCAGGCAGCCCCAGGGGAGAAGCCACTGCTTTGCCACTCTTCCAACTCCAATCACAGTCAGGACTCTATGCCGCAAGAAAAGCCCTTGGTGGACTGCATTTGAGAAATGCTGCTCTAGTACCAGACATAAACTATTTGTCTTTGCTTTTAAGGCTCTTTGTGGCATATTTGCATCCTACCTATCATGTCTCATTAACTAACAGTATAGGTTTGTCTTCACTACAGCGGGGAGGGATCAATCTTATGGCGATCGATTTATCGCGTCTTATCAAGACGCGATATATCGATCCCCAGCGGCGCCCCCGTCGACTCCGGAACTCCAGCTCACCGACGGCGCAAGCTGGAATCGACGGGGGAGCGCACTGCGACCCGCCGCCGCCATGAGGACGGCAGGTAAGTCGGCTGTAGATACGCCGATTTCAGCTATGTTATTAACGTAGCTGAAATTGCGTATCTACAGCCGATCCCTCCCGCTAGTGAAGACCAGCCCTCTGTCAGCTCTCTCCTCCAGCCAGCCCATAATGCCTCCATCACACACTTGTTAAATCTTCAAACAACTGTTACCTTTGTGTTTTCTCCTGTGATATAATCCTCACACTTGAGAGCAGTTCCTTGTTAACAATCATAGACTATCTCATTAATGCTCCTTAAAGCTCTTTCCTTTTTTGTGATGCCAATGAGAAACTTGTTAATAATAAATGTACTAGAATGCCTATCTTGCTGACCAATATTTGTTTCCTTGTACTCCCCGATTTGTCTGTGTCCGGCTGTTGCCTCTGTCTTATTCTTAGATGATAATCTCTTTGGGGCACAGACTATCTTACTGTTCTGATTGTGCAGCATCTCACATAGTGGGATCATGGCCCATGATTAGGTGCTATGGTAATACAAATAATTAATACAAATTAAGCACATCTCAGAAACAGTTGAGCAGAAGTTAAGTGATTTTGAATTAATTTTCTTTAACATGATTTTCTTTAATATGCTTACAAGTCATATAATGGTAACATTATGCTAGAAATCAGGAAAACGTTCTAAGCATTTACAGCATTAGGCTTTTTGTTATTGTAAAGCAATGAAAGAAACGCTTACATATTACTTGTCTCTCTGTTTTCCCTCCCAGATAATCACTCTTTGGTGGAAATTGCCAATATGTATCATTCCATATCTGAAACCAGTCATCCTTTGCAAACAGAAGAGCAAGAAATAGGCATTGATCCCTTGCAGGGTTACTTGAACAAGCCCGAAGAAGGTGAGTTTAATATTTCTACACTTGTTACTTTGTACTTAGAAACCTTATGTAATAGTCCCATGATCATGATTGCCTGTCATAATTTGTTTAATTCTCTCAATGAAGTTAAGCAGGGCAACTTTAAGAACGTTTCACGGTGTGTGTGTAGAGCACTCTGACACTAATGAAAACCATGAAAAGTCAACTTTCAATTACAGACAAAAACATTAGCCAAATGTTTAATGCGCTGTCATCCTTTTTTAATCATAAACCAAACAGTGACTTCAGCATAAGAATATTGAAATGCAACATGGCCTTTGTTAGAGCTTTTTTCAAAGATGGGCTCTTTTGGCTGCTCTACATTGTTGATTTTTTTCTTTGATAAAATTTAGCATTTTATTTTGAGTGAGATCATGCAGATGAAAAATGACTGTTTTCCTCATTTCTTCCTTTGAATCATAACACTTAGCTCTCCTGGTTTCCTTAAATAAAAACCTAAAGTAGAAGAGGTGGAATTAAAGTAGAAATTACTGTGTAACTCAATGTAAATTAACAGAAGGCAGTATTCAGACTACCCCAATGAACAGTGAGAAGAAACGGCTTGCATAATGCAAGTGCTTGTCTGTGTTACTTGTCCTTTCTACTTATTTGCTAGTAGTGACAACATGGTTGGTTAGAAGGAAATGATAAGCTTAACAAGGTGCTTGAAACCTCATCCTTGTCATGAAAACATTCCTCAAGTACTCAGTTATACACAATGACACCTTAACTACCTGTAATTTTCCAGTCATTGAACGCATGTACCAGGAGTCCAAGATAAAAAATTTATTTTAAATTAGAATTGAAACAGCTTAGTCACATGTTTTCTGTGTGCCTCTATGTGTAAATCTGCCATATAATAAAATCTATTAAAAAGAGCAACATTTCAATTTTTAATTCAGATATCAATTATTTTGTAAAAAGCTAAAATCAGAAAGTTCAATTTTTTTTTAAACTGCTTTGTAAAGCTTTTTTCCATGTGAGGAAAGAATGGACATCTTGGTGGAGCCATTCTATAAAGATAGTTTTTTCAGGTGAATGTCACTATGCTTTTACACTTCACATCTAAAAGGTTAATAGCCATCTTATTTTGATAAAGCAAATGTACTCTTAGTACACATTTTCAGAAGCCTAAGAATAAAGATTTATAAAATTCTGAAGTATTACATGTTGTCAAAATGAAATTTTTGTGATTTACTTTAGGTTAGTGTGTAGCCAACACTGATCAGAAATTGTAAGTTTTTTTTAAACTAAACAAGAAAATCTACACATCTCTTTCAGCTCTGTTTCAAGAAAAGTCAAGATTTTAACCCTGTTAGAAAAACATTTTAAATTAATTTTACCCTTTATTGTATCCAAGAGTGATTAGTTACCTTGAATGAACAGGCTTTTAGTTTTTATCCCAGCCTTAACATTTCTATGACATAAAAAGTTATTAGTATTGAATTGATGTTTAAAAGTGCCATTAATTCATTTACCCCAAATGTTCATTAACAATGTAAATGTATGCTGATGTTCTATGAGACAAGGAAGTGACTAATGACTCTTCCCACTAACAACACTTAAAATGAATAGAAACTTTACATAGCTCATCTTGAAGTAATCAAGGCCCTCATTCAGCTTGGCATCTCTGTATGCTCTAAAACAGCTGTCAACTGTTAAAAATATATACACAACACACACATACACACATGGGAAGATAAGGATATGTAAATACATGGTTCCCCCAAAGTCATAAAGGTTACCAACCATAGTACATTTTTTTTTTCATATTTTGTATATGTAAATATTTTATATAATGCATCCATTTCATTTTCATAGCTTTTTTTAACTGTGGAACACATACTGCATTTTAATTTGGTGCCATATGTAACCAAGATCAATCTTCTATGTTTTATCATTTAATTTTAAATAAAGTATATTTTTGGATTGCTGTGGGAGAGGACTTATCAAAGAATGTAATTTTCCTTGTCTGTCCAATCTGCCTCTGAAGCTCAGTGTAAGGAGGCAATCACTGATTCCTAAATGAGTATTCTAACCATTGGGATGAATCCATCTGTTGATCAGAGACTTCCTATGAACTGTTACTCTTCATTCCAGGTTGTCCTTTTTCTATTGTAATCTTGATGTACATACTCAACTACAAATATAGGTTTATGGTAATACAAATGGGCAGCATACCTCTGAGAAATGAGAATATATTCTGAGTATTCCTGTTTCATTGAGGGAAATGTGCTGTTTTCTCTTTAAAATACCAGAAAACACAACTGGTGTAACCTTTCCTATGTGGAGAGAACACATCTATTAATAGAAGGCTTTTTAATTTAGCAGAGAAAGGCATAACAAAATCCAATGTCTGGAAGCTGAAGCTAGACAAATTCAAACTAAAATTAAAGCACAAATATTTTAATTAGGTTAGTTAAGTACTGGAATAACTAATTTAGGAAAGTGGTGGATTCTCCATTGCTTGGAGTTATTAAATCAAGACTGTATGGCTTCTAAAATATATGCTTTAATTCCGTACAGAGGTTGCGGTCTTGACAGAGGATTCAGTTAGTGAAATGATGTGTTATGTGTAGGGCCCTACCAAATTCAGTCCATTTTGGTCAATTTCATAGTCATAGGATTTTAAAAATACTAAATGTCATGATTTCAGCTCTTTAAAACTGAAACTTCATGGTGTTGTAATTTTAGGGGTCCTGACTCGAAAAGGAGTTGTGGAGGCAGGAGGTGTCACAAGGTTATTTTAGGTGGGGTTGCGGAACTGCTACCCTTAATTCTGAATTGCTGAAGGCGGCAGTGCTGCCTTCAGAGCCAGGCAGCTGGAGAGTGGCGGCTGTGTGCTAGGAGCCCAGCTGTGCAGGCAGAGTTGCTGCTAGCAGCACTGCAAAAGCATGGCATGGAATGGTATTTCCACCCTTACTTCTGTGCTGTTGCTGGCGAGGGCGTGGCTTTCAGAGCTGGGCACCCAGCCAACAGCCACCGCTCTCCGGCCACCCAGCTCTGAAGGCAGTGCAGAAGTAAGAGTGGCAATATCGTGACACCCCCCCTCCCCCGCCCACTCCCAATAACCTGGTAACCCCCCTGCAACTCCTTTTTGGTCAGGACCTCCAATTTGAGAAATGCTGGTCTCCCCTTTGAAATCTGTATAATATAGGGTAAAAGCACACAAAAGACCAGATTTCACAGAGGAGAGTGGGAGACCAGATTTCACCATCCATGATGCATTTCTCATGGCCGAGAATTTGGTAGGGCTCTAAGTATGTGTAATGCAACAGGTCAGATTAAGTGATCATAATGGTCCCTTCTGCTGAAATAAATTTAGTCATTCATTAGAAAGAGTATCCCTACAATCATATGCTGGCCTTAGATGTGAGAATCAAAGCATCACTCATGAACCCATTTCTTTCACATGGTAATATGCTATTTTACTAATGAACCATTTGTCTATTTTGGGATTTGAATTTATCTTTTGAATTGCTATTTTAATATTTTGCTAAAATACTGTCCAAATCCCTGTATTTTAAGATAAATGTGTTTTTCTGTTATAGAGAAGATGTACCCAATATACATTGTTGTGGTTATGCTATTTAGAAGATAATAAAAAATCACTAAGGAAGTTTTCCAGGCAACTTTGTCAAGTAATATAGAAATTCACAAGAGATGCAGCATATCACTTAGAGATGACTTGTAGAATACTGTGAAATATTAGACCATCTGTGTTATTCTTTTGAAGCAGTGATAGATATCTAGAGTATTGTCTTGGAGACTAAATGGCAAAGGTCTTCACAGAGATGAGTTAAAGAAAATAAGACAGATCATTATTAAGTATAAACATTGTGAAAATAGATCCTGGTAATGACAGAAACTAGTCTGATTTGAAAAGCCACAGGAAATACTAAATTTGGGGAGCATGTATGTTTATTATAGATATAAAATATAGAGTTGTAGGGTTGCACATTTCTCTTTGATTTTACTGAATATTTTTAGAGGCTTTGACTAAAATTAAAGGGGTGATTAGTTTGAGAAAAAAAGTTAACCATTCAATTTTCGTGTGTTTACTGGGATTTTGAATCAGAGTGAAATCTTACGACAATGTGCTTGTTTGCAATTATCTAAATCAAGGCAGCCATATTCAGGCTACTAATTGACCAATAACAGGAAAGGTATTTTGATTTGGAAACGAGTTGTAAAATCTTTAATTATATTACTAATACTTAGGATCTGTGGAAATCTTCTGAGTAAAAATACTTATATATAGCTTTATGTTTTAAAGGCACTGCATAAACAGATCGGGGCAAAGCAGGGCATTGAGCTGTGAGCACCCCTCAGCACATTGGAAAGTTGGTGCTTGTAGATACATCCCAGAATCAGCACCTATAGAAGGAGCTGCGTATGAACCTCTGAAGAGCCACATGTGGCTCTAGAGCCACAGGTTGGCCACACCAATCTAGCAGTAAGGCATTCTCTGGGAAATACACCGCCCTCTTCCATCCTCTGACTTCACCTCAGCCAACCTTCACAATCATCATCGCTGTGTACAGTATTAAATTGAATTAGCTTAAAATGATTTTGCTTAAAGTCGCATTTTTCAGGAACATAACTCCAACGTTAATCAAGGAGTTACTGTATTTGAAATGTGGTTGCATGTTGCTAGGGAAAATTCAGATTTATGAACCTCTACCCTTTTTCAGAGAAGTCTTGAACCCTGGAGATGAGGAGAGAAGGTTGGAAGCAGCATTTCAGAATCTGATTTTCTCCATTTTCACTATGTACTATAACTAGCAAATTATTTTTGGTTTTTTCCCCAAGTTCTTGATGATTAAATTGCAGTGAAGTAGTAAAACTTGGGAGTAGCTTTAACTATTTCCGAGTTGCAGTAATGATCTGTAACACAGTTTTTATAGCATTATTTAATTTTTTAATGCACATTTTGAAGAATGCAGTAGGTGCTATTCCCCTTTCACAGGGAGTTTATCCTCTAAGGACAGACTGGAACAATCTATTTAATCCTTTTCAGTTTAATTTGCTCAATATCACAATTAATACAATTAAGGTCACTTGAAATGAAATTATTAATGAATTGGGTAATTTACTTCAACAGTGTCAGTGTGTGCTCACAATTTCATTTGCTTTAATTAGTGTACAAGCTATTATTTAATAGCATAATTCACACAGAAAAATGTAATATGTTCTTGGATCCTATTAAAGGAAAGGAAAAACTTGTAATGAGTTAGGAGTGATTTTTTGTTAAAGAGGCTGTTAGACGGTGAGAGAGGAAAAGGGTGACATGGTTGGAAATCCAAAGATAGGTATCACAGAGTATGACTGAAATGAGCACAATAAAAGATTGGTAAAGTGCCCTTTTCAGGGGCCAGGTCAGTGTTGTCAGTAGTATTTTTACAGTACTTTGACTACATCCATGCTATAGTCTATATTTATTTTTAAATGTATGCTTTTATTTAAAAACAAATGTGGTGAAGTTTCTCTTGAACTCCCCTTCACTATCATCTTTGGGATGGTGAACTTCTGCTTGATCCACTGTGATATCATGGAAGTGGTCCTTCTTTGTTCCTATAATTTGAGTAGATGGAATTGGGCGACAACACGAGTTTGTAATCATGTGAGCACAAGCACCTCAGGCTAGGAATAACTACAAGAAGAACATAGTCCTTTTGGGACTTTCCCTCAGACAGATTGCTGCTCCTACTGCTGACCATGCCTCTTAAAGCTGAAGGTTCAGAAATCTGGAGAATTTATGCAAATGACTGAATCCCCTAAAATGCATATTTGATTAATATTCATTGTCTTACTTAAATGGCAGAAAATATCCTGATTACTAACATTTAGGAATAACAAGATTGCAGTATGATATGGACTGTACAAATTGCTATATTCCTTGATGGCTCTGGTGTCTTCTTGGATTGGTGTCCAGGTGACTGTCAAATTCCAAGGCTGCTGCTCCTTGTCTGGAGCTCTGGTAGAGTTGCTAGCTGTGCTATATACTGCTTTTCCTGGATGGATGGAAGTTCTGGCTGTTTCTGACAATCAGTTGGGAGAATGCTTTGGATTGGCTGCAGCCCTTAGCTGGGTGTCCAGCTCTGGCTGCTCATGCCTGCCGTGTCTTGGCTAGGTTTTCTGTAAACTCACTGTGCTTGCTGTTCCCTGACTATTGCTTGCAGGCCCCTGTAGCCAGAGAGAGAGAGAGAGAGAGAGAGAGAGAGGGCTAAAACACTGCCCCGTGTTGTCCTAGCGCTAGCTCCAAGTCTGTGGTCCTGGGAGCTTTGGAGATCAATGATGTAGGCTACATCACTATGAGTTTTCCTGGGTGGGTGTCTATGATTAGTTCTGAAGGAGTCTATGTAGAGAGATGCAGCCTATAGTGTCCCCTCAGCTCCACAAATCAGGAAGCGTAAGCTCCTAATTGGGAGCAGTTCAGAAAGCAGCTAAAACTAGGAGCCTGAGGGCCAGATCAGAAGATGGTCTAGGTAATACTTACTTCTGCCTCAGGGCAAGGGAGCAGACCAGATGGCCTTTTGAGATCCCTTTCAGTCCTACATTTCTGTGATTCCGTTTAACAAATATGAGTGATACTGCAGCCACAGTGTGGCCAGCCTTGAGAGAGTAAAATCATGAGGATTTTAAAAAAAATTGTGGTTTGTTGGTCTGTCTTTTGATTATTGAAATCCACCTGCTCATCTCCACTCTGTGTGCTGCCCACTCCCCACACTTGTTGAATAAGGTCATTAAGCCCCCTATTGAAGGAACTCTCACGGCCTTCTCTTCCCATTCCTGCCTAGCAATTAATTCTGCCTTCACTCCCTTCAATTCAGCCCTCACCTTCCAAGTTCAGCTTGCCCCCCACCATCAGTTCAAGCCTTCCCCTAAATATGTTCCCCATCACTTCAGTCCGTCCAACTCTCAAATCCATCAGATCATCCCTTTACTCCCAGATCAGTCCCCTCCCAACCTCATGTCCACTTTTTCTGGGTTATTCATCTCCTATCCCAGACTTGCAGTGTTGCCAGCTCTTGAAAGATTTTGGTGAGTGACATGATTTTGGCTGGGGTTGGAGCCAGTCTCGGGATGAAACAAGAGCCTCTCACAGAGATGTCATCAGTAGGCAGACCGCAGGCCAAATCTGGGCTGCCAGATGTTTTTGAACAGACCTCAGGATTTTTAATTTACTTATTATTTTCTCTGGAATCTGGATCTTGACTACACCTTCGCCAAGAAATTTGGATCTTGACAAAAAACTAAATGACTACTCTGTGTCTAGCAGATCTGAGCTCTATGGCTTCCTGGCCCTCTTGCCCACCTTGTGTGGCAGAATAACTAATTAGAGCAGATACAGTCGGAACTCGCTTCCTCTTCACTCTCCCTAGCAACCTGGAGCCATCCTCACAGGATGAGATGAGAGAACTAAAGAGTTCTGCTGCCGCCTCTGCTGTCATTTCCTGAGAGCAACAGGGATGAGACAGCGCCTCTGCCCCTCCACCCCTCTCTCCTCTTCTTTCCTGCAACACCTAGCCTGGGTAGGGGTAGAGGGAGGTGAAGACCCCTTGGAGTGTACCCCACCCCACAGCCTGGAAGGGGGAGAGGGCACTTCTCTGTATCCCCCCAGCACTGATGCTAAACAGAGCTTGGTGACAACTCCCCATTGCTGTTACTGAGACACATTATCTCCTGGTGTCTAACTTCTATTCCAAATCCAGAAAGCGCACTTTTAAAATAATGTATTACTCCTCAGCTATTACACACAAAATAATTATGAATCTTAGTAAGTTACAAGCTTTCTATGGATAGCTTACATGCTGCTCTTTATAGTAGTCTGTAAGGTATAGGTTTAATATAGTGAGTTTGTCATGTTTGAAGTGAGCGATGTCTACAAAAAGCAGGGGACTCTTTGCCAAGGGGTCTCCGTCACTGTTAGGATTGCCTCCCCACTTTGAACTGTAGGGTACAGATGTGGGGATCCGCATGAAAAAAAAAAGAAATAACGCCCCAAGCTTATTTTTCCAGCTTAGCTTAAAACTTTTCCCCCCAGACTTTTTTTGTGTTTGGAACTGGTACACTGCCATCACCAAACTTAGTATCCCAAAAACTATGACAAAGGGGAGTTTGGGACCCTTCTTTCCCTTTCCACTAACCTCCCAAACTTCTTCCTTTCGTGGGAAGCTTGAGAGAAAAAAACAAACCTTACCTGATCCTGCGAGACGTGTCCAATCCAAAACCAGGATCTTACACAATGGAAAACAAGCAGTCCAATTCTTAAACGAAAAATTCTAATTTAAGAAAAAGGAAAGGAATAAATTCCTTATAAAAAATTAGTAGACAAAGCACTACAATAATTAATAAAGAGTTAAAGACAACCTCCTCCCCGATTTTTTCCTCCTACTGAAGCTTTACAGTATTAGAGAAACACAGAGATAAATTCCCACCAACTGGAGAATTTTTCAAGTGATAAAAAGAAGATAAACTTACTGTCTGACTACCTTACTTGTTACTGGATAGAAAGCTTATAGTTACAGTGGAAGAAATAGGTATGATTCATTCCATAGCCGAGTTGAACTGAGAGGGGGAAATTAAACCCCCTCTTTGTCTTTGGAGGTTAATTAGCATTTCCAGTTCCTATTGGTCACTTGTCCCCCTCTTTTTAGGTTACCTTTAGCATAACCCCTTACAGGTAAACAGTAATTTTAGACTACTTTGTACTTATGACAGTCACACAAATCCTTATTAACCTAAATATATTTTGCTTTGTTCAATATATTCTACAAACACCATCATGTTTAATCAAAAGCCATTCCTTGTTAATCACCCTTTTGTGTCTGTAAGCCAGACTGAGAATTTCCTGCATATCATCAGAGACACATCAAGCCCCCCTGCACTTCACTTCTCCCTCCGTCATCTACAAGAGTCAGGTGGTGCTGGCCACTATCAGAGACAGGTTGTTGCACTAGAACAATCACAGGTCTGATTCAGTGTGACAATTCTACTGACACAATTCAAGACATAATTGTTTAGCCTCGTGCAATACTAAGACCTTGAATGGGGGGACATGAGATGCAAAGACAAGCACTGAAGACTTCTTAAAGGTAGAATTGAAACTTTACAACAAGACAGGGGTTCAGCCTATCTGAAAAGAAACCAAAAGGTTTGCAGAACAACACTGAGGAGGGCGGAACACTCTGTATCCATTCATTGTGAAGTGAGGGCACTTTCATGAACATTTGGATCCTTGTTCTTATGACACTGGCCAGCTTGGCAACAGACTGAACTTTGGAGGGGTGTGTGTGTGGTGGAGGGTGGGAGGGTTAACTTATTTTATTATACTGTGGAGGTAACTATTGATAAGTATAGAGCCTAGTACACATTTTATGCTTTTGTTTTGTATTGTAACCATCTCTTTCCACCACTCTCTCTTGTTTCTAGTTAAATCTTTATTTTTTCTTAAATAAACCCACTTTGTTTTATTATAAGCGCTCTCAAGTGCTGGGTGGTTTACAGGAGCGGTGGTTTAAGGTAAAAGCAGTAAAGTGGCATACACTGTACTTTTCAATGCAGAGGGTTTGGAACTTCTGTGCATACCCAGAATCAGGCTGGATATAAAAGAAATGCTTCAAAGGTACTCGAGGATTAGGTTGCGCACCTATTGTTAACTTGCCAGGTGAAGTTAGGACTGGCATAGCCCAGAGAAGTGGCTGAAAGTCTGGTAGTGGTAGGGAGCTGACACTCAGCTACCACAAGAAAGACTCCCTCATGCTCTATTCAGGGGTTAATAAAGTGACTCTCAGTCCTGCGTAGCCCAAGAAGGGGCACAAAATGGAAAACTGTTTTTATTAAATTCTGTGAATCTAGAGAGGATGTTCTTCTTATGATAGTATCCTGCTCCAGGCTGGAATTTACTAATGGTTATGCAGGGCTCAGAGGTCTTCTGTACTCTACTGTTATGTACTATTCAAGTTCTTATATAATCCTTGCTACTGTAGTATGTGAATGTCTTACAGTTGTGTATTAACCAGTGTGACTAACATATGGCATGTGAGGTATGTTCTTTCTCTCAGTTTCTCCCGAGGGGAAAATTGTGTGTGCCATGTAGTGTTGTGTTTTGCAGGATGTTTTAAAAATGTAAATGCTGCAGTGCACATATAAAAGTAGAAGTGTGCCTTGCACTTGGAGAAGACAGTGATGAGGTTTGTGATGGTCCTTAATCCCTTGGGAGTTCATTCCACAGTCTCATACTAGTATCCAAGGAAGTGCTATCTTCTGCACCGACAAGCTTTATCTTTATGGTAGAAAGTCCCATTCTGTCTGAGGATCATGATTCTGGCCCCACAGTTAGATGATCTTTTAGAAGTGCCGGATCCAGGCTACTTAGCACCTCAAAGATAAGGACAGAGCTGTAGGGATAGAATTTCACTACTGCACAGAAGTATGAGCTCTCTTAAGTCTGCCTCACGTTGTGGTGGCTGAGCAGAAGCAAGGATATTTTCTGTATCTTCCAACACCAGATGCTAACATAACACAGTTTATAATATTCATTTATTAATAATAGCTACTGTTTAGTCTGCTTTTAGCAGTAACAGAATTGTGGTGACTACCAGGCCATGGGAACACTTCCTCTTCATTTACATCTTGCATTAACCATACCTGTCACTTTCTCTCTGAATTTTACTTTCATTTCCTTTTCTAACTTCTTTCTTGGAAAAATGTTCTGAACTGGATATCAGGCAGGAGGAAAAAAATGGTAATGCTTTAAAATATATTCTTCTTCTTCGGGTGATTGCTCATGTGCATTCCAACAAGTGTGTGCGCACCGCCCGGAAGCTTTTTCTCTAGCGGTACCCGTCGGGTCAGCAGGGGAGACCCCTCGAGTGGCACCTTCATGGCAGCATATATATGACCCTGCGACCCACCCCCCTCCCAGTTCCTTCTTACCGTTCATGGAGGTCTCTGGAACAGTCTCGTGTCTTGTACACTCCGTTAGCGGTTCTCGTGTTTACTTGTCTGGTTTATGGTTAATAGTTTCTATTTAGTTGTAGCTGATTAGTGTTAGTCTTAGTTACGGGGAAATCCCTTTCCCATTTATCTACTCCGGCTCCGGGGCATGCCTCTGGCGCTGGGGTTTAAAAACTGTGAAGGCTGCGGGAAACCCATGCCAACCAGTGATCTGCATTCTAAGTGCCATAAGTGCTTAGGCGAGGGTCATCATATTGAAAGGTGCTCCATTTGTAAGAGCTTTAAGCAGCGCACCAAAAAGGAGAGAGATTTCAGACTCAAACTCCTCCTCATAGAATCGGCCCTGCAGCCCCACGCGGATCCTCCTCCCGCTGTGGTGTGCAGCGCACCGGCCTCCGTCCGCGAGTCTACGGCACTGAGAAAAGAAGCTTCGAAATCTCACCGGCACCGGTCCCCGGTACGCCATTCTAGCGTCTCGCGGAGACACAAATCTCAGTCTCCGGTGCCCTCCAAGAAAAAGAGGCCCAAGAGAGGTCGCTCCCCAGCACGTAAGACCCAGGGTGAGCCCTCTAAGACACGGCCGGCCTCAGGACATCGGTGTCAACCCCCGAAGGAACTGGCACCTAGTATGTCATCTTTGGTGCCTAAGCCGCAGTTTCTCGTGGGTGTGGATTCTCCAGACTGAGACATTTTGGAGGACCTGGACCTGCCCTTGACACCGGACACGTACAAGGCAGCCAGGGACCTCATTGACATGACGCGTGATGCTGCGCTGGCACCGTTTGTGCCACCGGCGCCAATACCGCGGACTACGGCACCTATCATCCCACCTCAGTTGGGTATGGCGGCGCCGGCCATGGCACCGACAACGTCGGGACATGTGCTCCCCCCGGTACCGGGACCGTCGACGCCCTCTACCACCCGCCCCTCAGCATCAGACCTGGACCCCGACCCTACGGCACCCGGGGAAGCCTACAATATTCCGACGACACCAATCACTGGCACCGCAACGCTATGCACTGCCTTGGTCGGCGTCGGAGTATTCTTTGGAATGCGACGCAGGATCCTCAAGATCTGGCCGTAGCCACCGCAGGTCCAGGTCACATCACCACTCCAGGCGCCGTCACCCTTCCCATCATGATTTACCATCTCCATCTTGGCCACCCCAGTGGCAGGGCTCTGTGCAGTGGCCGTTCTGGACACCCTGAGCATACCACCAAGCCCAGGGACAAAGCTCCAGACCGGTGTCTGTAGCCTTGGCACCGGAGGCACTGCTCAGCCACCACCACGGTGCGGCGTTCCGACACGGCACCGGAGGAGCCAGTAGCAGGTCCCTCAAATTTACAGGACCCACACCTGGACACTCTGTCTGCCTCACAGAGGGATCTCCCATATGACCCTTCCCACAGGGAACCCGAGGGTCAAGAGGAACCCTTTATAGGCATCTCTTCCTCATCGTTGCCTGATGAGGCAGTAGCAGGCACATCCTCAGGCCTGCCTCCCATGGATGTGAGAGTGCATCAGGATCTACTCAGGCGGGTAGCCCAAAACCTCAATTTGCCAGCCGAAGTGGTCACTGAGGAAGCTGATCCCACTGTGGATATCCTCACCTCAGATGGGCCTTCTGGGGTAGCCTTGCCCTTTATTAAAACCATTCAGATGAACGTGGATACCCTCTGGCAGACCCCGTCATCCATTCCGCCAACGGCCAAGGGCATGGAGAGGTGCTACTTCGCACCCCAAAGGGGATATGAACATCTTTACACCCACCTACAGCCTGGGACCCTGGTCATCGATGCAGCCAATCATAGGGAGTGTCAGGGCCAACGGAGCTCCACCCCAAAATCCAGAGATGCCAACAAACTCAACCTGTTTGGCAGGATGGTATACTCTTCAGTGGGCCTTCAACTAAGAATCTCAAACCAGCAGGCGACTCTGGTCGCTATGCCTTCAATTCATGGTCAGCTCTCACTAAATTCCAGGACTCCATTCCTAAAGAGTCGGCTATGGAGTTTAATGCTATTGTTGAAGGAAGGAAGGGTGGTATCTAGGGCAGCGTTGCAGGTGACTCTAGATTCCCCAGACTCGGCTTCCAGAACCTTGGCAACGGCAATAACAATGCACCATAGTGCATGGCTGCAGGTGTCTGGAATTCCACCCGAAGTCCAGAACACAATTCAGGACCTCCCCTTTGATAAGCAGGGGCTGTTTGCCCAGGATACAGATAAGAAGCTGCACAGCCTCAAGGACTCCAGGACCCCCTGAGATCCCTTGACCTACATACACCCCAACCTTAAAGGAGACCTTTCTGACCCCCTCTTTCCCCTCCTTCTCGGTTCTATCAGCCCCTCGCTAGACGAGGCGGAAGGGGGAATAGTACGGGGCATCCCAGTCCTCCTCTCGTCAGGGGCAGTCTAATAGCAATAATAATAAACAGCCACCCGGCCCTAGGCCGAACTTCTGAAGGCTTGCTCGAGGACGGAGCACCAGTCGACACCATCCTCACACCCCATCTTTTTGACAATCATCTATCCCACTTTTACCGTGCATGGTCTTGGATCACCTGAGACAGGTGGGTCCTCATCTGGTAAAAGTGGGATATTCTATTCAATTTTCTTCCCTCCTCCTTCCCACCCCTGTTACCCGTCCCTCTTCAGGGACCCTTCTCACAAGCAACTCCTTTTACAGGAGGTTCACGCGCTCTTAGCCGTGGGTGCGATAGAAGAGGTTCCTCAAGAATTCAGGGGCAGGGAATATTACTCCCATTATTTCCTTATCCCGAAAGCCAAGGGGGTCTTCGACCCATCCTGGACCTGTGTGGCCTCAATACCTTCATAAAGAAGTTGAGGTTTCGCATGCTTTCTTTAGCCACCATTATCCCTTCTATGGATCAAGGAGACTGGTTCGCTGCCCTCGACCTAAAAGATGCATATTTTCATATTTCGATAATTCCAGCACACAGAAGGTTCTTGAGATTTATGGTAGGGGACCTCCATTGTCAGTTCACAGTTCTCCCATTCAGGTTGTCCACCGCCCCAAGAGTGTTCACAAAATGCATGGCAGTAGTGGCTGCATTCTTGCGGTAATGCTGCATCCATGTATACCCTTACCTGGAAGACTGGCTCATCAAAGCAGGCTCAAAGGAGTTAGCGGCTCAACATGTATCCCTAGTCAGGGCCACGTTTCTCCAACTGGGCCTAACACTGAACGAATCAAAATCGACTCACACCCACACAAAGGATAGAATTCATAGGGGCAGTGTTGGACTCGGTGGAGGCAAGGGCATTCCTTCCCCCTCCCCGTCGCATAGCATTCGCGGACATTGCTCGATCCCTCATCCGAGTTCCTACCACTACAGCCAGGAACTGCATGGTCCTTCTGGGACACATGGCAGCATGCACGTTCGTGGTTCCCTATGCCAGACTCCGTCTGCGTCCTCTCTAACCCTGGCTGGCTCTTGTATTCAGACAAGGCAGGGACCCATTAGACATTCTTGTAAATCTCCTGACATGTGTCCTGGACTCCCTCAGTTGGTGGCTCCTTCCCCCTTCACTTTGTGTGGGGGTTCCATTCAAGAAACCACAGCCTTCCACAACGCTGGTGATGGACGCTTCCGCCCTGGGCTGGGGGGGGCCCACCTGGGAGACATTACAACTTAAGGTCATTGGTCCCAAAACGAGTTGTCCCTTTGTGAACATCAAAGTCAGGGAACTCAGAATGATTCGCCTGTCATGCCAGACGTTCCGGGACCACCTACAAGGCAGGTGCATTTCTGTTCTGACAAACAGCAGAGCCGCAATGTTTTATATCAACAAACAGGGTGGTGCTCGATCCTCTCCCCTTTGCGGGGAAGCCCTAGACTTTTGGGATTTTTGCATCAGACATACGATACATCTACAGGCTGCCTACTTTCCTGGGTCTCAGAACGGGCTGGCAGGCAGACTCAGCCTCTCGTTTCAGGGTCACGAGTGGTCCCTCAGATCGGATATCGCTCACTCTCTCTTCCTAGAGTGGGGATTTCTCCTGGTGGACCTGTTCACCACAAGGTCCAACAGGAAGTGTCAGAGGTTCTGCTTTTTCCTCAACCTCAGCCCGGGCTTGGAGGCGGATGCTTTTCAAATTCCCTGGTCGGGGGTCTACTTTATGCATTTCCCCCGTTTCCTCTCATTCACAGGGTACTGATCAAGGTTCAACAGGACAGGGCAGCCTTAATCCTCATAGAGCCAGCTTGGCCCCACCAACACTGGTACACCCTGTTACTAGTCCTGTGGGTGTCCAAACCTGTGGCCCTCCCGCTGTCCCTGACACTAATCTCCCAGGACCACGGCCACATGCACCATCCAAACATAGTCTCTCCACCTCACAGCATGGAATATCCATGGCTAAACCACTTGGAGCTACAATGCTCAGATTCTGTGAGGGTTGTCCTCATGGGGAGTAGGAAATCCTCAACATGGGTCACTTATGTAGCAAAGTGGAAACGCTTCTCTTTATGGTCCTGAAGCAAGGGGAAGGACCCATGCTCAGTCCCCGTACCCTTTTTTCTGGATTACCTCCTCCATCTCAAACAGCAAGGTCTGGCCATTTCGACCCTAAAGGTACATCTGGCTGCTACCTCAGCGCTTCATCAGGCGTAGATGGGGTCTCCCTATTCAGTAGTCCACTCGTGGCAAGGTTTCTCAGGGGCCTAGATAGAGTATACCCCCCGCCCATCAACCCATTTCCCCATGGGACCAGAACCTTGTCCTTACAGCACTTATGAGACCCCCTTTCGAACCTTTAGCCAACTGCCCACTCTCTTACCTTTCGTGGAAGACGGCTTTCCTTTTGGCGATAACCTCTGCCTGAAGGGTCTCTGAGCTCAGAGCGCTTACCTCCGAACCACCTTACACCATCTTCCATAAAGATAAAATCCAGCTGCATCCCCATCCGGCCTTCCTTCCTAAAGTGGTATCTCCCTTTCACTTAAACCAGGAGCTGTTTCTCCCTGTGTTCTTTTCTGAAACCTCATACCTCTAATAGGGAGAGTTTGTTTCATACTTTGGATGTGAGGAGAGCATTAGCGTTCTACATACAATGCACAAAGCCATTTCGTAAATCTCCACAACTTTTTATTTCAGTAGCAGAAAGAATGAAGGGCCTCCCAGTTTCATCACAGCGGCTCTCATCATGGATTACATTGTGTATTAAACTGAATTATAAGCTGTCGAACGTTACACCTCCTTCTCAACCACTCAACCAGGGCGCAGGCGACATCGGCATCATTCCTGGCGCATACTCCGATCATTGATATCTGCAGAGCGGTGACATGGTTATCTGTCCACATCTTCACTTCCCACTATGCCATTGTCCAGCAGGCGGAGGACAACGCTTCCTTCAGACAGGCGGTCCTGAGAACAGGAATCCGAGACACGCCTAACCCTCCTCCAAGATAATTGCTCGTAAGTCACTTGTTGGAATGCACATGAGCAATCACTCGAAGAAGAAAAAACGGTTACTTACCTCTCATAACTGTTCTTCGAGATGTGTTGCTCATGTCCATTCCAAATCTCTCCTGCCTCCCCACTGTCGGAGTAACCGGCAAGAAGGAGCTGGAAGGGGGACGGGTCGGCAGGGTCATATATACGCTGCCATAAAGACGCCACTCTAGGGGTCTCCCCTGCCACTAGAGAAAAAGCTTCCAGACCGTGCATGTGCGGTGCGCACACACTTGTTGGAATGGACATGAGCAACACATCTCGAAGAGCAACAGTTATGAGACGTAAGTAACCGTTTTATTTATAAAGCCACTTGGTAATGGATAATTCCCAACATCTTTATTTAAAAATTGTATTTAAAGTATTTTTGGATTTTACTGTACAATAGGTGTTAATTAGTTGTAGACTATAGGCATGCACCACTTCAGAATAAAGGAGTGGGCTTTACACTGTGCCCCAAAGGTCATCAGGCTCATGCTCTGTGAAACTGAGGAAGGAAATGAGTTGCAGAGCTTGGACCCTCCTAATGACCTGCCTTAATGTTCAAGTCTATGAACAGTTAGAACAGAGACCTGTGAGTTACCCGGACCCAACCCATAGGTGATTCTATAACAATCAGCACAAATTTGCAGCTGATAATCAGTGTGATTTTTCTACCCATAGCTAACATAGCCAAGCAACCACATAGCTGTATCTTACACTAATTGTAGCTTTGTGAATGGTGCTATGCGGTATTCCAATCTGTTATCAAAAAGGCATGGATAACTGCCAGTCAACAGATAGAGAAACTGTCTTGAATGGATTGTTGGGGAGACGTGAAAGAAGGCCTTTTGGTGACTGAAAAACCCTTGATGTAGATGTGCTTCAAATTGTGAACATCCATCCTTGACAATAAACCCCCTCTATAATGAAGGTAGCGACACCACCTTCAATGCTTCTCCTAGTTTATTTCTATCATTCTTGTCTTGTCTACATTGAGGCTTATCCACTGTGCTTTCATCTTGATCCCTGTTATAGCTAAAGTAGATGCCACAGGCTCCACGTTTAATTAAAACAAAATGTGTGAGAGAGTTTCAACCTAGTTTGCTTTTTCATATGAAGGGTCTGATGAAGACCCAACTCGTAATAGCATGTGGTTTGCAAATTAAATAAAAAGGGAAGTTCTTTTTTAAGAAAGCCGCACAATTTTAAATCCATTTTACTGGCAGTCTGTAGTTCTAAACAAGAATAAGATTTCTGTAAACATGACTCTACCTCTATGCATGGTTCTATCTCTGTAGTCACTCATTATGGTTAAATGGGATAAAAAGTATTTTTGGAAATATCTATCAGCACTTTGACCAACATGGTTCACATACTGTGGCTGCCCTTAAGTAGGTTCTTCCATTTGTGGGAGCTTATCAGTTCCAGCAGTATTCCTCATTTTAAATGTAGGCGCTCCTTTCAAATGGTAGTCTTTAAAAACTGAAGAAATTTTTCAAGTGTGACCATTGTAATTGTAATGAACTGTATGTTAAAACTAGCTCATTGCAAGTAACATAGCAATACAAAAGGAAGCCTTCATTCTCTCCTTGATAATTTTTGTATCAACTTTCAATGAAATGTAAAAGGTGCAGTTATACACGTCACACAAGTGATTCCATGCAAAAAGAAATCAAGAATAAAATTATTTCATGCATTGGGAAGAGACAGTTTGATTAAAAATGTGTATTAAAAAGATAGTTTTGAAAGGGAACATATGTACGGCACATGTCTATATAATCCTACGTATCAAATGTCAGGATGTTAATTGGATTTGTTTTTTCTTTGGTATAGTGAAAGGGGGAGATATGTATCATAGTCCTAAATGTGGGTAATATGTTGGATAGATCAGTTTGTACTCAAATATTTTTCAGTTCACTTCTGGTCTCAGATACAGAGGAAAGCAATTTGTATAGTAGTTATGAACAAGCACACCACCTGATTTTACAAGTTAGTTGGAGTTAGTCCCATGTATCTCCAGTCCTCAGTTTGTTTTAAAAAAAAAAATCCCTCAAGATATGCTAAGAAAAAAAAAATGAATTGACTTTCTGCTGTTTTGATTGCCTTAAAAAATAATTTCTAAACTTTAGCAACAAAATATGTCAATATATACTGAATCTTTCCCTGATTTTTAATTTTTTGATAATTTCCTTTTATTTTTAAAGATCTGAAATTTCCTGTTTTAAAAATTAGAGAATTAGCCTCGTGTTTCATTTAATTGTCAAAAGCTTACACTTGCAAATGTCAGATTCTAGGCTTCTGATCAGTAGGCCTGAAAGTGCCTTAATCTTTTGCCAACTTGCATATCTTTGCAGTGATTTCTTTATAGGTGCATAATTAAGTAAAGGTTCTCAGCATGAGGGAAAAACAAAGTACCATTATACTTATTAGGTAATTTCCTACCATTCACAATAAGATGTGTATTATTTATCAACAATCTGTCCTCTTAACAAAGAAAAATAAGCCTACGTTTAGGTGCCACTATTACAAACAAAGCAGCTGATGCTTTAATGAATACCATACCGAGGGCCATGCAGGACATAAGGCGAATTAAGCAGGTTACAAACTGCACATCTTCTATTTAGATATAGGAGATTTCCCCAGCACTGACAATTAGTTGTACTGATCAGGCAAGCAGACAGACAGAAACAGAAGGAGACCATTTGTATCAATTTGAGTAGCACAACTAGTAATGAAGTAAAATAGCCACACAATGTAGTTTTACCTCCACTTTGGAACACGCTGTTCCATCTCCACAAAATAAATAAGTGCGGTGTTTAACAAAAGCTTATTTTCTGTTGTTTACAAATTGAGCGCAAAGGAATAATACACTTCTAACCCAGAATATTTTTTTAAGAAGTAAACATTTTCTGGACATACAAACAAATTTGAATCTCGGTAACCTGACAGCTTTGTTTAAACGTTGAATGAGTTTCCTTTCATGAAAATCTTTTCAAAGTACAGCAATTCAGCTGTGAAAACCTGAATACATTAATGATGACAAAGAACCTCCAGAATGAGCCAACATTTGCTTTTGTTCTTTTACAACATTTCCTGATGAATTGCATATACAAAAGTGTTACAGGTTATTTTAATTTTCCTATTTTACTTTGATAACAAATGTTTCTACTGTTTATCTTTTCAGTTATAGTACCTTATTGTTGCTAATCAACTTTAATTATTTTTAACAAAATGATTGAGACTTTTTTCCCTCTGACTTTTTCTATATACCGGACTGTCCTAATACTATTAAAACTAATGGCAAAGTTCCCATGGAGTACAGTGGTAGCAGGGTTAAAGGCAATATGTTTTAAGTAAGGCAGTAATGTAGGCCAAGCTGCTTTAAAAGTCATTGGTCATTTTGAATGCCTAAGTTTTTGGGTGTACATCCTGAGATGCTATGAAAGTGCCTACCTCATTTTCAGACATTAGATACTCAGCGCTTTCTGAAGATCAGGCCCCTGTTAGGGTACCTCAAATCGAGTACCCGAAATCATATTTTAAAAAATTTTTGGCCTAAGGTTTAACTTATAAAAATACAAAAATAAATTGCAGTAACATTTATGTTCTTGTCTAGCATTAGACCTAAAAGTGCTCAAAGTTCAGTGAACCAACCTAAGCAAGGGCACAGGCCAGGTGGGTTTAGAAACACCATTCTAACACGAGCACATACTTGCATCTAGATCTAGTTTGGTACAAATTCCATATAGTAGCTCCTTACTGATAAGCAAGGACCTTTTTGCTTTTGTTTAAATTTTCCCAGGAATTTATCTGTTTATTGCACAAAACAAATGGGTGAAAATTGGTGCAAAAATTAACATCATGGTTTTCTGGGTAAATAACCAGGTTAATATTGAGGCACAGGAAGACACAACAAACACAACAAATAAAGAGAAAAGTAAGAGTACTTATGATCCAGCTTTCTGTTCTGGAAGAAGAGAGGGCAGCTCGCCTGGGCCACACAGATTACTGAACCACCCTCTCTCTTTACAGAGTGGGGAGCTGGATATGGGAAGTACCAGCACTTCTTTTTTTAGGAAAAAAGATGTACACCTATACTTGCATGAGTGTATCTTTCACTACATTGCCATATTCTAACATACTGCCTCACATTTTACTCCTGCAGGAATTCTGCTCCTCTGCCTAATGCAGAATTTTTTAGAAATTAACGTGCATGCGGAATTTCCTTTCCCCCTCAGAAATGAGTTGCAGTGCTGTTAGCTGTCATTAGGGTCTGCTGGACCTGGCAGAGTGCAGCTTTCACACAGAAGACACTGTTGGAGAGAGAGGGAGGGAGCTAGAGAGTTCCTGGCATCTGCAGATCCCAGCATTCCTGAGGGAAGGAGAAGGTGGTGCACAGGAAACACCATGCAAGCCTGGGACCAAGCATCAGGCTGTTTCTCCTCTGGATCTCTGGGATCTTGGCGAGGAGGGGAGTGTCTGGACAAGGGAGTCCATGGCTGGGCTCTGGGGAGGGGGTGGGGTTGTGGGTATCTCTCCCCTGTCTGGGCTCTGGGGCTAGGGAAAGCGGGCAGAGAAACAGGAACTGGATTATAGGGGTTTCTTTAACTCTGCTCCTGAGGGAATTTTTTTGTCTGTATTGTTACAGAAATACTTGCTCACAGGTATTTTGAAATAAATTACCAAAATAATTGAAACTGCTGTCATGTAGTTTTATTTCAATAAATAAAATTGGCAAAATTTTGCAGATTTTTTTTATTTTTTGGCGCAGAATGTCCCTGCCCCAAGAGTAACATTTACACTTAGACTAATTTATTACTAGCAAAAACACATCTACCTCATGTTATGTATTGGATTTTCTTAATGTAATCAATATTTTCATGTGCTTGAGTGGTCGAACATTTGGGTAAAAGTTGGTAGAAACTTAAAATGAAGGGCTTAGTAGATAGCTGTTTTTTGGTATTCAGGTTTAAAAAGAAATACTTTTCATAAAGTTAAAAATGCAGTAAAAAACTTGTACTAAAATGTAGCAGAGTTTGTCATTCATAAGCATTCATATTTACTTTTGTCACAATGTCAGATACATTTTGATCTGTATGGCAGCAATCACTTGGATGAAATGTACAGGAGGCAGTACCATAGAATATCATAGAATCATAGAATATTAGGGTTGGAAGGGAAATCAGGAGGTCATCTAATCCCACGCCCTGATCGAAGCAGGACCAATCCCCAACTAAATTGTCCTAGCCATAGCTTTGTCAAGCCTGACCTTAAAAACCTCTAAGGAAGGAAATTCCACCACCTCCCTAGGTAACCCATTCCAGTGCTTCACCACCCTCCTAGTGAAAAAGCTTTTCCTAATATCCAACCTAAATCTCTCCCACTGCAACTTGAGGTCATTACTCCTTGTTCTGTCATCTGGTACCACCGAGAACAGTCTAGATGCATCCTCTTTGGAACCCCCTTTCAGGTAGTTGAAAGCAGCTATCAAATCCCACCTCATTCTTCTCTTCTGCAGACTAAACAATACGAGTTCCCTCAGCCTCTCCTCATAAGTCATGTGCTCCAGCCCTCGAATCTTTCTTATTGCCCTCTTCTGGACTCTTTCCAATTTATCCACAACCTTCTTGTAGTGTGGGCCCCAAAATTGGACTCCAATACTCCAGATCCGGCCTCACCAATTCCAAACAGAGGGGAATGATCACATCCCTCAATCTGCTGGAAATGCCCCTACTTTTAGAGCCCAAAATGCCATTAGCCTTCTTGGCAACAAGGGCACACTGTTGACTCATATCTAGCTTCTCGTCCACTGTAACCCCTAGGTCCTTTTCTGCAGAACTGCTGCCTGGGCATTCAGTCCCTAGTCTGTAGCAGTGCATGGGATTCTTCCGTCCTAAGTGCAGGACTCTGCACTTGTCCTTGTTGAACCTCATCAGATTTCTTTTAGCCCAATCCTCTAATTTGTCTAGGTCCCTCTTTATCCTATCTCTACCCTCCAGCGTATCTACCACTCCTCCCAGTTTAGTGTCATCTGCAAACTTGCTGAGGGTGCAATCCACACCATCCTTCAGATAATTAATTAAGATACTGAACAAAACTGCCCCCAGGACAGACCGTTAGGGCACTCCACTTGATACCGGCTGCCAACTAGACATGGAGCCATTGATCACTACCCGTTGAGCCCAACGATCTAGCCAGATTTCTGTCCACCTTATAGTCCATTCATCCAGCCCATCCTTCTTTAACTTGCTGGCAAGAATACTGGGGGAGACCATATTAAAGCTTTGCTAAAGTCAAAGAATAACACGTCTAATAACAAAAATGAGACAGAAGCAGGTAGCCACTGAGATTTCTATTTACTATTTATGACCTCCAATAACTGGTCTTTTGCTGTGATCTGTACAATTCAAGATGGAATATTCTTGATAAATCATAAAGTAAATGTCATTTCATTATTAAATATCATAACCTTAAAAGTTATGAAGAAATAGATATCTCATTTCACTCTCTCAACACCCACTGGGAAGATAAAGTATTATCTCTATGGTACAAATGGGGATCTGAATCACAGATTAAGTGACTTGCCCAAGATCACCCAGAAATCTGTGGTGGGATCAGGAAGTGTACCCAGATTTCCCAAGTTTGAGTTGTGTCTTCTCCACAAGTTTAATCCTTTCTTGCCCTTGTTTGTGGACCAGTTTTCCTGAGGTGATGTATAATTAGAAGTAGTACAGTTAGATAACTAAAATGGGCTAACAATAGTTTTGGTTTGTGCCAATTGACTTTTCAAGGTAAACAGGAGGAATCACAATAAAAAGTTTCCTCTTAAATCCAGACAAGTTCAACTAGAAACACTAGCAAAGTGCCATAAATTAATAATTTTTAGCAATTTTTTGCAGGTGAGAAAGAGTTGGAAAGTATTTTCTTTAAGGATGTGTCTTCTAGTCTTGCACTTAAGAAGGAAGAATCCCATACACTGCCGCCAGCTGGGGACCGACTGGCTAAGCAGCAGTTCTGCAGAAAGGGACCTGGGGATTACAGTGGACAAGAAGCTGGACATGAGTCAGGAGTGTGACCTTGTTGCCATGAAGGTCAATGGCATATTGGGCTGTATTAGTAGGAGCATTGCCAGTAGGTTGAGGGAAGTGATTATTCCTCTCTACTTGGCACTGGTCAGGCCACACCTGGAGTATTGTGTCAATTTTGGTCCCCTCTACTACAGAAGGGATTTGGACAAAATGGAGAGAGTCCAGCAGATGGCAACGAAACTGATTAGGAGGCTGGGGCACATGACTTATGAGGAGAGGCTGAGGGAATTGGAGTTATTTAGTCTACAGAAGAGAAGAGTAAAGAGAGATTTGATAGCAGCCTTCAGCTACCTGAAGGGGGTGTTCCAAAGAGGATGGAGCTCGGCTGTGGCAGATGACTGAACAAGGAGCAGTGGTCTCAAATTGCGTTGGGGGAGGTCTAAGTTGAATATTAGGAAACACTATTTCCCTAGGAGGATGGTGAAGCACTGGAATGGGTTACCTAGGGAGGTGATGGAATCTCCATCCTTTGAGGTTTTTAAGGCCTGGCTTTACAAAGCCCTGGCTGGAATCATTTAGTGAGTATTGGTCCTGCTTTGAGAATGAGATTGGACTAGATGGCCTCCTGAGGTTTCTTCCAACCCTAATATTCTATGATTCTACTATCATATTCAATACTGATATGCTATCATTTGATATTTATGTAGCAGCTTTGCATTCTGGAAAGTAAAATGATTGAGGCACCTTTTGCTTTTTTGGCAGATAATTGATTTGAAATTTTTACTCAATATAATATCTGTATAGCTGTAATCAGATTCTGAAACAATAAAAAAAATGTAGTGTTTTGCAGCAGGCCAAGTTTAAATAGGCTTGAAATAACGTTAATGTCTTAGATGTTTGTGGTTCCACATACAGATATGCTAGTTCCAACCTTCCTTTGAGTAAAAACAATGGTCATCAATATATGTATATTGGAATATTTCAACCATATCCATGGAGACCCTTCTTATAACAAATTTAAGAAAGAACAGGTTTTTCTACATTGGCTATATGCCTCCACATATGGTGAACAAATACAGCAATATGTATTTGTCACTGTCTATAACATAAAAGTCTAACAGCTGTCCTGTTTCATTGATTCTGATCAACCTGAAATATTTCTGTGTTGGGCAAACTTACATATTATTTTTCTTTTTGTTGGCTGTTCCAGCAGTCTAACAAAAACTGAAATTCATAGGTACAGTGTTCTCGGTTACTGTACTGAGGGAGATGTATTAGAGACCACAGAACTGGTTTGTTTCCCCTTCTGGCAATGCCATAGTTAATAAAACAACCCAGAATTAAAAAGGACTAAAAAACCCAGGCTTTTCTCTAAAATTGTAAATATATAGAAGACAGTATGATGTCAGAGTGGGTGCATGTGATATTACTAAGCCTTTTGACTGATTTTTTTCCCACAATTCAGATGGAGCTATTTATATGGTATATATGTAACTAAAAAAGAAAACACCTTGTTAACTTTCTTATGCTTAATTGTTGTGTGCCTCAGTACTTCCAGGTTCCCACCTGAAGGATCAAAAGTGCAAAAATATTGCCCAATAGGATGTCCTTTCAAGGTTTCTAAATCATTTCTATGCATGTAGAAGACTTACGGAATTTTTTGAATTACTAGTTGCTTAGTCTGTCACTGCAACTGTAGGTGCTTTTCTGGGTGGATATTCACTGAAACTCAATGCAACTCTCAAATTATTTGACACAATGATATGTTCATATTAAGTCTGTGGATAATTCAGATATGATTTGATGCAGATGGAAGACCTATATTTTTTATGTTATATGTCAGGTAGGTAAAAGGTTAAAAATAGAAGCTGCATAGGAGCATAAGTAAAATATAATAGCCATTTTTTAGAAAATAAATAAATCTGTTTTTCTTTTTAAATAGCTAATGCCCTTCCCATTGGTAAATAAGTCAGTTGTGGTCTGCCACTTAAATCCATCCCATGTATCATTCTCATCTGTCTGCATGTCCTAATCAAATTGGATTCAGATAGAATCCAATCAAATCAAATAGAATCAGCAATTTACTCTTTAAAAATGTATAGTATGCCATATACATTACATAAGGAAAGTATGGAAAAGTATGCTTTCTTTTAAGGCGAAAATGTCAGATTTTGGTTAGGGTACCTCTTCCATATGTTTGCCACTTAATTATTTTTTAAGCTACTATAATTGCTTTTGTTTACTTTTTAATTCAAAAATGTAAAAGCTTTTCTGAAGGAGGAAAAAGACCCATAAATCTGTCCATTAGTACGCCTTTTTACCTTGCACTCAAATGAATTCTCATCAAATTTGATTTGCTGACTGGTGGCCAGAACAGATGTTATCTTAATGGAATAGAGAAGAAAATTAAGCATGTTGAACCACAGAGCCACCTCCAAATTTCTGCGATCCAGTGTTATTTTTTCTTATACAAGTATGATTTAAAATGTTTTAAAACTTGGTCTTAGCAAATGCTGTACAAAGCTCAGCTCTGAATGTTCATTAGCCAGTTGACTGCAATATTTAATTTTTAAGATGTTATTTTATTTCATGAAATAACATCTCATTAATGTAGCATGTTTAAAAATAATACACTTACAAATCTGAGTTTCCTGTACCAACCTGAATGATACAAGAAGTATGACAGATACTTAAATACATTCCAGATTTTTTCTAAGCGTAAACTATCTGTACACAATTAATTGTGAGTTATTCTAACCATTTACCTCAGGTTTCTGTTGGTTAGAACTCAGTGAATCCCAGCTTTTTGCTTTAAATATTCTAGTGTTAATATAAATACTTTTGTGAATTTGGGCCCCAAATAAAATTTCATCAAGTTAATAATAAACAGTTTTGTTTGATTAAATGGTGAGAATTCTTCCTAATCTGATAGCACATGGGATACCAACATGACAGCTTTAAATGTGTGGTATGCATGAGGTGAAACTGCACGCTAGTCATTGCGGCATTAATTCAATGGCAATAAATTCAGTTGTTCAAACAATTTTTTAACGCTTCTGGTGTTTGTAGTATAGCTCCATCACAAGTAAGCTTCTCACTTGAAAGATGCCATGGAAAACCCACATTGATTGGGGTTGGGCTCTTCCTCATATTTATACACTTTTTTGCATGCAAAAACTATTTTGTTTGCGTAAACAGACTTAAATTAAAACAACAAATTATTTGTGGTTGTGAAAAATATGATATAATTTTTCACACATCTAAGCTGATAATATCTTGCTAAGATTCTATTGTAGAATGTGTTAGATGTGTTTGTACTTAACAGTTTGATTTTAAGATTCTTGCAGAAAATTTCCTTAGATGGTAGGATCATGACATCAGGGTGAGTCAGCTAGTTAGAATAAAACTTTCATCTTTTGCCTATTTCTTTCTATTGGTTAAAGTTGTAGTTCACAATAGTGACACTGAGGCTTTTAAATGGACACTAGTATATATTTCTCAGAATAGTTGAAGTTAGTATTTTACTCTATTTGTAATACTAGGTGAGAACTTTGAAAACATCTTATCACTATTTACTCTTTTTCTATTTGTCAAATATTTTTCATTTCTGTGGAATTTAAGTCAACATGACAATAGATACTTGGTGGGGGAGGTTGTTTCTAAAAAAAACACCATTGATTGTCATCAGAGTGGAGGCTAACAACATCAGAAACTTGTTCAGTACAGTTGACGTCCAAAATGCTAGCTCCAAAACAGTATATATTAATTCACGATGATCATTTTGTATGCAGGGGTGCTGGAACAATATGTAGTAGGGGTGCTGAGTCAATGAACCAAACTGTAAACCTTGTATCTGATCTCAACATGGGGATTGATAAAGCCTACTCTGAAGAGCCTCCTGTGGCATGTGCAATGTCAGCACATTTTGGGTCTAGGATTTGTAAATTTGGGATCCATGCTGGCTATTTGCTATAAAAGAATAAATGTGTAGGCTGTTCATGTTTTTAATTTCTGGGCACCAGAATGGGCATTAGAAATATAGGGAAGATTGTGGAAGAATTTAGCCACCACATGGTTTAAAGTAGGTCACATGTTGGACCTAAATTATTTGAGTACCCCTTTGAATGTTAGCTTGAAGTTTTATCATGTCTATGAATTGATTTTGTTGCAAACTAATGGAACTTTATATTAATTTATGTACACCGTCTATGATTAAGAATTTAGTTTTATTTGAGCATTTATTTATCAACAAGTAGTTTCCACTTATAATTTTTGCCACTGTTTTAAAGACATTATAAAGCATTACAGTTTGTGTTTCTTAATCACAGATAGCTTCTACTGGAGTTATACTGTGGCTGATTAAAATAAAATTACCTTAAAAGTCACACTTTGACAAAGAAATATTAATTTAAGGACGAGATTCTTTACATTCTGATATTAAATATCATAATTTGTAAACCTTTGTCTAGAGGTGGGGTGGAGTGTCTGAAAGATAAGATGGTTAACTAAAATGACTATCGAGGCAAGTAATCTTCCATTTTAGTGTATTTCTTCTTCTGAATAAGTTATGTTCTAATAAAAATTAAAGAGCAAGTTACATTTGGAAGATCAGGTCATCGTAATTCATTGACATTAGGCCACATAACTGAATAATGTCTTACTTCAGTGAAATACATCAAATGAGATCAACAATTATGACTCATAAACATGCCTCGCAGGCATAAAACAGCAGGGAATTAGCATGTGAGGCTGATAAATATGCATGTAAATAAGCTCCCAAAGGAATAACATGGGTTTGATTGATAGGTTTAGAATTGGAACATATGTAAACCCCTTTATTCCTCATTCTGGTGTAGCTAAGTAAAGATGCATTTTACTTGTTAAAAAGTTTCAATAACTTTGTAAATCTTAGTGCCACATCTGTTTGTGTGTGTGTGTGTGTGTGACTTGTGAGATTAATTGAATTGTCTACAGTGTAGATAGTCCTCACACATAGTTTATATGAAATAGCATGGGGTGGGGTGGATGTGGGGGTGGAACGAGGTAAGGAACTTTAATTGCTAAAAGTAGAACCAGACCTTTATCAGCTTGTAAGTAGTAAATTATCAACAATGGTAAAGGTGCCAGTATATTTATTTATATAATTATATTTTGCCCTTAAAATTATTAATCTATTTATATTAGTCTGAGTGTCACAAGTGCTGCTACATATGAGTCTGGCAGTGATTCCCAGAATCCCCCATTTTGGGGGAGTTTTATACTTGGTTGCTTGTAGGTAACTTCAAAATGTCTGTCTGAGGTATCGCTCCCATTAAGAAAAAACGGTTTATTTAAGCCAACCAACACAGGATTATACTGTACAGAAACTAGGTTTGCCTCCCCATTGATTGGAGTAATATATACTGTACTCTGTGTGTATGAATATTTATAAACACCTTCGCTTGCTAAATGCAGGCCAATTGGTAAGTCATGGTCATGTGACCTAATATAGTTTTGTTCCATTCCCATCCCTACCTAGTAAGTGGTGTTTAATGCCAAAACTTTCTTCTGACTTTTGGCTGAGACAGGGTTCAGTGATTCTGTAGCATATAATAGTAAAGCTAAAGTAGCCTAAAGTGTGCTGCACACTGTAGCTGTGTTCTTGCAGCACACTTAAGCAGCATAGACATTTTTAAATGGTCCTAAAACCATGTCCTGATTAAAGTTTTATAGATGTAGAAACTCCCGTGGGCAATAATGCCCTCAGTTTTCAGGTATTATAGGTATTCCATTATCAGCCACTTTCTTAACCCCAGGTGGGTAATAGATATTCATATATCAGATCCAATCTGCTTATGTTTATAGATAATATAGCCCACCAAAAAATGACAAGTGCAGGAGTCACAAACCTAAGATTAGTTTTATAAATTGAAGGGGCAAACTTTTTAATCAAGAAAAAAGTTAAAACAGTTAAATATTTTCTAAAAACTATATTTAGTATCCTGATACTGATGTATATATTTAGTGTTTTTTCAATAAAAACTGTGTAAGAACAATTTGCTATGTTTCTACTAGATGGTGCACACTGTAAATCAGATGTCTGAATTCATTCAAGGTGCCAAGGAACTGTGTTGCATCTTACAACACATCTTGTATTATTGCCTGCAGAAGTGTAAGTGTGCACATAGAATTAGAACAGATACCTGCCAGTGTCTGCTACAGTTAAGATTGCTAAACCATTCCTATGTTTGCATACATACACATTCTAATATATTCACCTTTTGAACAATAATTTCAATGCCTAGTTTCAGGTTGTAGAGAACTTCTTTGTGTGTGTGTGTGTGTGTGTGTGTGCGCGTGCATGGGGGTGGGTGGGTGGGTGGAGAGGATAGGAAAAACCTAGGTTAGATTTTGTAAACCCAGAGAGACTCTCTTCAGTCCCAGATCCCCAGCCCCTTTTGCTGCAGTTCTTGATTTGAATTATAGTAACCTCAGCCAGATGGGGATCCTATAAGCAATGTATACACATGTTATACAGTCTCTGTAAACATAATAAAAATGCCTCTTTCCAAAAAGTTTATGCTCTAGTTTAAGCCAAGACTAAGAGAGGGGTGATACCAACAAATGATGGAGCTTGTTCCCTTCATAGACTATATATACAGTTTGGTTTGGAGGGACTTTTATTAATGAAGACATATAAGCAGATCAGTTTCAATAGTCTCAGTTCATTGCCTGCTTGTGCAGTATTACTCCTTTTCACAGAAAAGATACCTACATCTAGGACAGTGGTTCCCAAACTGAGGTTTAATAAGCCAACTCAAAGAATTGCTCCTGTGCCCCAGAAGTGATGTAAGCCTAGGCACAGGAGGAAGTGTTTAAAAACATGTTCAGCCTTAACTTTGAATTTCTTACCTGTTAACAAGCTCATAATGTCATTTGGTTGCATTATTTTGTTTAATAGATAACAAGATTCATAAGAATCTTGCATTTTTGTAAAATAGCCTTGATTCACCCTTTCATGCTGCTTGTTGCCTTACTTTATGCAACTCAAATCATATGTAATTTATCCCTCAAACAATTCCCACTTGGATTTCTCATGCACTGAAAAGTCAGATGCCTGACATGACTGTGTAAAGTTAAGTGCTTGGGGTTAATGAATGGCATTAAATTTTATGAGGTCATGTCCAGTAGATGTTAAAAGAAGCTTAAGGGAACTTTATCACTGATCGAAATTAACAGTTGGCATGAAAGAATGCCTCAGGGAGTTCAGTTCTAAGTAAAAATAAAATTAGTGGTATAAAAACTAAAATATAGAGTCGTCATGATTAATGTAAACATTTTTGTTAGGTAATTGGTTACGTGTTGCTATAAAAGGAAAAGGACTTCACTCAGATGTCGAAGTAAGCTGCAGTTTGAAATGGAAGGATATTGTATTTTGAAAGCAATTAATGTTTGTACTCAAACAGGATATCTACATTTGGTGCAATGTTTATATTCTTTCAGTAAACATATAACCTTCAGTGAAATTCATGTGAAATAATCAGTCTCCACTTAGTTACAGTAGGCTTTTTTTGTGGGCCCAATGTATGTTCCCAGGTGGACTACTTGATTTTTTTTTACCTTAAGCCTTTTTTTTTCCTATCTGTTTGAATAACCTATCATATGAGTCAGCTAACAAATTTTGTGTTCTCCAGATAACTGAGGTTTGCATTTTAGGGGTTGCTATTGGGTGGTATGAAAATTTTGTTGTAAAGGAAAATGGCCAAATTAACTTACAGATAGATCTGTTTTGCTAATTATGTGGGAAATTGTTTTTCTGTTACCCTACTATTCACGTGCTGTAAGCTTCATGTTCTTCATTCACTGCCATTTCATTAAGAGCAGGAAGAAAGCTTGTGCAAACACACATGCTCTATATTGTCAAGAATCAGAGGGGTAGCCGTGTTAGTCTGGAATTGCAGAAGTGACAAAGAGTCCTGTGGCACCTTAAAGACTAACTAAAATATTTTTAGAGCATAAGCTTTCATGGGCTAATACCCACTTCATCGGATGCATGCAGTGGAAGTATCCAGGGGCAGGTATTGTAGGCATAGGGTCTGAGTACAGTGTCCACATATCCAGACAGTCCTTCAGTGAGAGTGCCAATACCCGAGATGATGGGGCGTCCAGGGTTTCCAGGTTTGTGGATCTTGGGTAAAAGATAGAATAGCCCCGGTCGGGGTTCTAAGGGTATGTTAATTTG
>ML677349.1:48211156-48257225 GCA_007922305.1 Dermatemys mawii | reverse complement strand
GGCCAAACTGGACAGTCCCTACGAAAAAGGATAAATGGACACAAATCAGATATCAGGAATGGCAATATTCAAAAACCTGTAGGAGAGCACTTCAACCTCACTGGACACACCATAGAAGATTTAAAGGTCAGCATTTTGCAGCAAAAAAACTTTAAGTCCAGACTGCAAAGAGAGACTGCAGAGCTGCAATTCATTTGCAAATTTGACACAATCAATTTGGGACTGAATAGAGATTTTGAATGGCTAGCTAACTACAAAAGCAGCTTCTCTTCTCTCGCTATTCACACCTCCAGTTCAACTGCTAGAGGAACACCTCACCCTCCCTGATTAGAGATAACAAGCTGGTTCAGCCTGATTGGACTAACCTTGTTATCTCCCACCTGGTTCTTGCCTACCTATTTATACCTGCCCCTGGATACTTCCACTGCATGCATCCGACGAAGTGGGTATTAGCCCACGAAAGCTTATGCTCTAAAAAAATTTTAGTTAGTCTTTAAGGTGCCACAGGACTCTTTGTCATGCTCTATATTATTCACTTTGTCCAATGACCTACAGTAACTAATAGTATACACATTAGGATACATACCCCATTCTTTTTCTCCTCTATCATTTCCCAGATTACATTATGTTCTCATGTTTAGGTATAAAACTACAGTACTGTTCTCGTTTTAATTATCTATTACAAAGGAATAAGAGATTTATGGTTTACTGAGGATTTTGGAAAGGGGTCAGATCAGTTACCCATCAGATGCCCAATGGTATTTTCTTTCTGTACCTTGGATCATTTCATTTTGGCAAAAGGAATGTTACATATTCTCCTTACAGAGTTAGATAGGCCAACAAGAAAAAAAGTGACTACTACTAAATGTTTCTTGCTGTCTTCTATTATTGTGTAAACTAAATCATCCTGCTTTTTAGGTAACACTGCTCTACAGCCAAAATGCTTCTGAAATAAATGTAGTCAAACTTTACTAATTCTGGGTCACTGAGAGCGAAAATGATGCTTAAAATTGTTGATTGGCTCTAGTTTTCAAGATATGCTATTGGGTCAGTATATACGACCCTTGACATGGGAATGGCGGAGGATAAGTGAGTTATAAAGGGAAGGGATCTCAATTTAAACCAGAAATGACTAAAATACATCTTTGACTGGATCTATGAATAAATCTGTGACTGGGTTGGACAGTACTTGCTTTTTAGGGAAAACAATGAATGATGTAATCTGAAGCTGATATTGCGTCATACATGATATGAATTGCGTCATGTTATTCCTAGAAGTCATGGATGATGCAATCATAACGAAGCTTACATCACTCTGCTGAACAAATTGCCCTATAGCAGCTCTAGAAATCATAGTGTCGTGCTCTCTTATTTGTCAGTGTTTGATTTTGCAAAGGGACACATTTCTGTTTAGCCAAAGTGAGCAGAGATGCCTCCTACTTATGTGAACAGTGCAGACAACTTCTGCTATGTTTGTTCTGAAGTGACTTTTGCATCACAAAAGCGCAGTATAACCACTCTGGTTAAGAAAGCCTATCCCCTTTATTTTGGCTGCAAAATTGGAGATCAGGACAAGAGGTGGGCCCCACACATATGCTGCAACACTTGTGCAACAAATCTTCGCCAGTGGTTGAACAGGAAAAGGAAATCTATGCCTTTTGCAGTGCCAATGATTTGGAGAGAGCCAACAGATCATACCAGCAATTGTTACTTCTGCATGGTGCCTCCAGTTGGGAAAGGTGTGTCAAAGAAGAAAAAGTGGACTGTGCATTATCCAAACATTCCATCAGCTATACGCCCAATACCCCACGGAAAAGGACTGCCGGTTCCTGATGCACCAGAATCATTCTCACTTGAGTCAGACGAGGAAGAGGAAGAAGATGAAACGTCTGCTCCTGAACCATCAATGTCACAGGACCCATGTTTTCTCCCATCCTCCTCCTCTGAACCACACCTCATAACACAAGCTGAACTGAATGACCTTGTCAGGGATTTGGAACTACCCAAGAGTAAGGCAGAGCTGTTGGGCTCCAGACTACAGCAGTGGAATCTCCTGGCAGGTGATGTTAGGGTTTCCATGTTCCGTGACCGTCAAAAGGATCTTGTCCCATTCTTCTTCATGGAAGGTGATCTTGTAGCCTGCAACAACATCGATGGTGTGATGGCAGCCCTCAACATCGTTCACGATGCAGATGAGTGGAGACTCTTCATTGATTCATCGAAGACGAGTCTTAAAGCTGTTTTGCTGCATAATGGCAATGTTTTGCCATCAATTCCAGTTGGTCATGCAGTCCATATGAAGGAAACCTATGACAACATGAAACAACTTTTGAAGTGCATAAACTATGACCAACATCAGTGGCAGCTTTGTGGCGATTTGAAGGTTGTTGCTCTCTTGCTTGGTCTGCAGACCGGATACACAAAGTACTGCTGTTTTCTTTGCGAATGGGATAGTCATGCAAGAGTGCACTGCATCAAGAAAGATTGGCCACTCCGACAGTCATTGGAACCTGGGAGGAAAAGTGTTCAGCATCCATCACTTGTTGAATCAAGGAAGATTTTGTTACCACCCTTACACATCAAACTGGGTCTGATGAAGAACTTTGTCAAGGCCATTGACAAAACACAAGCAGCTTTCAAGTACCTCCTTGGAAAATTTCCAAGGTTAAGTGAAGCTAAGATAAAGGAAGGTGTCTTTGTTGGTCCTCAGATTCGTGAACTTCTTTGAGATCATGCATTTGACCATGCACTGCATGGCAAGGAAAAGACGGCATGGAAAGCCTTCCAGTCAGTGGCAATACATTTTCTCGGAAACAACAAGGCAGACAACTACAGGTTGTTGGAAAACCTCCTCAAGGCATACAAAAGCCTTGGTTGCAACATGTCACTAAAGACACATTTTTTGCACACTCATCGAGATTTTTTTCCACCGAACTGCGGAGCAGTGAGCGACGAGCATGGCGAACGATTTCACCAGGACATTGCAACAATGGAGAAACGCTATTAGGGCAAATGGAGCCCATCAATGCTTGCAGACTATTGCTGGACAGTGACAAGAGATGCTCCATTTAATGAATACAAGAGACAAGCCAAGAAGCGCCGAGTAGACACTGAATAGGACTAAACTATGTACATAATAATTTTTTGCCTTTTGTTTCATAATACATTTTATTTATATAACCCTTTTGCTGATTTTTAAATTGTTACATAAACAGGACAGGTGAAATATTATCATGTAAAGCAACCGTAAACACATGAAAAGACCTAGGTTTACAATTTATGATAAAAACTCTACTATCTACACAATATACATAGACATAAAATGTAAAAACTTAAATATCTTAGAAACAGTAGCCAATCAGTTGTTTTAATTGTCATATTTGAATTCAGGACATCAAAATACATAATAAATATCACATTTTATCTCTGAAGGAGATGACTTCTAAAAAATTGTAGACCAGTGTAACTTGAAATATAATTGTTTGCGAGAAAAATCTAGTCATACTTGTCTAATTTACATTTTAAAACAGTCATATTTCTTACATCTAAAAATACTCTTTATGCGTATCATTATTTCCATTGTAAAATATTAGTAAGAATTCACGCAAGTCATTGTCCTCCAGTAGGCAATAGTGGAGAACCGACATCTGCTACTTTGTGGGGATTAAACCTCTATGTATACCTCTGCCTCCTCTCTCCTTT
The DNA here is from genome assembly GCA_007922305.1 of Dermatemys mawii. Classification (NCBI taxonomy): domain Eukaryota; kingdom Metazoa; phylum Chordata; order Testudines; family Dermatemydidae; genus Dermatemys; species Dermatemys mawii. The sequence continues at coordinate 48,253,523 of ML677349.1, read as the reverse complement.
CCCAATTTGTGAGTAAATAAGGATACATTCCTTACCAGTGCCCATTATTCCCCACAGATTTACTGACTTCTTCGGTAAATTACTAGGGGTGTGGGCTCCAGGCTTGTGGATGGGGCAGAGGAGTTCAGAATGTGGGAGGGGGCTCTGGAGTGGGACCAGGGATGAAAGGTTGGGGTGTTGGAGGGGGCTTTTAATGGCCCAGTCAGTGGTTCTGACCGAAGCTGCTTGGGTCCCTTTTCGACTGGATGTTCTGGTCGAAAACCGGACACCTCCATCCTAAAGGCTTTGTAAAAATAAGTTCTGCTCAAAAGTAATATTTTCCTTTTGGTTTATAGGAAATTCTTTCCAGTGGAATGCTGGATACCTAATCCAACAATTGCTTGTAATGTTCAGTTGATATTTTTTGGTCCACTTATGTGGAAAGAGGTTAATTGTGTTCCAATGATGTTTTATAATTTTCTATTTAAAATGTAGTCTCCTGTACTACCTCTTCGTACTGCTCTAGCAACTGCATTGGGTGGTCACTCAGAGTCAGATCTTCTGATGCTGAGTGCATCCAGAGAGGCCAGGATTTTCTTGCATCAGCTTGTAAAGGCATATAGGGGTTGGGTAATCCAGGTGATGTGGATCACTGTATGGTTTTTTCAGGGTGGGCTTCCTCAATATTGGCGAATTCAGTTGAGGTAAGGGGTACTCAAAAAGGCTTGGAAGTCTTGGGTATATGAGACAGGTTGGGATTGGTGTTCTCCTCTTGGCCATTAGTGTTTAATGCATGGGGTTGGCTGCCAGATACGGGTATTAAGTTAACATGATTTTGTTGTCTTATAACAAGTTTCCATCAGTTTCCTTTTTAACCATGCACTTTGTGTCTTACCCTCTTGAGTTTGGCAATGGCAATGCATTCTTTGCATCTAGACAGAATTTAATCAGACAACCAGGTTGCTTTTAAAATGAGTCACATAATAGATTTGTAATAGAATGCCAACATGTTGGGGTTTTTTGTTTTGTTTTATGGATGCTGCTCTTGATTTCACAAATATTTGTTATCTTCTGCGTCTTGCTCATTTGTGCATTTAAAAGTTTTAAAATATACCAAATAGTCACCCTTGACCCCACTTGCTTCTCCAGCCACCACCTTTTCCATCTCCCTTCTACTGTTCATCTCTAAGTTCATGGAAAGTGTTTTTTACAGTTGCTGTCTGGATTTTCTCTCCTCCATATCTTTTGTATACCATCACTAATCTCCCCCTGGCACTCAACTGAACCCATTCTCGCCACAGTCTCTAATGGCTTCTTCTTAGCGAAATCTAAGAACCAGTACTCTGTTTCTTCTCCGTGACCTATAGGCTGCCTTCAATACAGTTGACTGTGCAGTTCATCTTGAAATCTTGGCCTCTTTGGCTTCTGTGACTCTGTCTTCTCCTAGTTCTTCTCCTACCTGTTTAACAGCTCCTTTGGATGATATTCCTTGTCCCTTCTCCTGCTTTCTGTGTGGGTTCCACTGGGCTCTGTCCTTGGTCCTTTTCTCTACTCCTTGTGCACTTTGTCTCTGGGTAGTCTCATCTGCAAACACAAATTCAGCTATCATCTCTGTGCAGACAAATCCCAGATCTACTTTTTTTATTCCAGACCTGTCTCTGTCCAAACTATTATCTTCCCCCTGTCTCTGATATTTTCTTGTGGGTGTCTAGCCATCATCTCATGCTCAGCATGACTATAACATAATTATTCTTCTTCCCCAAGCTCTCCCCGCTACCTTTCTTGATCACTCTGATCAACCTCACCATCGTGCCTGTTAGTGAGGCACATAAGTTGTGTGTCACCTTTGCTTGTCCTCACATCCAGGCTATGTCTCTATCTTGCTGATTGTTTCTGCATAACATCTCTAGGATACAGTCTTTTGTACACATCCATATAGCTAAAACTCTCACCTAACTTATCTCGACTATGACACATACAGTGTTGCTCCACTTGTATCCATTCATAATGGTAATGTTGGCATCTAGAAAAAGATGTGGTTTACAGCTTTCAGTATGAAAGATGCCTTCTTTCACTTGGACATTCATCCCACTCATCGACACTTTCTCAGATTCACATTTGGCTCCAACCACTTTTGGTACAGAGTACCCCATTTTGACATTGATACCACCCTGAAGGTCTTACTAAGGTGTTCTCTGTTGTAGTAGCCTATATCAGACACCATGGTTTTGCGGTCTTCCCCTACCTCCATGATTGGTTCCTTGTCGCCATGTCACGCCAGGAGGCCCAGGCACCAACATCTACAATGCTGCAACTTCTCTCTTTTCTCGTGGTCAGCGTAAATGCCAGCATATCAGTTCTTACTCCTCTGTATACTTTGGACTTCATCGGGGTGTACCTAAGTTCCATCACTGCAAAGGCTTACTTGCCAAGAGACTGGTCTTAGGCTATGAAATTTATCACTGAGCAGATCGTAACCAGCCACAAAGTGCCTGTCAAGACCTGTCTCTCTCCTAGGTTATGTGGCCTTTTGCAAGACTCCACTTTTGTTGCCCAGCAGCATGGCTTCAAGCTAATATTATCCCTAGCATGGTAGAAGAATTCCCATCAGATTTGTGTCTTCATTCCTTTCCTCACCTCCTCACCAGACAGGATGATTATTACCGGCACATCCCTGTTAGGTTGGGGAGCTCACATGGACAACTGTACAGCACAACACACCTGAACATCTCAAGAATCCGGGATTCACATCAACGTTCTAATGCTAGGAGCAGTTTGGAGGGCTTGTGAAACCTTTCTCCTGTTGTTCAAGGTCACCATAGCCCAATAATTTCAGACAACCATCATTTATATCAACAAACAGGGAGGAGCAAGAGCCACCTTGCAATATACAGAAGTGATCAGTCTATGGAACTGGTGCCTCGGCAACCAGATTTCTCTGCCAGTATTCTACCTCCTAAGAAATCAGAATGTGTTAGTAGACTCTCAGCAAAAACTCTGCAGATGATCACAAGTGGAAGCTTCACAACTCTATGGTAAACATTATTTTCCCTCCATGGGGGAACTCTCCCAGGGACCTATTTGCCTCCCAAGCAAATACTAAGTGCAACATTTGCTGTTCTAGGGCAGTCTTGATGACCACTCACAGGATGATTTTCTACTTCTACTATGGTCAGATCTTCTGAAACATGCCTTCCTCTACTACCAGACTTGCCTAGAGTTTTGCTCTAGATTCGGCTGGACAGGGCATGGGTTTTTATCATTTCCCCAACTGGTCCAGAGAGTTTCGATTCCCAAACATCCTACACATGTCATAGAATATCAGCGTTAGAAGGGACCTCAGGAGATCATCTAGTCTAACCCGCTGCTCAAAGCAGGACCAATCCCCATGTAGACCATCCAACTGAGTTTTGCCCCATATCCCTAAACGGCCCCCTCAGGGATTGAGCTCACAAGCCGGGGTTTAGCAGGCCAGTGCTCAAACCACTGAGCTATCCCTCTTCTCAGTCTCCTATTATTATTCCTATATTTCCTGATCTCTTGACTCAGGGGAATGGCAAGATAAGGCACCTCAGCCCCTTGCTCCTTCATCTCAGAGCCTAGCTTTTGAAGAGCTATCATCTTTAGAGCAATCATGTTCTGAAGCTGTAAGAAATGTCCTTTATAAAAGTAGGAAGGATTTCATTAGGAATTATTACTTGCCAGGTGGAAGCGTTTCTCTGGGCACATCAGACGTATTTCTCCAGAAGCCATAGCTATACCTTTCATTCTGGACTGTATTCTTTCCATTAACACAGCAGGTTTTTACATCAGTTCCTTGTGATGTGCAATCCGTGCATACCATCCACCTTCACAGAGCTACTTGATCTTCTCACACCCTCTGACTAGCGGATTCTGGAGAGGCCTAATCCAATCCTTTCTGCCTATAAAAAGCCTACTTCTGAATGGGACTTGAACCTTGTTCTCTCATTACTCACGAAGCCTCTTTTAGAGCCATTAGATTCTTGCTCCATGTCTCTTCTTTCCATAGAGGTCACATTCCTGGTAGCCATTACCTCAGCCAGAAAGGTTAGTGAGCTCAGGGCGTTGATGGCAGATCCTCCTTGAACTGTATTGCATAAGAACAATGTTTAATTACATTTAGATCCTAAATTGACCCCCAATTTACTCTTTCGCCTGAATCAGTCTATCCACTCACCTGTGTTCTTCCCAAAACCTCACATCCTCAGAAGAAAGGGGACTCTGTTCTCTTGACATTCAGCAAGCTTTAGCCTTTTACCTGCAGAGATTGAAAACAATCTACAAATCCTCTAGGCGGGGGTGGGCAAAGTTTTTGGCCTGAGGGCCACACTGGCATTGCAAAACTCTATGGAGGTTGTGCCTCTCCAATCAGCTTGGCCCCCGCCCACTATCCATTCCCTCCCACTTCTTGCCCTCTGACTGCCCCCCTCAGAACTCCCAACCCATCCAACCCCTCTACTTCTTGTTTCCTGACTACTTCCTCCCTGCACCACTGTTTCTAACTGCCCCCCATAACCATCACCACCCTGCTCCCTGTCCCCTGACTGTCCCGACCCCTATCCCCCAGGACTCCCATGCCTATCCAACCCCACCTGCTCCCTGCCCCCTGACTGCCCTGCTCCCTGAATCCCCCCCACCCCAGGATTCCCATGTCTATCCAATGCCCCCTGTTCCCCATCCCCTGACTGCCCTCCCCGAACTTCCACCCCCTCCAACTGCTTCCCTGTCCCCCTGAGTCCCCCCAGGGGCCTCCTGCCCCTTCTTCAACCCCTGCCCAACCCTCTTGCCATGCTTCTCAGAGCAGCAGGAGGGTGCAGGAGAGATGGGCCAGAGTGCTGGTGGTGCTGTGTGCTTGCGGCTGTGGGGGAAGAGGGACAGCAGGGGAGAGGCCAGGAGTAGTCTCCCTGACTGGGAGGTCGGGGACCAGGCAGGATGGTTCTGTGGGCCATAATTTGTCCACCTGTGCCTTAGGCTATTTGTTGCCATTGTAGAAAGGGTCAGGGTTCAGGCTATATTATCTCAAAATGGATTTCTGGCTATAATTTGCTCTGCTGTCGTGTGTCTAATCTTCCCCCTCCTCATGGGGTAAGAGCTCCTTCCACAACAGTGCAAGCAACATCTGAAGCTTCAAGGGGTGCCTCTACTTGATACATATATAAGCTTAGTCTACAAGTTCATTAGACTTTATGCCTTGGTACAAGACTCCTCTGCTGTTGCATCTGTTAGGACAGCAGTCCTTCATTTGGCTGTGCCATCGATGACCTCACACCTTATGAGCACTGCTGTCACGCAAGAGTAATTCATAAAGTCAAAATGGCTGAGAACTTAAAAATTGGACAGTACAGATCACAAATCCCAGGAATGACTGAACCTGATGATATTCTAAACAAAAAGAGCACTCAGCCATGCTTACAACTGTTTCCTTGCTTCACATTGACTAAAAGTACATTCTAGGCTTCAGAATGACACACAAAGTGACAGTCCTGGAATCTTCTGATATAGATAATAGATATATTGTGAGCAACACAGTTTTGGTATAAGAGTAGCATTCCATTTCTAATTACATTTAGTGGGCCAAATTCTCCTTCAGCTTATGTTGGTGTAAATTCAAAGTAGCTCAGTTGTTACTCCAAATTTACAGAGATATACAACTTGATTCAAAATCTGTCCCATTGACTCCAAGCCAGTTTGAGTTGCCAGTGTGCTAGGTTTAGTTTCATGTAGAAAGTGTTCAGTTATTTTAGCCAATAAGAGTTTTTTTCTAAGAACTTAATTGCAATTTCTAAGTCTGGCAAAGTATCAAGAAGGCAAAAAACTGCTTGTCCTATCGAATCGTCAACCTTTTGTCTCCAACTGTATTAGAATAGTTGGGCATCAAGCAATTATTCCTTTTGGTCAGTTTGAAAATGAAAACAACATTTAACTATGATTTATTTTTCCAAAATAGAATGATTGCATATACATGTATTTTACAGTTTGAAGTCTTAAACTGAGTGCAATTGAAGAACCATTGAGTACATTAAAGAACCATAGTAACCCTGAGATTTAAAAAGGAAGTGGTGGTATGTTTTTGCTATTATCAAAGTAAAAGGTCTCCAGAGACCACCTTTATATCCTGATTGTGCATGTCTAAAACTAAGCAAAGCTATATGACCAATGTTGTCTCAGGAGGATGCTGAGTCATTAACTCCTATTTATTACATCGCGGCTGGATTATTGCAATTTACTGTTCACAGGCCTTTCAGGCTGTTTATATTTTAAATTAAAATTAGCTGCAACGTTCTGGATGCAAGCACTAAGTCACTCAAGATTTTGTACATCATGTTATAGCAATTTATAGCAAAAGTTCCACACTGATTCTAAGATTTTTCTTTCTGTGAAAGTATGATTATTCATAGCATTGTCCATAGCTGTAATAGACTACTAAAATCTCTTTATTTCACTAAATACTTATTTTATGATCCCTAAGGACTCTCTTGAGGTTTAGAGGTGGCCATTATTTATTGGTTGCAGACAGTCCACTTGATGCTGGGCTGAATGCAGCATGGAGTAAATGGAGCTAAATCTTACTGAAGTGTTTGTGTCAAATTAGTTGGTGATCTAAACACTAGTTTAAGTTACACGTAGTAAATGATTGACAGCAGTAAGTGTAACTGGCACCAATGTGATGTTCAATGCATGAAACAGAAGAGGAGCAGTAAAATCAGCGTGGCCAGAAGAGGTGAGATAAAGCATATTCTCTATAATATAATTTCTTCTTGTGCTAACAGCAATCACAGGACTCCTGGTACCAAATCAAACCCTGGGATAACCAGACTAAACTTTTACTGATTTAACTGAAAGAGATAAGCGTGTCATCTGGCCAGTGCTGTGCGGCTCCAACAGAATGCTGAGTTGGTGCACATTAGATTACTTTCTGAGTACAGTCATACATTGACAAGTTACACCTCTGTTAACATCATCATTGAATTTTGTCTATTCTTCGTGCAGTAAAGGGCTTACACTAAGTCACAACTGTGTGTGCATTAATATAATATTGGTTCACACCTACCACCTGAGAATCCTTCCCAGGCACATCATGGAGGGCTTGTTTTCCGTTAAAATATGGTTCATTATTTTACATTTTTTTTAAAAAAAAAAACTTAAAAAATCAGTTTTGGGAGCGGAGAGTTATCTTAATAGATAAGTAAAAGACAAGAGTAGTTAAAAGATTTATGAATCTCACTATCTTCTCTGAAGATATTTTTTGTTGAATTTAATTTAAATTTTAAACTTTAAAGTGGACTATTTGAACAATTTCTCTGACTCACATGAATCTGGCCATAGTTACCCCAGGAGTTTGTGGATGTGTAGTTGTTACTTTAAGTCCTTTTTCTAGTTACAAAAATAAAAGTCCAAACTTTTCTAAAATTGAAAGCGAGTTTAAAGTGGCCAGAGAGCCACAAAATGTTGTGGAAACTACAAGAGAGGGAATAATTGAAAACTGCTTCTTCCCCCTTCCCTTGTTGGTCGATCCGTTATCTGCTGTTTATTCCTTATGGATGTTTCTCCTTTCCTTGTCCTCTTTACCTCCTACCACAGCACAGTTTGATTGCAAAGCACCCTGAAAGTGAGGGCTGTTTCAGGCCGAAGAGGTAGTGTGGAAGATGCTACAAAATCAAAAATAGAATATTTTTTTTTATAATGTGGTGTTACTGAAATTCTTTGAGTATAATGATTATGAACTTGAAGACACAAAGGGTCACATTTTCAAAAGATTCTACTTAAATTTTATCCCAATTTCATGCACCTGTTTTATTTTGTGTACATTTCCTAGCCATGTTTTTACCGTCACAAATGCACTTTGAGCATACAAATCTTAGTATTTTGCATATGAAATGTTGTGCATGTAATTGTTAAACTATTTAAAACAGATTTTTTTTTTGCTTAAAGAAACTTAGTAATCCATTATGCACCTACATTTTGCCATGATTTTGTATGTATACATCATTGCAAAATGCCACTTCAGTCTGTCAAAGTAGAAATCCAGAAGACAGATCAGGTTTATATTTACTTGGGGTTTTTTGCAATATTGGTTATTCTTGCACGTACAAAATGTTTTCTTTTATAACTGCAAAACAGTGGAGGCTTCTCAGGATAGAATTTCCTACCATATTGTTCACCAGATATGCTATCTTTCCCTACTGCTATAAACAGGCTCTCATTCTGCATCTTTGTGTCAGTTTTGACTACCCACTTTCAGATGTCACCATCCTCCACTGATGCAAAACTAGTCTGTGCGTGGGTACTGTAGAATATCTTGCTCCAGTGTCCTCTTTATTGAAAACTCAAATATATATAAGGAAAATACCTCTCTAGGAATGTACAAAAGCTATATCAACGTTCAGGGTAATCTGTCTCATTTTTGTTAATTTGCGAGATTAACTATCTAGTGCAAGAGTTCTTGACCATTGGTGAGCATGTTGCACAATTTTTAACTGTTCACATGCATCTCATTACCAGAATATTCTCTTTTCATCTGTGGAAAAATATAAAGATTGTTTTCGCACAGTATTAATATTTAAAATGCTACCAAAATATCTTTACAAAGCAATGAATGCATGCAAAGTATACGTCTGTCAATGGTCCTAAATTACTTCAGAAACAAGGGTGTGTGTGTGTTTGAATTTAAAAGATTGTGCTCACCAAAAAGTTGCATGATTTTTGTTTGACAACTTCAACAACTTTCTCAGAGCAAAATGTTCTTCAACTTCGTAGCCTAATAATTATTTTATAAATATCAAAAGTGCAGTGCACTTAATTCTTTAGCTGAAGGCATTATTTTCAGTTTCTGTACACTGCTTCAAGCGTGCTCCATTTAAACATTTTAAAAGCTTATTTGGTGTAAATTGAATTTAACACTGTAGTTGCAAGGGTGTTATGTAAAAAGTCCAAGAGAGTGTTCGGAGCTTAGGATTTTATACTAACAATTGAGTTTCAGAAGTGGAGCAGCTGCTGAATCATCTTAAACTCTGTAGCACCCTCTCTTGACATGAATAGGTAATGTCAAGTGTACTTTGTTCTTACTCCTTTCTTAAATGTGTAAGATAGAAATCAATATACCTGCTACATTTTACTTTGTATGGACTTGGGTTATGTAATGCAGGCTTAATTGGTGATGGTCCTTAGATCTGGTTTTACTTTTATTTTTTCACTTTCAATCAACTTAGACCAGCTGAAGATTTTTCTAATGTGTCTGTCTTAGCTAGTCTTTTTGTATTTTGTATTATTTTTCTTTGCCGTAGAGATCCTGAGGACATTGCAAGCTACATATAGCGTGCTGTATAAAATCAAATTGCCTGTTCTTTTATAAACCTTTCAGTTTTCAGACTGTTCTTTCAAAATAATAGAGAAGCCTAGAATCGCCCATGCTAAAATTAAGAATTTATAACTTCATGGAACAGATGTTTTCATAAACATTTGCTATAATTAATTTCAACTAGGGGATTGAAGGAACAAAGCAGTTTTTCCCTCTTCAAAACTTTATTGCTTTTTCTCTGTGTAGCAAACTCAGAAATATTAGATTTAATATGGTTAATGAAACAGATTTACTCTTCTATTTAGTTTTCATTGTGAGAAAGAAAAGATTAATTTGTACAAGATAATGGCCTTTTGAAAAATGGAGGAATAAGTTGAATTTGAAGCATCATGTGGAAGGGATGAAAATACTGAGGATGAGTCAATGGATTAATATTTTATGAGGCCAAAAACTCTCTGCTGTCATGTGTCAAGGTCCCTTAATTATTAGAATAATTTTATGAGAATGAATTTGATATTGAATATATACCTATGAGTAAAATAATCTGATGGGGTTTGATGTTTGAAGAGTTGTGAACCTTAGTGTTACAAAGAAGCAAAGGAGTCTTTTGTGGCATTATATATAGTTTTAATGCATACTATAATGCTTATAGTATGCTGATTACCTCTTTATACTCTAGATCTGCAATCTGTTAAGTAATTTTTTTGTTTGCATTACACAGCAAACACATTTTGACTAAAATCAGTCTTCCATATTTGTGTTGTCACTGGGTGCTCATTTTGTTAAACAAAACAGTCTTCTAATAAAATAGCTGACACTGCCTTGCAGATGTGTTCTGTTTTTTTAGGGATAGGGCTTGAAAAGAGAGTGCATGGTAGAACCAGAATTTGCTGACATTAAACAGAAGAAAAATATCTGTTTATCCCTATTTTCTTTCTCCCATCTCTGTGAACATACTTTTTTTTGGTTTCTCTGTTTAGCAAAATAATCTTTAAGAGAAGTATTTTTTTTAAAGTTTCAAAATGAGCACAGCTTAATTGTTCTATACCTGAAAGCTCAAGTACAGCTGCAAGGAATTTTGAGTAAACTAGTATTCTCGACTTATCTGTCGTCTGTAAAATTTGCAAAGAAAAATGGGTAGCTGTCACTAAAATTACATTTCAGCTTTCAATAACCATTTAATGAGTAGTGTAATTATATAAGTATGGTACCTCACGTACTTCATTCAATAATTAAAAATAATCTCATCTTTAAAGTGAAAGCTCTATAATTATTATTTGACTTAACCAGGACCACTGTTATGATCTCCAGTGGCACCTCAGATTGTTCAGAGTGGGTTGAAAGTACAAATTAAAATTGTATAAATCATTAAATTATTAAGCTTTAAATATGCTAAAACCGAATATAATGTGGTATTTGAAAGTCATGCTATAGGAATTTACTGGCTTATAATGTAAGCAAATACTTGTCTGTTACATTATCCTTGTCTCTAAGGATAAAACGCTGCACTGTTAATAGCAATAAACAAGTTTTTATATAAAGTAAACTTAGAATTGTTTTTACAGCTGAAAATAAAGATGTTTATTAACAAAAATTTATCTTCAATTAAAAATACAATTTTAAGCACAGTGCTAACTCGTCAGCAGGAAAATGAGTCTTCAGTCTGGCATGGGTAAGCAGCTTTTGCAACTGGGGAATGCACGATCTGATCTCCTAAGTGAAATCACTTTTATCTCTGATTCTGAAACTGACAGCCTCAAAACCCTTCCCTACTTAGTGCAAGGTTTAAGAAAATAGTTCTGACTTTACAATATATATGTAGTTTATTTTGTATTAAATATACTTTCCAAATATGTGAGAACTAAAGAGTTCACAGGTATTTCTTCAGTAGGTAGGAAAGTATCAAAGGAGCAGCAATTCTTTATTCCAGAATTCTGAACTGGTAGTAATAGCTGTTTAGGATCAGGTCCCATTCCTTTTCAACAACTAGCCTTGCACAGTACCACATTTTGACTCTTAAATAAAATGCCATCATATTGGGGGATGAGGGACCGGATTGCTCAGAAAGACAATCTCTGATGCCTTGGTTATAGGTTTTATTTTATCTTAGGACTGGACTTACTGAAAAATAATTTTCATATGAGTTGTCATTGGCTTATATGAAATGAGTTCAAAATAGTAGTGCTCAGCTCTTGGATAGTGCTTTTCATTCCGAGATCTCAGAGTGCTTTACAAAGCCAGTGGTATTGTTATGCATTGGTTACAGATGAAAAAACTGAGGCAAAGGGAAGTGAAGTAACTTGCATAAGGTCACACAGCAGCTAGGTGGCAGACCCAAGAGTAGAATCCAAGGCTCCTGAGTCCCATTGTCGAATTCTATTCACTGAGCCATATGGCCATACCTCTTGGACAAGTGTTTTATTTGAATAAGCATCGTAACTCTGTCTTGATGGGAAAAGACCAAGGATTCAGGGGTATTAATAGTGGACCACCTTCTCCTCTTTGTAAGTAGTCTGTCTTCCTTAGAGGCATGTTACTAAGGCAATGTGTGGGGAAACTTGAACTGCCCTGGCCGCCTTCTGTGGAAAGAAGACTTGATTTTACTGTTCACTTCGTTACAAACATTTCACAATATATACATTGACTTCAGATGAAGAAAACATATTTCTTTTTCATCTATTTTATTAGGCATTATATTTTAAAAGCATCTTATTCACTTAGGCTTATTTCTAGTTGTTAAACTCAGGCACCTTTGATGTTTGGCAAAATTCATATCCAGAACTGAAGTTTGAGATTTGAGGTCCTCTCTAGTTACAATCAATAACATTCTTCAGGATGGAAGGATGAGACTATCCAGGTAAGGCTGTCTGTTTCTTAGCCATGAAACACATTTGCCATGCAACATAGCTTAAGATCTCTTACATATGCCCTTGTACATTGCTGCATTCAATAACAGTGTATCCATGTCACATGACTAAGGTCTGATTCTTTCATTTTTGTCTTTTAGGAGAATCACATGAGAATGGAAGAACACATCATGCCTTAGACTCTGATGGGACATTTATTTCTTACAAGTAGGTACTTGTTTGCTATTTTTAAAAATATTTATTTGACTAGAATGTGGAATCATCACTTACTTAAAGCCAAAGATTATTTAAGAATATTATACAACTTAAACTGAAGCATGCTTTTTCAACAGATTGATTTATCTCTTTTCTGATGAATTAGTGAATGCTGTGAAAAACCAGATTGGTTTGTGAAGCATATCTTGTTAGAGAGAGCAAGCTAGTTAAACATTTCAACACCAAAAGCTCACATGTCCTTGAAGTGTTTTTCAAGTGGTGGTACTAAGGTTTTTCACCTCTAACTGTGTCACTTAAGCTCAATTATGGGCACTTAGAGGTGAAAGACTAATTCACCAGGATCATCTTTGTGATCCTATGCAAAATCACTGAATATAATGATCATATTGGAGCCTAATAATACTTATATTATAATTCACAATAGAATTAAATATTGTTTGGTAATATCTAATTTTGATTTATCACTGCAATCATGACACTATTACATCTCAATTAGTAATAAACACTAGAAATACCATTTAAGGAAAACAGAATACTAAGTTAACTTTTTTGTTAGCATTGTCATCTGAACTTTGAATCTTGCTTGAATGTTTAAGGATATTTACACTTGAAAGCAGAGAAAGCTAATAGGAAACAGCACTTGAATTTTTCTCCCTGTGTTAGTTGATAACTTAGATAATGGATAAAAGTGGTAGAAGTGTCTTTTCAGACTTTATATAAACAAAGAGCCAGTTCCACTATTGAATTAACATTTGAGAGCTATCAATGATTGGGAAAATCCATAGTTTTGGTACAAGTCTTAAATTATATGTCTGCATAACAAAATCTTATTCTTAAATGTGTTGTAAGTAAAGCCATACTAATCATCAGTCTTTCAGATTTATTTATATAATGTGCTAATGAGATTCTCTGGACAAATACAAAATATCAAAATAACTAACAAAAATAACCATTAAAAAACCTAGCCAGTGTTAACTACCGGGTTCAAAATCGCCACACAAAAAAAATAGTTAAACCTCTCATGCAAAACAAAAACAAAAACCTATGTAAATGGGTAGACCTTGCAGCAATCCCTGAAGGGTCATCCTGTCAGATCAGCAAGGAGAGTGAACTCAGAAGTTGAGGACTTTTGACTGAAAACATGCTGCCATTATCTTCAGGACACTTAAGTCTGGAAGATGGTGTTATTTCAAACACCTCAGCTGATCTCAAATGCCAAATTATAAAATGTAAAGAGAGTCTTTCATTTGGGAGTTGAGAGTACCCTTCCCTTTTCAGGATGGGGCCCAAAAAGTAAAGTTTTCTGCATATAGGAATTGCTATTTGAGTCATGAAGTCCTACAGGCAAAATTATGGCCCACACTAAGGCCCCTCTGCATTGCCTGAGCCATGAAGATGCCATAAAGTTGTGCTAAGGGGACAGCAAGCGATTCCTCCTGTGTTAAGAATTCTTTGCTTGGGTAAAGGCTGCGCTGCATCACTATCTTCCAGCTTAGGGATACAGAGAGTGAACCAGGGGAGTGAGGGGCACAAAGTTGTCCTTCGTTCTTTTCCAGCCCTAGAAGTAAATATAATAGTGTCTTGGGCACACCACTACTGAATGATAAATGAATTCTGAAAGAGACGTTTCCAACAGAAGTTCATAAAACTACAACTGAAATTAACAAATATTTAAAATCAGTGCCTGACTTTATGCCGTTCCTGAGTATTTTTTTTTTATTATTATAATTAAAGGCAAGATGATAAAGCAAGGTAATGCCGTATATTAAAAAAAAAATTGGCTTTCAATAGTTGGCAAATCAGCACTGTTATTACATAGCACTACAGTATTTAAGATGTGTATTGAATGTGTTCTGCTCAGTGGCGAGTGACTCGTACCATGTAACGAGACTGGCAGTAAATTTGCGGATAGGTTTGAATGTAGCATTGATAACAGGCAGCACAGAGCTGTGAGTATATTAAGGTGAACAGACAAAAACGTGATGAGCAAGAAAACATAAATGTTAAACTACATTGATTGTGTGCAGTGTTGTTGTAGTAGTGTTGGTCCCAGGATATTAAAGAGACAAGATGGGTGAAGTAATTATCTTTTATTGGACCAACTTCTGTTGGTGAGAGAGAGAAGCTCTTGAGCTTACACAGAGTTTGAAAGCTGCTCTCTCTCACCAACTGAATTTGGTCTAAAAGAAGATATTACTTCACCCACGTCTCTCTAAACTACATTGAAACATAATGGTGATAAAGATTTTATGTGTACATACATGTTATTTGTTGACTAATCTGTTTCCGTGCTGTCCAGGTATCCTTCAAGGACGTAATTCCATCAGAGAACATTTTTAAATGAATATTATTTTGAGTACAATTATCTATTTGAGTAAATTACTAATTTGATAGAATATAGCAACTCCTGACTTCTCTATTACCGTGCACCATACTTAGGTTTCTATCAGGCAGTAGGCTTTTGGGTTAGTGCAAGTGTCATATGTGCAGTTAGCTGATGTGCACTAAGTCCAACTGAAAGTTTTCCCTGGAAGAAACAAATTTCCTTATGTTTAAAAAATATGTTTCTTTTAAGTATTAACAGCAGTTGCATTCAAGTTTGATTTTGGAAAAACAAGTAGTTACAGGTGCTTTAGAATGTTTGAAAGTACAGTACTAACATTTTCCTTGTTGTATAATTAATCCCAAGAGCAGTTTGTTTTAAACAAAATTTGAAAATTAAAAGGCTTAAATTTTAGCCTGGAGTTAATATTCGTCATCAATTAAATATTCATACGTCTGATTTTTAACTACAGCTATACTGATGGTCCTACCTTAATATTTGTTACTTAAAAGGTTCTATACATAGTCTGAATCTTTTTAGGGTGTGTGGATCTTGTTTGCATTAAATTTAGGTAAGTGGGTGTGTTCTCCTAGCTCATTAAGCAGTGGAAACAGGAAGCATGTGAGACTGGGACATTTCTAAATATTCTGGGAAGTTATGGATACGTCCTTGTTAAGCAGCAGAGAATTTGTTACTTGATCTTCAGCTTCTGATTCAGATTATTCTGTGTGCTTGAAAAGAAGCTTTAGTAGAGTAAGATGTGGTTAAATAGTCATCTTTGTAAGATATCATTGAAAGCTTGACGTTCACCAGTGGTGACATTTAAACCACGTGGATTGTTTGTGAGGTTTTTTTGGTATTTGAGTGCTCTGATAATTAATTAAAACTGAATTTTATTATTTTGGAAGAACTTACTTCCCTTAAATGTGTGTTTCATCTTTACACTGCTGTGGTGGTATAATGCTGCAATAGAAGCCTTTGCTAGGTGTGCAAATTGTTCACTTGGCCAACAAATCAAGCTAGACTCTAACCTCACTATCTGTAATACAGTGCCACTGGAAAGTAGAAATATTGTCTTTCTCTACTTCCCAAGGGCAGCTGACCCCCTCCTCGCCAAAGAGGTGAACCCCTTGCCAGCACATGTGACTACAGACTATTACATTAATCTGTTTAGCCGCAGTACCAGCTGCTCGCATGTTTTTAATTATCTTATTAGATGGTATAACAGTGACCTATGAAATAAAATGAAGGTGAGTATTTTTTAACTTTTTATTTTACAGCCTATTTTTCTAAATTTATTTTAATGATCTAATTGTTACTTTTAGGGAGAGCCATAGATGCTGAATACTCATTTTGACTGTATAGAATCTAACATCTGAAGGACACGTATTTTCTTTAAAGGTGTTTTCTGTATATTAGTACTGCTAATAATGAAACTGTGGACTGAAAAAGCTCACTTTTCATATTACTTGTTGATTAACATATTTTATGATTCTGAGACTTATGACCAATATGCTTATAAAGTTTCTGAATAAGTGTTGAATCATACATGACTGTAATGTCCAGATTCCCAATATATCCCAACAAATCTTTTATTCTAAAGGGGACTAATTTCCATGACAACATTTGATCATTCAAAGTTCTGGGACGTATAGACACTGTGTATTCCTCTTTCTGCTATATGCAGTATTTTTGTATCTGTGTCAGTCCAAGGATATTAGAGAGACAAGGTTGGTAAGGTGATATTTTTTATCTGGAAGTTGGTTCAGCGATATTACCTAACCCACCGTGTCTCTCTAATATCTTGGGACTGACACGACAACAACATGAAAAGCTTGTCTCTCTAATTAATAAAAGATATTACTTCACACATCTTGTCCCTCTGTCTAATATTATTCAGGCAGAGAGATGATCTTGTTATGAAAAGATGTTGGCAAACAATCTTCCTCCTCTTGACAGACTCTGCTTCTCAGTTGTTTCCTCTTTCCCTGCAGGTTGGTCCTGCTAGCTGAGTGTTTTTCCTTTGCTCTAGCCAGCTACTAGAATCCCTATGGAGTACACACCAAAGAAAGGAAGCAAGAGAGAGAAGCTGTGTTTCCTTTCTCCATTCCTCTCCAGCTGTCCATCATAAGGCTAGTTTGCACAGTGCTCCCATCTTGTGTACCTCTTGTCTTCCCTTGCTAAAAAGTAGCTTTCTCCCATCCTCACAATCATTCTTGATTGTCTTCACCAATATTTTTTAAGCCACCTGCAGGCAAGAATGTGGCTCTTTTTGGTCATGTGGCCAAAGATCTCCCATAGAAGAGGAAAATAGAGGCAGATCTGGAGCCCTCTGCCATTACAGTTGCCCCTTTTTTCCTTCTGCCTTCTACGTCCTCTATAAAGAACAACAAGAGATTGTTCCTATGTTTTTTCACGTAGCTCAGACACTAAAAATTAGAGCAGGAGGTCTACTGGACTCCTATCTTTCTTACAAGGAAGTCCCTTTCATAGCTTGGCTTTCTTGTCCACCCTTCTGTTTTCAAGATTGAAGAGTCAGGCTAGCCCAACCCCACAAAGCTTTCAACTTACCAAGAAACCTGAAATAGATGGCTTCTCAATTTGGTTCCCTGCTGGCCACAAGGCCTCCCAATTAAGATTTGATTTTGTCTGCAAAACCTCTATTTCTCCTTGCAGTCCTCTGTTCTGACCCTTTAGAAACATTAAATTTGATAGCCTTTAACCTTCTCGTAGTGGAAGTGGCCTTTTGGTTTCCATCACTTCATCTCCATGTGTTGGCACTCCAGTTTTAATGTTCTGTGAGGGGAAGGTAATCCTCTGTATCCATCCTGGTTTTCTCCTTTGGGGATTTTTCTGTGAAAACCTGGAGTACCTAAAAGTCCTTCTGACATTTCCTGTCTGTGCAGAGAGCTTTGAAGATTTGCATTCATCTCTAAATCATATCAGAAATTCCCTTCCTTTCTCATGTTGGGTGCAGCTCTCTCCCATACTCACAATCCTCCTTGGGTTGTCTTCACTGATTTTTTTGAACCATCTGCAGGCAAGAATATGGTTTCTTTTCCTCATGTGGATGTCTTGTCACTTTTTTAAATCCAAATTCTTTATTCCACAGCTGATCTCCTCTGTACAGACCTCTTCTTGGCCACTCAAATAGAGCAGTTTCTACTTTTTTTGAATCAAGAAGGAAGAAGCCTCAACTGAGGCATCTTGTCTCAACACTACTGTGCAGCTCCAACTATTTTAGCAATTTATTTAACTCATGGCAGGTGCTTTATGTTCTTCCTAAGTAGTGGAGCTGCTCTTCATTTTCTGGGAAGCAGAGAAAGTAGTGCAGACATCCAGTCTAGTTTCCCTTTTGTGTCCTGGACATAGGTAAGTGATTAGAAATAGGAAGGTGAGTGCAAACTAACAAGCTTGAGAAGTTCTCAGCTGGAGATCAGAGGTTATGAGAAGAATTGGGTGCCAAAATCATCTTCATCCACAAGGACTCCTTGAGAATTTGGTTGTAAAAGGAGAAAAAACAAGGACTGACATTGCCTTCCTCACATCCCCAAAAAGCATTTTGACATTTTTATTTTTTCTTACAGGAAGAATACAGGGTGTACAGGTGTCATAGGATTGTGAGACTGTGTTTTTAATGAATTATTCAGTTGTTCACTGTGTGCACCCCGTGAATGAGTCCCTAGTATCTGATCATGTTGAATCAGGATCTATCTTTGATCTTAGTTTTCTGGTTCAAAAAAGAGCTGATCAAAACATGGAAAGTGTTGATTCCATAAGAAGAATGTAATGGTTGGCTTGTAAACATCTGGCAAAGGGAATTGCTTACCCTATCTTTCATTTCCCCATATTAATTAAATTATTACACTATTTTTTCTATTAAGGGTCGGTTTCATCTCCCACTCTGATTTCAGACATTTCAGTGAAATGGGTCTGTTCATGAAACACCAGTTCAGCACTTCTCAGTGACATTGGTTGGAACTATTTGTACCCACAAGAAAGCCATCAATAAGGCATTCTTGGTGAAAGGTGTCTGGGTGAGATCTGTAAGGCTACGTCCACACTGCATTTAAAAACCCACAAGCGACCTGTGTCAGCTGACTCAGATTCATGGGCTTGAGCTAAGGGGCTGTTTAATTGTGGTCTAGACATTCAGGCTCAGGCTAGAGACCAGGCTCTAGGACACTGCAAGATGAGAGGGTCCCAGAGCTTGGGCTGCAGCCAACCCCCAAACATCTACACCTTAATTAAACAGTCCCTTAGCCCCAATTAGCTCGGCTGGGCCAGCTGCGGGTGTCTCAATGCAATGTAGACATACCCTAAGAGCTCAGCTGTGGAAGCCTGACACAAGAAGTCAGAATGATTTCATGTTTTCCTTTGTTTAGCGAGCACTTCAAGTCCCATCTCTTTGCACCAGCCTCATCTTAGTAAGAGATGGTAATAAATACACAAACATCATCCAAGGGTGGAACAGAGAACTTTGTCCTTACATGAATCAAGCTGAAGCTAAATACTATGATGAATGTCTCAATGTAGAAATAAAATGGAGTAGATAGCAGTACACCTTTTGCCTAAAATTGTAGCAGAGTCCACTGAAAAGAGTGACCAAGGAAATAGCACCCAATTTGACACACGCAAAGTGACACACAGTGTAATGAGTCTGGTATAACATTGGTTGGAAAAACATAGCTTACTGATGATTTTTAGATATAAATGATACCGCTAATATACAGGTATGATTTAGATAAACCATAGAGCATACTGCAAAGAGGTCCTTTGGTAATCACAGATATGAATAACTTTTTCTTAATTGGCAAAATATATTCCAGTTGTTGATCTATGTAGGCACACAGTAACCACAGTGGTTAAATGTACTTTATGTGAGTGAAAAACATTGCACTGGTTGCTAAAAGGTTCCTAAGCCCCAGCAAAATTGAAAACCACAATAATAGAATTACTGTTTGTTCTGAAATCTGAAGGAGGAGATACCTGTGGTAAGAGAAGGGAACAGAAAATGCATTTAACTGATAAACATCTTCCAAAACACAGTTTAATGAAAAGGTTTTGATGAAGAACAAAAACTGTAAAAAAGCTGCATAGCATTTGGGGTCAGTCCTATTTGCAGATTTTTTTAAAAAAATCTGATGTATAGTAAGCACCACTAGTCCTTTAATAATCTTTAAATAAATAATGTCATTAATGTCATTGTCTTGGGCTTTAAAACTTTTTATAGTTCTCCCATACAGTTTGACAACTGCTCATTACTAAAAAGAGCATGAATTAAAATATTCATTCAAAGTTCTTAAGCACAGCAGGTCTAAGTAATGCAGTATCAGGATTCCTTTAAAACTCAAAGCTCAAATAGTCTTTGTGCCAATGTGACTAAAATTGACAGATAAATGGCACTACATTCTTCTTGGTGTTGAGTTGCATATTTTCAGATCTTAATCATACTGGCATTTGCCCCTTGGAGAGGAAAACTAGTCCATAAGGTTCGTAGTGACCTAAAAGCAAGAACATCTGTTGCAGAACCATGAGTGAGGAGTTGGCTGACTTTAGCAGTAAGGGAGCCTGCAGATGATCAATTCCTTTCTCAGCACTAGGTGTCATTGCAGCCAGTAGGATTTTAAATGGAGGAGTACTATATTACAAGTTGCAACAGAACTATTGCAGCTTACCCAAGATAACTTGGTTTTCATATAGACTCCACTGAAAGTAATTATGATTAGTAATTTCATTTTGCTAAAGAAACTACAATGCTGAAGTTGTATGTAAGGTACATAAAAGAGCTGAGGACTGATTAGTTTGTTAGTCCAAAAAGTTTGATCAGAAACATTTCCAAAAATAGTGTAAAACTGAAATAATTCTGAAGAGCAATGAGTATCATCTTTGCAACAAAAGAGTGCCTCTAATTTAACTTGCTGAATAAAACCTATGTGCACTAATAGGGAAAAAATAGCAATTTCATTAAACTAATATTCTAAGTCACTTGGATGTGATAATGATGTCAAAATGAATAATTTGCAGAGAGAGGGGACATTTTTGATACGTCTTTCTAAGCAATAAGATTGCAATATGTTCATGAACTAAAACAAGTTGTGATTGAGTGAGTGACCCTGCATGTCGTCATACAGTCAGTTGCATAAATGTGTTGAAATTATAAATGTGTGTAAACACTCCTTTAAAAACTCTTGTTATGATATATCTCTGAGACAAGAGATTTCTTTCCTGATGATTCTTCTGTGTCCTAGTTACACCAATGCAGACTATCTCTAGGTAGTCAACAAAGAGAAATACAGAAATGTTGGTACCCTCTGGCAGCACAGTTGCACCTCCACCCTTCCTGTGTGACTCTTTCTGTAGCTTGATGATTGTCAGAGCTGTAACTTTTAACTTTCATTATTAGCCTTTTCAAAACACAACAATTTTAGACTGTCTTGAAAATCAGGTATTTGTATTGGTATAACAAGGGAATATAAGGGAATTACTCGGGGCCTGAGTTTGCTAGTAGATATACAAGTGGGAAACAACAAATCTAATGTTGGACTTATTTGGCATAATTATTCATTGTACTAGTTCCTTTGTTGCCTGAATATTAACTTAGGAGAATTAGTACATGGTACCTGGAGGACTCACCAATTTAAAAAAAGTGACTGTGCAATGCTAATAAAAAGTGTGCCAGGTCCTCCAGGTGGTGGCCTCACATAGCTTATTAAAACAGCTTCTCTTCCACAGGACTTGAAGGTAGCAAAGATGGTACCTTTATTTACAAAGGGCTCTAAGGGTGATCTGGAAAATTAGATAGGTAAGCCTTCTATCTATAAACGGCAAGGTGGTTGAAAAAAATATTTAATTCCCCAGAACACCATACTATGATGGGCTCTAGCCAGCACATTTTGTGTCAATCAAAATAATGTGTTTCTAATCACTTGAAATTCTTTGTGTGTGTCAATAAAGTAGTGAATAGAGGAGAAGCAGAGATTAGAATTTATTTCCTTTCAAATGCATTTGACAAAATCCATTAACAGAGGCTTCTTTAGCTAAGTAGTCATGAGGTAAGAGGCAAAGTATTGTCATGGATCAAAAACTGGCTGGGAGGCAGAAAACAAAGGCTAGGATTAAATAGTAAATTTTCTCCTTGACAAAAATTTCTCAAGGTCCCCTACTAGCTTCAATACTGCCAGTTATATTAATGATCTGGAAAGAGGAGTGAGCAGTGAGGTAGCAAAATTTACAGATATGACACAGTTATTTAAGTTAGAGGGGACCAGTGAGGACTGAGTAACTTCAGAGGAGCTTAACCAAACTAGGTTAATGGGCAACACAATGAAGTTCAATGTTGATAAAGGCAAAGAGGAAAAAAAATCACCTACTTGTATACTTTACAAGGTTCTAAATAACTTTCCTGAATGGATACTACTATTTGAGCATCATTATAGACAGCTTAATGAACACCTCTACTCAATGTGCAACTGCAGTCAAAAAAACCCAAACAAAAACTCTTGTTATGATATATCTCTGAGACAAGAGATTTCTTTCCTGATGATTCTTCTGTGTCTTAGTTACACCAGTGCAGACTATCTCTAGGTAGTCAACAAAGAAAAATACAGAAATGTTGGTACCCTCTAGCAGCACAGTTGTTAGAATGTGCAAGGAAAGGACAAAAAGCAAAACAGAAAATATAATGCATTAATAGAAATCAGTAGTGTGGCCTGATCTGTAATATCAGTGTAGTTCTTGTACCCTAGTCTCAAAAAGGATATTGCTGGAGGTTCAGAGAAGGGCAACATAATTTGATTGCAGAAGTGACAAAGAGTCCTATAGCACCTTAAAGATTAACTAAAGTATTAGAGCATAAGCTTTCGTGGGCTAATACCCACTTCGTGCATGAATCCGATGAAGTGGGTATTAGCCCATGAAAGCTTATGCTCTAATACTTTACTTAGTCTTTAAGGTGCCACAGGACTCTTTGTCACTTCTGCAATTCCAGACTAGCACGGCTATCCCTCTGATAATTTGATTGATATAGGTCATGGAAAAACCCTCATAACAGATTGGAAAAAAGTTCTGGTTATTTGCCTTAGAAAGGAAATGAATAAGAGGGGTCCTGATAAAATTATATTAAATAATGAATGACCTGGAGAAAGTAGATCAGGAGCTTCTGTTCTCCTTGTCCAATATCACAAGAAGGAGGGGGCATTCAATTAAACCAAAAGGTGGCAAACTAAAAACTTATTTTTACACATTGTGTAATTAGGTTGTGCAACTCCCTATCTCATTGCCACGTATCACTGAGGCCAAGACCTTTGGAAGATTTAAAAGGAGATTAAACATACATATATAGCTAACAAGAATATCCAGAGTTCTTATAGTTAATGCTAACAAATTTTGGAAGTGATATTTAACCTCATGCTTGAGGGCTAAAGCCAACTTCTAACTTTTAGAGATCAGAATGAGACCTGTTTGGGATGAGGGTAGCAAATTACCCCACATCTGTCTCCTGCAGGTTCTTCTGAAGCATCTGGTGTTGGTCACTGCCATACGATACTAGACGAACTACAGGTTTGATCCATTATGGCAGGTTCCTGTGCTTCTCAGTTGATGATTTTCCGTGTCCTGAGTGGGTAGTTGAAAAGGGTTAATAGAATGAGCTTAGATCTTGACAAGCGAACAGACAGCATCCTCCCTGGAGCTAATTTGATCATTATTGCTTCTGTCTCCTTTTGTCATGTTATCTAAGATTTGCGAAACAGTTAAATATAGCTTGAAACATAGTACCACTCACAGACTTCCTGCCTGACCTTGGACAGATTGCTCTGTTTCCCTTTGCCACAGTTTTCACATCTGTAAAAATGATGACATTTCTGTACCTCATAGGCTTAACGTATTGATGTTTATGAAGAGTTGTGATACCACAGTGATTGTTGTAGAAAAGCATATACACAAAATAAAGCACTCAGCTGTATTCTGGCAGTGAACTTGTGGTTGTTACTTAAATGAGAACTGGCAATGCAATGTCATGATGGTGAAAAGTACAGCTTTCTTACTAGTAATTGGAATTCTCAGAGTTATTGCCTCCAACGTCCTCACTTGCTTTCTCTCCTACCCCAGTTATAAACAGTATCTCTCTCTCTTCCAGGCAGGAACTAGAGACGTATGTGCCATTCACCTCTCTTCTCTCATGGTCTCTGCAGTTCTTTTTCAGAGTAATGGGATTTTCTGATTGCTTTGCACTTTAAGTGCCTAAATGGGGATCATAGAAGTACCTTAGGTAGATGAATGAGATCTGAGTTCTTTGAAAAATCTGGCTTTGAATCTTGGACCTTGCAGCCATGGGGATTAATATGACTTCATAGTGGACCCGAGATTTTCTTCGCATGCTATATATATCTCTGTGGAAGTTCTGGACAGAGCAGGAAAATAATTGTATTTTCCGAACAAAACACTCACTAGTCCAGATGGGGAAGGTGGTACTTAGGGGTGAATAAACTCTCTTTATTTCAGGTTTATTTTGCTCTACATACTTGAGTGGTCCTCAAAAATACCATTCTTTTTATTTCCCCTTTTTGTGCAGTAAATGCCTGTACTTTCATAACATTGCTTTCTGCTTCTTCTCCTTTTTAAAATGCCATTTTATGCTTTCATAAATAAAACAAATTCTATGTGTTTCTTGGATGCATGCAAGAGCTGTATGTTTGACAAGAGCTGTTGCTTTCATTTAAATGTAAATATTACATTTAGATATTCAGATTTTCTCATCAATAATGACCTCAAATTGCAGAGCATAAGGCACAATAATTAGGGAAATCATTTAGTCTGACAGCATATAGCATCAATAACTTGTTGCTTCACTGGGTGCTTGTACAGGTTGAGTTGGGGTCTCAACACATTTAAATGAAAACATTTTAAATAAGTAAACTGAATAAAATGGCAAATCAGGTTTACTGGGCCCAGGTACATCGTGCTACTTCACATCTTTTTTCTGACCGTAACAGCATTGCTTCAATGTTCTTTTAACCCATTTCTTTGGGGTCATTCTGCTGGGGATGCTTCCTCCCTCCCATTTGAGTAGTGGCCCAGAGTAGGGAACCAGCCTGCGATATAGACCATGATCTGGAATTGTAAGTGTAAGTAAGTAAGTGTAAGTGTAAAATTGCAAGTGTAAATGCTTGAGCCCCATCAGTAGTGTTATAATATCCTCTCCTGGGCTACAGGAGATAATGTTTGTTATCTGAATATTGTTTTAAGGATTAAACTGTTTTGCTTCATTAAGAAAAAAAAAGTCTTTAAAATATTTCCAGATACAGGAAGCAGAAGAGCCGTGTACAGTTTCTAATTGCCTTTTAGATAGTATGAGTTCCCTCATTACCTGTGATTTAAGCTAAAAATGAAGTAATTATAGATAACAGTGTTTATCTGGTTGATCTTGGCACCTGCAGTCCTAATGCTCAAGCTTTTCTCATTTTGCTGATGTTCCTAATTTCCACCTCTTATACTTTTACTGATTTTAATGCCTGGTATCCAATATGAGTTCCTACCTTATTTGAATATTATACTGTATAAATGCTCCTTGTTGTAGCTAGTAGACTTCTTAGGACATGTGCTCATGTAAATCAACAGGATTGTAGAACAGTCCTATTTTTGGGTACAAGATTACGTTCCATATCCTACAATAGTTACCTGATGTAAATTAGTAGGATTTCGACTCTCCTTTCCTCTTTCTCCTTTTGATCTATCTTACTAGAACTGTTACTGATTTCATAGTGTCTTTGGATAGACTCAAACAATGTTCTTTAGCATGTTCCTGTCCATAAAGTTTACTTCAGGTTTTCCATTTATGTTGTAGATTTCGAGTCAGCAGCAGACCTGGAAGCTGCTGGCATAGGAGCTAAGCTCTATTCATTGAAAAGTCTCCCTTTCAGTTCTCCTTCCAGAACTACAACAGCCAGACCGCATCCTCTTCAGAATAGTAGAAAATCCTTATTCAATAAACGCCAGAATTACTTACCAGAACAAAATATTCTTATCATTCTCTGTTTTGGCTCCTAATTACATTGTTTGGACTGGATTTCAGATAAATAATTCCTCTCTGAGACTTTGCAGTCTCCTGCTACTCTGCCATCCTAGTGGTGCAGAAAAGGCACCTAAATGACATAAAAACAAAGTCCCATTGACTTTTAATAAGTTTTGAGCTCCCAGATGCCAATACCACTTATGAAAATGGGGCTTGGGAACCTAAGTCAGCATGTTTGAAAATTTTACCCAGAGAGCCTAGGTCAAAACTATAAATTCATTGACTTTAAGATCAGGGAGACCATTGTGATCATTGCAGGCCACAGAACCTCACCCACTCCTGAAATAGAAATAAAATTCTGCCCATTATTCTCCTTCCTTTCCTACAAGGTATAGTATTTCTTTTTCCTTTAAGTGTTACTGAGCCACTCCAATTCACCCCAGTTCAGGAAAGGATCACGCTGGATCCCTCCGCCATGTCTGGATCTCAGCCAAATGGGTAGATATGGCAGGCTATCCTTGTAGTTCAACAGTCATGGATAAAATGGAGCTGCTCCTACTATCTGAATGGACTCCACCTTCTTGTGGATATATATTAAAAATATATATTGAATTTTTATATATTTATATATGTAAAATATATATATTTAATAATATATATTAAAGATATATATTAAAAATATTAAAATTTGCATTTTCCTTTATTTTAATTATGCAGTCCAAATGTATCAACACATGATTTTGCATTTAATTTTCTAGTTTGATATAAAACAATTGCTTCTGCTTGTTAATGGTTTAAATGGTTCCAATTGGCTGTTGATGTTCACACCTCAGTGAAACAAATGGGTCTGGTAAACCTGAGTTCCAATCTTCATTGCTTATTTCATTTTGACTTGCAAATTTTCAGCGAATTTGGGTTAACAAAGCACCTGTGTGAGAGTTTACTTTGTGGAGGATACATTATCTTTGAAAGAAATCTTTTAAAAAATATTTTTGAAAAATGAAAGCTAAATATTTTTTGAATGTTGTAGAATGCTGCTAATGTGGTAAATAGCCTCTAAAATTGTGGGATTTATGATTTTTTTTTTAAAACACCTTATCTTCTGTCTCTGATTTAAAGCTAGTTTTCCTAGCTTATTTTGTGCTGAATTCCAAATAATTGTTAAATTTCCATCATGTAATATGTTTGATCAGCGACCCCTGTGCATGCTTGCCTGGTCAAAGAGCATTCTTGAGTGATGTCCAGTGGGGGCAGAACTTCGTTAAACTCTGCTATTGAGTGTGCTAAGTAATTTTTTCAGTTGCTTATAACTTTTTGTTTGTTTGTTTTTTTCACAAGTCCAGAGAGGGTGTGGATTATTTACTTGCCAGATTTCAGCTTCCTCTGTTTTACTATAGGCCTGTTGAAAACATGTCTTTAGAATTTAGTTACACTGAGAAAAATATATCATTTCCACTCTACCAGTTCAAACTGTTGAAGTCATTTTGCTCAAATTTTCCAAAATAAGTTAGGCCGAGAGCAAGCCTAGAAATTTTCAGCACAAAAGCAGAGGAAAGTTTTTTGTAAGTTTTACTGGTATGTGAAATCTAAGTTATAGCGAGTCTTTAAAAAAAATTAGCTGCTGTAAAACAGGCTCCACTGTAATAAACATATTGGGTTAGATTCTGTTCTCCATTACAGTCGTTACATCTGCACTAACTCAGTTGACATGGCCATGTCAGTGCAGAGGAATTCAGTGACTGTAATTCACTTTTAAAACTGTAAATGACACCACAATCTGACCCAGTGTGTATATATAAGACCACCTGCTTGGCAGCTTTTATAATGGCATTGGTGATGCAACAAGACGGGTTAGGAAAGGAAATGACGAATACTGTATCCAGTAGAAACCATAGGGGAATTTAGATAGGCAGAATACTGTAGTTATCCATGTTTAAATTTAAACAGGGGCCAGATTCTCCCTTTAACTGTGTCAGCTTTACACTACGCATCTAGCACAAAGCATCCCTAAAGCCAGAAGAGCCAGCATAGAAGCAAGATCCTCTGGTACAGAGCCAATGCATTGACTTCTGTCATGCCATACCCCCTTCTGGCTGACATTGTAGGGGTCAGAACTGGCACTCCCATGCACCCTGGCAATCTGCTGCCAGATGAGCCACTTGGGGCTGTTGGCAGATGGCACAACCTTTAGCCCAGACAGACCAAAATTGGAGGAGCCCAAAGATTTCTTAAAGCAGCCTTCACAAACCGCCCCAAATTTGGCTCAGCACTTCAGCTCTTCTTAATAAAGGAAACAATCCTATGAGAAATTCTCCTTCTCTTAACTGAAAGATGACATCTCCCCCAGCATAGTGCCCTGACAGTCATTGGGAGTACTTGTTCAGAATGGTCTCAGAGGAACTGGGGGGAGGAAGAAAGAAGTTCTTACAGCCTGCCTGACCTATCTTGACCCTATTTAGGCAGTGAGATCTGATATGATCACACTTTAAGATTAAAAGAGTGATTTCTCCATTTCTGGTTTAGTTTCTTCCTAGGAAACCAAGCGAATCTCCTAAAAGAAGGACATAACTTTAAACCACCACCACCATGCTGCTGAGGCACATATGCTCGTGAATGTGTCCCTGATCATTTACAGTAAAATTACTATTTGAATTTGTGATAGATTTCAGGAAGTCTTTCTGAGGAGGTTTGGGTTACTTTGGTTGGATCATCAAGTGGCTAGTACTATTCTTGAGATTCAATTCAGAGGAAGAAGTTGGAAATATAGGTCTAATTCTTTTATTCAAACTCAGTAAATGGTTTGGGACAATTAATTTCCAATTGTTTCCCAGTAGAGCAGATTTACTTGTATATTAATGAGGCACAGGTGTTAGGCCCCTGGTGTCTGCATGCCTGGGAGGCATATTTAGGTTGTTTATCTAGTCAGCCATAGGTACTGCAAGGTACTCAAGCTTGCCTTTAACAGTTTATACAGTGAGGCTTTTTAATTTTTTGATGTTTTTTAAAATTTGCTAGCACCTGTTAAAATTTTAAAACTGATCATGTAGAAAGAAGTTAAAGTGATTTCAATAGTAAATAGCACTAAATGTTAAAGAAAGTCCTCTTCTATTATGCTTAACTGCCCAGCTTGACATTAAGAAGAAAAGAAGGTTCATTTACGCAAATATGTCATGTGAGGAACTAATACAGTCAACAGTATACTTTTCTGTTGCATATTTTGGAATAGGTACCTCTTTGTCTAAGGCTGAAACATGAATGTGCTTATATTAATATTCATTTTTCTTGTTTATTCACTGAACTGCAGTACCAACATTTTAGAGAAAATGCAATAGCCTCCATAGACATTATGAATTTCAGTTGCTGGCATAATTATAGCGATCTACATATTCATTAAATCCAGAGAAGAAATGTGTCCAAAAAGACAGCCATGCGTTTAGAAACAGTACACAGCTAAATATATACATTAAAAAAGTTCCCTTCCTTCTGCTTATCCAAAATTACTTTAGTGTGATGTAGCCCTTAAGTCAACTGAGGGTTTTTAATAATGTTCATTCCTTCTTTTCTTTCATGTAGTAAAGAATGGGAAGAACTATTTGTAAACAACAATTACTTGGCAACAATACGGCTGAAGGGGATTAATGGGCAGCTGAGAAGCAGCAGGTTCCGTAGTGTTTGTTGGAAGGTAAGAAGAAAATATTTATTTACAGTTCGTGGTTGCAATATATCAACACATTACCTGGTGCGTTGGAAAATTATTGATGCAAAGAATTACTGGATTTTCCAAGAGACTTCATTCCAATGTTTTCCTATCCATTTTATAATTCATAGGACATTTGCTAATCATATTGTGTCGCCTTAAAGCTGAATTACTGGTGATAGTGAAGGATTTATATGAAAAAAAAAAAATCTTTGTGTTGCGTAACATTTTATTTTTAGTGTACAATTCCATGTGACATATCCATATTTCCTGATACATTTTTAAAATTGAAAACATGCATATTGAGTGAAAAGGGGGACTTTGGCCTATAATTTCATATTTTAGGGACTAACTTTGACTTGTTTACAACCTACATACTGCCTCTTCATAAGCAGCAACTAGAGAATCTTTCTCAATAAGACAGAAAATTAGGAGATTCACGGCCTTTTTGTAGTTACTGGATAAAAGTAGGAACGTCTAGTCATGCAAAACAAGGGCCATCAGAAACCGTTTTTCCTCCTTGGGCAAAATAAACAATATTGAGATACACAGACTGGAGATATAAAGCAATGTGTAACAAAATGGTCAGGACTTCCTCTCTCTCTGATAGAGGAGAATATCTTCCCCAATACACTTACTCTATGTTACCTTACTTGAGGTGGAAGTTTTTCAGCTTGACATTAACACAAAGACCTACAAAACGAAACTTAAAATACACGGAGTAAGTGAAAGTAACCAAAGAAAAAGTAGTAAGAAATTGAATGCATACAATATTAAACAGTTTTACAATTTATAAAAAAAAAAATTCTTCAGAAAGGGCAGGAAAATGGCTGCTCCAGAATTTGTACACAAACATTTTGCACAGCCTATTCCTACTTGTCCTAGAATTAGTTGCCTAACTCTGTATTTAGTCACCTAAATAAAAATGGCATGATTTCAGAGGTGCTGAGCACCCACAACTTCCATTTAAATTAAATAAAGAGGGGTTTGTCATCTCTGAAAATTGGGCCATTTTAATTTGAGAAACTGTGTGGATTTAAGTGCCTAATTTTAGGATATGTGTATGAAAATTTTGGCCAAAGGTTTCATTAAGTTCTTAATATTGACTATTCTAAAAAGAATTGTTTGGGGTAATTTATGTTCTTGACAGGATCTCCTAACTATTAAAATAATAGTTTAGAATGTTTTAAAAAGAAAACTTTTACAACTTTTAAAAATGAGCAAAGAATACTAATGTTTGTCCATATCTTACATCTAGTTTAAATAATCTTCCCCAGTTCAAAGGGGGAAATTTACATCTCTGAGTGTCTGATCCTCCAACACAATATAAAAGAACATTTATACTATAAAATTCAGAGCTTAGACTACATATTTTCTAGACCTCATCTTGCAAAGTGAGGCCTGTAAACTGCCTCAAAGACATGTGGAGAATGTTCTTTTTTCTGTCCACAGTTGTCCTTCCAGTTTATCTCAGAATATATTTTGAATACCTAGCTTCTCTTCTGTAGTCTCATTGGTTATAAATATGTTGCATCATCTCCATTCATGTTATGCCTGCAGCTCCAATCTTGTATTTTTCTACTTTGACCTGTTCCTATATTTTTTATCTGTTTTGGGAACCTGAATCTGTAAAGGCAGATCCTCAGCTGGGTAAATGTTCATAGCTTCATTGATTTCGGTGGAGGTCTAACAATTTATAGCTTCTGCCCCATAGATTATTGCTGGACCTTTATGTTGTATCTCAGAACTAGATTCTTATCAGTTGTTTTTGGAGATGAAGTTCTGAGGCCTGGATATCACTTCCAGGTTTTTTACTGTATCATACTTGTGTAGAATCTTTATTTTTTTAATATCACTTCTCATCCTTGAGATGATTTAGACTGTCCTATAGGAATTTTATTTGGAAAGTTACATTAAGGTGATGAAAATTCTTCTCTTTCTAACAAATACATCTTTTCCGTTGTTGTTAGCTGTTTCTAAATGTTCTACCACAAGACAGAAGTCAGTGGATAAATAAAACTTCAAAATTAAGAACATGGTATAACAAGATTAAAGAAATAGTAAGTAGAATATAAAAAGCCTCTTCCACTCCTATTCCTGGATATTGGAACAGTACTTCTGATATGAGAGAAGTCCTACAGTAGAAACCATGTCCTGTTTCCCTCCTCATCCCCAGCATATTACAAACCCTCGGAAAGCTGGACAGCAGGATCTGGTCATCAACAATCCACTTTCACAGGATGAAGGGGTAAGCTGAGCCTCACTTGTACCATATATTGTGCATGTAACAAAATAATAAAAAAAATCTTGGTCCTCATCGTCAGACTGGCAATAAGAGAGCTCCTGGACGATGAAGGCTAAATGGGAGTACTATAGTGCCACTCCTAAATTGAGCTGGTGTTGAGCAGTTAGTGCGGAGCTTATGCTGCCTATTCAACTCTCCCAGCTTCTGGTGCACTGTGGAGCAAGAGATGAATATTGGGATTTGATTCCGCTTTCACTGAATCTGGCCAACTGGTCATCCATGTAATATTGACTTGTATCATCAGCTCTCTTACTGAAATGTCTGCACTTTTAAAACTAAATGAAGTATTGATAAGTGAATATGCAATGGAACTAATGATGATTTGCTACATATTTGGAAATATTGCCTGTTAAAATAATTATTCTTATTTATTTTTCAAAATAAATGTAAAATGGTGTACATGATTATCAAATGAGTTGGTTGGATAGCATGTCTAGAAGAATATTTATAGGTTGATTGGTGATTTATCATGTATGAAGATTCTCAGCCAAATTGTGGGTTGAATTGCATTCAGTACTGTATTATCAAAACATGTTTATTATGTTCTCGCTCTGCCATTTTATAATTAAAAAAATTGGTATAATGAGATAGAACTGGGATGAAAAAGATAAACCCCCACTTCTTTGAGGTCATTTAAAGACTTGATTTTACACACAGGGTTGGCGGACTTATAATAATTCTAGGGCGGGGTTCTCAGCCTCAGTGCTGTGACTCCCAACAAGTGTTAAAGGGTAGCAACCACCTTTCTCTTCCTGTGTTGGTGGATGGAAGAGGTGTCTGGTAAAGAAGAAATTGAGAGCCACTGTTGTAGAGTCTTGAGTACTCTTTGCTGGTAGGGGATTATTTTCTATAGGTCATAGCAAGCAAGGAGAAATTAAGTCATTGTGATCGAGGAACTCCTGTAAAACGAAAAACCTAGAATTTAACGAAAAACCGAAAACATGAAAAACACATTTGGCCTGATTTTCAAAAATGATGAGTAGCCAGCAACTCTTATTGAAGTTTGCAAGAGGTGTGGGAGTGCAGCACTTTTGAAATCAAGCCACTTAGGTGTGTACATTTAGATTTAGGAGCCTTACTTTTTGCCACCCATTTTTGAAGATGTTAGCAGTTGTTCTTAGTAGTGCTGTGTCTATTGCACAGTAGTATATCGTTAAGCTATTTTATTGATCAGCATTTTTCCAGCTGGTTATGGTTTTAGAAAATTCTGGTTTTATCATTTTCTAAATAAGAGAAATACAGTTATTTAGTGGGATTTATGGAATGTGCATCTGTTTTACAGATATTTGTGCTGGAACAATGTTCTGTGCATTTGTTCTCAAATTAATAACCGATAACTGATGTGTTTTAGTTTATTAGTGTGTTCCCCTGTCTTGTATAGAGACACATTTGAAAGGACAAATCAGTTATGAGATAGAACATCAAAAGCCAGATAATGACAATAATAACATTTATAGCCTGAAAACAGGGAGGGATTTTTCATGCCATAGACCCAAATATAGGTCCAATTATACAGAAGCCTTGAAGTCGTCACAGTTCAATTGTATTGGTGGTCTGTACAAAGGAACTCCAAACCTACTTTCTGCACTGTGGGTGATAAAAGGCTAATGAAAGGTCAAAGTGATTATGGCAGGACAAATAGCAAGTGAGTTCATACGCACCACAAATTCACAGTGCCAGATCAGACGTAGGAATAAAACAGTGGTCTATCTTTATGCATCCCTTTATACAGAGGTGCTGGAACAGTTTGTATAGTGGGGGTGCTGAGAGCCACTGAACTAAACTGTAAACCCTGTATATAATGGAAACCATTTCAAGCCAAGAGATGCAGCAGCACTTCTAGTTCCAGAACCTGTGCCCTTAATTCCAATGAGGTAGCCAGATGTACCATACCTTGGTGCTGTCCTGGGCCTTTTTAGCAGTGGGGATTCTGTTTCCCTGCTCCTTCACAATGTCTTTATCAGCAAAGACTCTTTTTTAGGGCCTTACTCAACTTGTAATCTGAGTCTTGTATAAGCAGGTATAACTAAGAATAAATTAGGTGAAAAGAAGGTTATTAGCCTGGATGAGATAGTGTCAGATAAACATTTAAATATTTTAATGTCTGTTTTGTTTTTCACTGTTTGTAGAAGCTAAAGAAAAAAAATCTTTCCTTACTAGTTTTATCCTCCTACAGATAGCAACCATTGATTTACTTTCCCCTTTGTTTCTTTTGGAGAATAAGCCACCATGGTAATGAATTGTTTACAGAAAATAAAATGTTTTAAGGCAATAGATGTCCCTATTTTCATTTCCTGGCTTCTGATATTTTGTTTTACATGTTTAATGTCTTTGCAAATCTCTCTCTGTACAACACAGGCGAGCACAGTAATATAGTAAAAGAAATCAACAATTGGTTATCTGCTGTGAATTTTGCCCTTCTTTTGCTCTGATCAGCCGCCATATTGCTACAGTGGGAGCTGCTTCTGCTTTGCACTCCACTTTCTTCAACAGTACAATAATCTAATGGCGTTAATTGGAGCTTTGGAAGGATAAAATGAGCAGTCTTCATTCAGGTTAACTTTTGAGAGTGGTTGGTGAACAGGGGCTGGGTGGCAGAGGAAAAAGAGGAGCACAAGTAAGGATACGGAAGTCACTGAAGTTCATTTAAACTCTATTTCAATTTAGGCTTTTTTACATTAATAATTAGGTTATCTCCTTCTGCTCCCCAGAGGAGACTCTGCTTTGCTTAGTATATTTGAGGGACTAGAGCAGAGGTGGCCAGCTTGAGCCTCAGAAGGAGCCAGAATTTACCAATGTACATTGCCAAAGAGTCACAGTAATGTCAGCAACTTCCCCATCAACTTCCCACCCGCCACTCCCAACACCTCCCTCCCCACTACAGCACCACAAATCAGTGCCTCCCCCTTCCTCCTGATCAGCTGTTTCGTGGTGTGCAGGACGCTCTGGGGGGGTGGGAGGGCACAGCAGGCTCATGGGAGGGGCCGGGGAGGGTTGGAGTGGGGGCAGGGCCTGGGACAGAGCCAGGCGTTGAGCAGTGAGCACCCTCCGGCACATTGGAAAGCTGGCACCTGCAACTCCAGCCCCAGAGTCAGTGCCTATACAAGGAACTGCATATTAACTTCTGAAGAGCTGCATGTGGCTCCAGAGCCATAGGTTGACCACCCCTGGACTAGAGAGATCTCCTTTATGTGACAGGTATTTTATTGTCATACATTCCCTACTTGATTTATTTCTGCCTGGGCACAATAGCTCACTTGCAAATGATTGGCCAATGTGCAGGTTAAGCCAATTTGTAATTGCTTCTGAATATTTGAAAATTAATGTGGTCCAGTGGATTGCACATGGAGCTAGGAAGGCCAGAAACTCATGAGTTTTAATCCCTGTTCAACACTGATTTACTGTCAGTCCTTGGGCAAGTAACTAACTTAGCTGTCTGTCTCTTCATTTGTAAAATAGTGATAATACCTACCTCCCAGCAGTGCTGAGGATTAATTGGTTAAATTTTTACATCACGTTGCAGATAGAACTTTCAATACAAGACTAAGTTATTGTAATATGTTTTTGTTTCATGCAATTATTTTGCCTTTTTTCAGTCCCTTTGGAACAAATTTTTCCAGGATAAAGAGCTTCGAGCAATGATTGAACAAGATGTAACAAGAACGTATGTAGACCTATAAGGAACTTTCTTTATAAAATTCTAATTTTTGTTCTTTTTATGCTGTGTACACTGCTTTGTTTTTCTTGACCTAAATTTAATTACAGTACAAGGATTGGTATGTGCATGTACGGAGAAATTTTCTTTGAGAAACAAATGGGAAAAAAAAAAGTATTGAGTTGAATGTTAAACTCTAGAGATTTGTTGATGGTATTGAAAGAAAGCTCTTCTAAATTAAGATATTAGGAAATGTTATATTAAATATAAAATACATTTTTCTTTATGAAACAAAAATTGAGTAAGAATAACTGACAGGTCTTTTGACTAAATTATGTTCATAATAAAAGATTGAACAGATGATTTTCTGTAATTCTTAACACTTATTCAATCAATAATAAAAAGCGGTATGTAATTAGTGAGAAATGTCATTCATCAAGAGAAGTTTAGCATTTCTATTTTTAAGTATAATTTTTCTAGTGTTGTTTGTCACAGATGCCTTTTAAAATTTGCCCCAACATCTCTGTGACTATTTTTTCATCTTTTAGGCCCGTAGGTCATTCCTGTTTAGAAACTTTTCTGAGTTAGAATACTCACTTCCTGAAAATATTTTAACAGGGTTGGATTACTGACTGTAATGTGTAAATCTAATTAAATTCAATTATAGTTTTTTAAATATATGACATGTTGCTACATTATATAGCATCCATTTTACTTATAACTTGAAATAAGATAGTATTGGTCACAGTCTTTTAAAAAACCTTATCTTTAACACATTTCATGTACTATATAAATGTATAAAAACAAAACAATGAGGAAGAATCATTAATATAGGTTTCTGGAATATTTTGTAG
Organism: Dermatemys mawii; assembly: GCA_007922305.1. NCBI lineage: Eukaryota > Metazoa > Chordata > Testudines > Dermatemydidae > Dermatemys > Dermatemys mawii. The sequence goes on along the minus strand of ML677349.1, from coordinate 48,217,294 downwards.
GTCCACCCCAGACCTGTTTGAATGCATTTTTGTCTGAGGTATAATTAAAATCTGAATATGCTTTAAAGTAAGTTCTCACAGATGCTAATTTTTGTTTGTAAATGGAAATGGTTCAGGATGTTATAAGATTAAAATATATACATATCTAACCTATAACTAGGGATTGAACATTAGAATAATGATAGATATGGTAGTTAGAGGACCATTGTAAAAAAACAAAAACAAAAAGAATATAGAGTCCAGACTGCTCTGACCTTAGCAATGGAGTACAATGTATGGATATCTTTGTTGTCCATTTATCTAAATAAATGTGAATAATGAACATTCTGCATAGCCATTTATCCAAAAAGTTGTCTACTTCCAAAAATAACAGTGCTTCATCACAAGTCATCAGTATCAAAAAAGTCATGAAACGTGAAAGTTAAAATTCTCATAGTAATATTAATTTGTCTACATTGCACATGCAGTTCATACTTATTTAATTGCCTAGCTCATCATAAAACATATTATATGTAAAGTGAGTGAGTTAATTTTTCTATGAAAATATTAGAGTTTACGTTTCCTGACTTTTGTGTTAAAAACAGTTTTTAATGTTGTATTCATAATTTTTCATTTAAATTCTTATTAAAAATGGGTGGGCGGAAGGTACGTTAAACTGCTAGAGTTAGCCTGTAATAGGACTCAATCAATTTTAAATATCATAAATATAAAATTTAAAATGATTTGGGATACCATCTTTGTGATTTTACATGTTTTTTTAAAAAAGTTTTAATTGTTATTGCATGAAATACCTTCACAATCCAACAGTAAATGGATTAGTTTACTGTACATGTGAATCTGAGAAACCAGCTGCATACACAAGCTCAAAGTAACTACACCAGAAAAACTGCAAAAAATAATTTTCTTTAATCTCTACTGTAATCTTAAGTGTAACAATAGTATGCATTAATAAACTTGGACAGAAATGTGATTTTTTTTTTAGGTTGGAGTGTCTATAATAGGCTCTAAATTTTAAATTTCAAAATTAATTTAGATAAATAGGACTATGAGAGAGGTGAATTCATACATTTTCTACTGCTGAGAACATTTTTCTACAAGGCTGGGTTAACATGGCAGCTGCATACCTGAAAGAGCAAAAGAAAGATACAACTGTAATTTGCATTATGTCAGGATTACCTCCCCACTCTGAACTTTAGGGTACAGAGGTGGGGACCTGCATGAAAAAAAGGAAATAACCCACCAAACTTATTTTACCAGCTTGGGTTAAAATGTTTTTTTCCAGAACACAACTTTTTCTGTGTTTGGAACTGATATGCTGCCACCATTAAGTGAGAATGTCTTAAAAAACTATTGGACATGGGCCACTTGAAGCCCCTCTTTCTCTTTCCACAAAACCCTCAAACTTATTCCCTCCCTGGGAAGCTTGCAGATTTTAAAAGATTTTAAAAGAAAGATTTTAATAAAAGAAAAAAAAAGAAAGGAATAAATCCCTTATAACCATCAATAGAACAGCATTTACCATATTCAACAAAAGAATTAAGAAACCAAACCTCTCCCTCAAGGCAACTTTCTCCCACTGTTGATATCTTTGCTGAATCTTACAATATCAAGAAGCACCCAGCCAGCACTCACCACTGAGAACCCTTCAAGTAATAAAAAGAAGGTAAACTTACTGACTACCTTACTTGATAGAAAGCTTATAGTTACAGTGAAAGAAATAGCTGTGATTCATCCCATAGCCGAGTTCAACAGAAAGAGACCCAGAGAGAAACTGAAACTCAAAATCCTTTGTCTCCTGAGGAATTTCTCATTGGTCAGTTGTCCACCTCTTAGGTTACCTTTAGCTTAAGCTCTTACAGGTAAACACTAATTCTAGGCTACTTTATACTTATGACACATTATTTGAGAATTATGGTGTGTATTTCAATCAGACATGTACAATCCCCCCACAAAACCAAGTTGGAGCACTGCATTGGGAATATCAGATTGTTGGCATGACTTATTAGGTCCTTCTACAATTTTAGCTTGTTATTCAGCATATTCAGAACTGACTTTTAAATAATTTAATATTTGAATATTTTTCAAATTAAATCCGTGAAAAGGGCCTATTCCTTAATAAGAACTATTTACAAGCAAAGTATTAAATGTTTTAGTTGTTAAGTCAATTTTAAGTTATTAGTGATAAAAATCTAAATGATGAAGTTTCTTGTTTAACTGTCCAAGAGCTGAGAGGTATCAGAATTGATTTTTCTTCAGCTTTACCAAAATTTTCGCTTCTGAGTTTTAACCAAGCATGGTTAGTTTCTTCCTCAAATACAAAGCTTTTTAGAAAGCTGTGAAAATAGGCGGTTATAACAAAAATACTAACCTAACCTTAATTATATATAGCAACCACTACCAGGCTGCCACTATAATACTGCATTCTATTATTCCACTAAAAAAGAAATTCCTATCTGAGCATGCACAATAGTTACTCACAGTAGATGTAAGAAAGTCATGATTAATAACTGTCATTCAGCAAATGCACTAAAGAACAATGATGGTGTGTTTTCTATTAATAAAATATGTAGAAGCTAAAGCATAGCTTTTAAAAGTTATTCCCAGCTCTCTGTCTCAGAAACCAACTGTTTCACCTCAGACGCAAAAATTTTTTTAATGCTATATAATGTGTACAGATTATTTTGTTTTGTGAGGCTCCATCTGTGTACTCAAACTAAGATACTGTCCACTAATTAGCATCACCTTCTTTTCTTTTAAGTTAGGATTTTGAATAGCCAGCCTTGAACCTGTTTATCAAACATTCTAAATTAAAATAATTTGTAGAGATCCCCACTGGACCATCTCCTGTGTTTTCCCTCTCACAATAGAACCTCTGCCTGCTGCTCAAATGGATTTGTACATCAAGATCTATATGTCTGAAGAGAAGTAGTGGCAGCTGCTATTGTTTCAAAGAAAAGCAACTTAGATTGGGGGAAGTGAAGTAGAGCAGTTTTGTCCTTTTTTCCAAGAAGTGGGAAGAAAAGAGCATCTATGCCTTCAATGGGCCTATCTACCACAAACTCACTGAATTCTCCTTTTGAACCCACTTGTACTTTTGGCCTTCAGCATCCCCTTACAGTCAGTTCCATGGGTGGATGGTGTGTTGTGTGAAGAAATACTTTTTGTTTGTTTTGAACCTGCTGCCTACTAATTTCATTGGGTGCCCCTTGTGTGAAGGTGTAAATAATATGTCCTTATTCACTTTCTCCACACCATTCATGATTTTATAGTCCTCTGTCACATCCTCCCTTATTCATCTCTTTGCCAAGCTGAACAGTCCCAGTTTTTTTAACCTCCTACAGAAGCTGTTCCATACCCTTAATCATTTTTGTTGTCCTTCTCTGTACCTTGGTGAGGCATGAATTCCCTTTACAAAAGCAGTTTTAACTCTTCCTCAATAAATTGTGTTAATCTGTGTGTCTGATAATTCTGTTCTTTACTATAGTTTCAATCTCTTATTTTGGGGAGAGGTATTTTTTCTCTTCCCCCACTGTGCCTCCTGCTGTCTTTCCCCTATTTGACCTAATTCTTTGGGGGCACCTAGAGCTCATTTCTTCATGGGCCCCCTGTTGTCTTTGAGTAGTCCAATATTCCTGGGGAAAGGGACAGTTTCTTTTCTTTCCTCTTCCAACCCCAAATTGTTGAAATAGTAGCAGTAGCTTATGGAGTCCTTGGTGGGGTTTCCCCATCCATGCCGATAAAGTACAGCCCAGTTGAGCAGAGGGTAGGGGATGTGTCTCAGAAAAGAAATAAAAATGCCCCTCTGGAGCCCCTAAATATATTAAATTAATTTTTTGAAAAACAATTCACTCACTCTGAATTTCACTTGTATGAAGTGAGGGTATTTTTAAAGCAGACTTCAGTGCTCATGCATTTGCTCCTATTAGCTGCAATAAAACATGAAGATAGGCATATCTCCATATATTTATTTTATCTCATAGAGCTGGAAAAACCTTGAAAGGTCATTGAATCTAGTCCCCTTCCTACACTAGCAGGACCAAGTACTGTCCCCTGACAGGTTTTTTTGCTCCAGATCTCTAAATGGCCCCCTCAAGGATTGAGCTCACAACCCTGGGTTTAGAAGGCCAACACTCAAACCACTGAACTATCCCTGCCTCCCTCCCTGTTTTTAGGGAGGGATAGCTCAGAAATTCATACCTGTTTTTAATGTGATCCTTACTCTGAGCTGTAATTAGATGTAGAACCCTATTTTTTTCTAAAATGTTTCCTTTTTTCATCTGAAGGTACTGTACTTCTAAAATAGACTCTAATTGTACACTAACATTCCCTGTAAAATTCTTCCTGAGCTGATAGTTCTGTCTTAAGCATCATAGGGTCTTGTGTTTGCATTTACCATAATTAACACTTTAGCCATCTTATTCATGAATTTGTTATTATTCTTCCTTCCAGAATCTCTGATATTGCTAGATACTCAGAGATATCTTTGAGTGTTTTTGAGTTTTCTTTGTTTCTTTCTTTCCTAAACTCCTTAGGGCAGGGCTGAATAACAGTCCTTCATAAATAATCTCTTCAAAATCCTAAATTACATTGATTGCCATCTGCTGTACTGTACTTTTGAAGTCTCAGATGTGTCCTTCCTTTACAGTTACGTGATTATTACAAATGCAGACTAGTTTCCAACTGTTGGTCTAACATTATTCCCATCAAATGCCAGGAAAATATTACATTCTTCAGCCCAGTACCAGGGCCATAACCACCGCAGGGTGAATGGGGTAGCCACCTAGGGCACAAGACTAGTGGGGGAGGAGGCAAAAAAATGGGGTGAACAAAATAAATGGTAGGGGGTAGAGCCGTGCAGTGGGACTGGGATCCATGGGCCCAGTTACCATACCATGACATGCCACTCTTCCTTCTGTACTGCTGCTGCAGGCAGTTTTGCCTTCAGACCTAGGCAGCCAGAGAATAGCGGCTGCTGGCGGGACATTCATGTTGTTTGCGGCGTGGGTGGATTGGGATTCTGCAGGATCTGCTGCCTTAAGAGTGGGAGTGAGATAAAAACTCAACAAACAATGCAGGAGTGAGTGGAAGTGGGTATTGTGGGGTGGGATAGGAGCAGGATAAAAAGAAAATAGTCCCACACAGGACTCTAGTTGGGGTCACAAATACACTTGCTCACCTCGGGCACTAAAATCCGTACTAATGGCTCTGCCTAATACCTTGTTTGTTATCTTTAATGCCACCATTTTCAATTCATTTAACTGTGCTTCAATGCTTGGCATTTTATAGTGGCTTACAACTGAGGATTTCAAAGCATTTTTCAAGCATTAAATAATTAAGCCTTTAATATTTTTGTGAGTAGCCCCAATGGTGTTCTCTCTCTCAGTTTTCCCTCAAGTCTCATTACAATTGGTGTTTTTCTTAATCTCATCTATGAATCAAATGAATATGTGAGAATCTGAGTTTTCATTTTAAAAAATGGTTCTAGCCCTCATGGTTGTGGTGAAAAGCATGAAAACGTGCTCCCACGGAACCCGAATGGCTCAAAAACCAGTAGCTAAATGAAAAAACTTCAAATTTGTCTTCAAAATTATTTCATAATAATTCTAATTATTTTTTAACATTTGAGGTTGGCAGTCTTGTATGCTCTTTGCAGCCAGTTGACCTAAGCCACAGAGTTAAGTAACTGTGGCAAATTTGCCTGCACTATTATGATGGGTCCCGCACTCTCTGTTCTTTTTGGGGGGTTCAGGGCACCATTTCTTGCCCCTGAACAGGATATTAACTGCCCCACTAGTATTCTAGAGTAGGGGAATGGAGAGGGAGGGACCTGGGCCTGCCCTGTACTCAGGGTCCCAGCCCAGGGGCCCTGAGGATAGCAGTAAACTACTTGAACTAGCTATTTCTTCCCCTGGGCTACTTCCCTCTCCTACTCTTCAGTTGTGGGGCCTCCTGCCCTCTCTCTGCCAAGCCAGTTGTCCCTTTATCTATGGTCTGGGTCTTCTTAGCTCACCGCAGCACTTCTTCAAACTCTCCTCTGTTTTTCTCCAAACTTCTCTCAGCTCCCACTCCTTTCAAACCGCTCTCAGCTCCCACTCCTTTCAAACCGCTCTCAGCTCCCACTCCTTTCAAACCGCTCTC
>ML677349.1:48024194-48211146 GCA_007922305.1 Dermatemys mawii | reverse complement strand
ACTCCTTTCAAACCGCTCTCAGCTCCCACTCCTTTCAAACCGCTCTCTGCTCCCACTCCTTTCAAACCGCTCTCTGCTCCCACTCCTTTCAAACCGCTCTCTGCTCCCACTCCTTTCAACTGACTGATTGAAGCAGGGGGTTTTTATCATGTGCCTGGCTTCAGGTACTCTAATTGGCTTCAGGTGCCTTAATTGCTCCAGGTGCTCCAACCAAGTCTAGTAAACTTGCTTCCCTCTACAGGGAATAAGGCTTCCCTCTAACACTCTCCTGCTGCCCTTTGGCCATGCTGTATCACTGCGCTAAGTGGAATACCTTATGTCCTGTTCATAATCTACTTTACACGAAGCTTTTATTTTGGATAATTTGTAGTCTGGTAGCACCTAGAGGCCCCATTATGCTTGGCACTGCACTGTTTTATCCACAATCGCTCACTTGTCTTTCTCCAAGCAGATATTTTGTGTTACTCTTCCTTTTGGGCTATAGTATCTGACACAGATCTAAAATGCTAAAGACCTAAAATAATTAAACTGTTCCAACCCCTGAGCACCATCTGAGCCTCTCTCTCTCTAATCTATCTAATCTAATCTAATCTATTTTTTCCATTGTATATTTGCAAATTCGTTTTGAATGGTCAACACGTTAATAACAAAATTATTTTCTTAATAAATGTGAATAATAAGCCCTATGATGCAGTATTTCACTTATTTTATCTCCTCCCTCAACTGTTCTGTTATAGCATTGTTTCAGTTATCATCTATGGTTGAGGAAAAGGTTAGAAGAGGCTGTTGCAATATACACTTAAAACATAGTTCAATCTTATGTTAAAAATGTATGTTTGCCCAAATTTTTGGATATTTTAAAGGAATAACTTCAACCTCTCCGTCTGTATCACATTTTTAATTTAACTGAAGCAAAAACATTTCCATGAGTAATTGAATAGAATTGATTTTGGCGTGTTAATCTTGATAATCTGCCCAGTGTTATAATGTTAAAGACGAAAAACCTGCCATATTTGGGTGATCACACCAAAACAGCAGCTTGTGTTTACATTTTCCCAGTCTTAGAGGTGGACAGTAGAGACATATGAATGACTGTGTTGTGTTCATTGTTCCTGTGTAATATACACAAAATACTTGCTTGTGAACACACAACCAGGTTTCACATATGCACCTATTCACAGCCTGGAAAGTGAAAACTTAAACACGAGGCATTCTTTGAGAGTTGTCAGCTGCTGCTGTGTGTTTATTTTAATTATTAGAAAAATTAAGCAGACTTTCAGGAATAAGTGTTAACAGTCAGTCTGCTGTCCAATAGACACTTCAGTTCTGAGTTCTCTTTTGAAGTGTTCTTTTAAGCTGTCTAGTTCTCTGCACCATGTCCTCCTCTTTTGTTTGTTACTGTTTCAAGCAATCACTATTTCTCGCAAGTGTGGAGCGTTCTCAAATATAGGCTCCGTTGGTGTGGGCTTATTTTTTGAGGAACATCCTGTACAAATTTAATCCTTCAGTTTGCCTCTCCTTTGAATGTCCAAGGAGCCGAATGATCAGGAATACATCGCTTGCCAGTAGTCTCACATTAATATCTACATTGCCCTGGATTGCTAGTCAATAGGATTTTTCCCAGCCTTCTGACATCTTCTATTTTCTGCCTCTCAAGTTTTTTAACACTTGTTCATAGCTCATTCTCTCTTGTCATAAATTTTATTTCTGCAAAAGTATCAAATGATTTCTTGAAATTAAGGTGGAACCTGAGACTGCCACTTTTGAAAATCTGATATAGGATGATTAGGCGTTATAGAAAGTTTCAAGAGGACTAGGATAAATGGAAGTTTGCTAGACCTCAAGAACTTCAGGAGCCCTATTATTTATTCAGTTTTGAATGCGACTTCCATTATGTATTGATCAGGTCCCAGAGTTTTATGTGTTACTTGAGCAATTTCCTAGACATCTTCATGACATAGTAAAACATTGTACAGTATGCCTTTTATTAAAAATACCTTGAGACCGCAAAAACAAGCACAAATTATTGAACTTGGATATATATTAATCTCCACACTTCTACTCCCTTTATACCATTTTGGCAATTTACAAATCAATGAATGTATCAGTTGTATTAATTTTATTGGCTTCTTTTGCCCATTTTTTTATCTTGCAAATGGAGATAAGATCAGTTCTCAGTCCTTGAAATAGCAGGATAGTCCTGCTGTTTCCATTGTAGTTGGCCTCAATCACATTCAAAGCATTCAAGCAAGTATATTTTAATTATTTGAGGCCTTGTGTTTCTTCAGTGTTTAATTTTCTTGAAATCAAATGTTTCAATGACTAGTAGTCTCTTTTGCCATATCATGAATACATCTTGAGCTATTTTTGAATCCTTTAGAGCAGAACTGATCAACCAGTGCGCACAAACTGGAAGTAGAAGCAATTGGAGATGTTGTGGTAGGTCACACACTGCTCCTGAGAGCAGCATAGTACCTGGTTTGCTAGATCCCACAACAAGAATCTGGTTACAGGAGAGAAGGAGCCTTCCCACCCTGCTTTGGCACCTGCTTCCCCACTCCCCTGCCCACTCATTCCATCTTCTTACTCTCTACTTGAGCAAGGCATGGTTCTAAGGCAGAGCAAGGGTCTCTTCAAGGAAAAACCATGGGACCTCTATACTTTGGAACTCTGGCAGTGGGCATGATGTTCTTCTATGACAAACTGTCTTGTGGAGTAGATTCTCGAGGTCAGTCACATTGTACAGCTACACCAAAAGAAGGATAAGAGACATTTGATATGGATTTAATCAGGCCGCAACTGTATTGTTAGATGTATCGGACTAACCGGCAGATAAAAATGTATAGTGCAAGCATCTCCAGGTTCATTCAAATAACTACCCAGGGCTTCCATCAGCTCCACTTCATTTTCCATCTAAGTCCTCCAGCCAACTCATGGCTTGGACCTTACCACCACCACCACCTCCTGGCCCCCACCCAGTAGGTGGAGTAGGGTGGGCTGTAAGAAAGAGGGATAGTCTCTCTGCTGTACCAATCATGGGAGCCCTGAACAACTCCTCCTTCCATTCCTTTAACCAGCACCTCCTTTCCAAGTCCCTCACCAGGCTATTTTTCTGATCACTGGATGCTTTCCCTGTGGAGTACCTGCACTGGACATCGGCCACAAAATAGGTTGTGACAGAGAGCCTGAACCCCCTTTCCTCCGCATAGTAGGTCCTTCCCGACAGCTGATGTGGGGAAGGCGAAAATTCCTTCCCATCCCTCCTAAAAAGGATTGACTAGCACAATGCCCATAGAAGATCCTACCTCAACCTGATATTTGCATCCAGGGTGACCAGACAGCAAGTGTGAAAAATTGGGATGGGGGTGGGTAATAGGAACCTATATAAGAAATAGACTCAAAAATTGGCACTGTCCCTATAAAATCGGAACATCTCGTCACCCTATTTGCATCTCGAGTGAGAGAATAAGTGCTGCCTTGCTTGCTGCCTGGAGAAAGCACTTCTAACACCAGGACTTGAGCCTTTCAAAAGCTTCCACCCTAATATTCCCAGGGGATTAGTCAGTGTCACCAAGCTGAACTCCAGCAACCTTTTACCAGCAGTTCTGACCTCCTTAGCCTCCCCTCTCACCCCCACCACCACCCTGGTTTCAGGTGTGGTTACCATGCAAAAAATTTGGTAATTAGACCAATCTGCCTGCAATTTAATTTTCTTCTTGTAAAACTCTAATCATAAGGTATCATACATTCAATGTGATATATACTTAGAGGCTTGATATATGCTAAATTATATGGTTCACAAAGTTTTGTTTGCAAAATAAATACCACAACTTTTCCTTTTATTTGTTATTGTAGTAGAACCCCAATACACAGAGAAAATGGGTAACGGAAAACAGATATTATAGGATACCTAGAACTGTTTATAGATGTCCAAGTGTCTATCTAAGTCAAGTGTCTGAGGTAGTTTTTGTGAGCTATGTGTTTTACATTAAAAGAATGTTTTTCTTTTCTCAGATTTCCTGAAATGCAGTATTTCCAGCAAGAGTGTGTGAGAAAAATTCTTACAGATGTTCTGTTCTGTTATGCTAGAGAAAATGAGCAGTTGCTTTATAAACAGGTAATGAAAATATCATACAGGTAGCATCCATTGACTCAACATTTTCTATAGAGCTTGACAAATGATTGAACAATAATGTAGGTTTTATTGTATCCAAAGTTGTATCATAATGCTTAAGCAATCAAGGAGCTACTTGCCAGCTACATGGTAAGAAAAGTAAGCTCATTCAAGCACATATGCTTCCTCTTCATGAGAAGACATTCCCTCAGATTGTCTTCTGTAAGCTGCTAAATCTAATCTTCCAAGTTTTCTAAATATGTTTGTTAACCTCTTTTAAGCCAAAAGCTGTTCTGGGGTCAGATGGATAAATATTGAATATATGCACCCCAGTTAAAATATATGATACTGAATAACAATATAAAGAAGTTGAATGGTTGATGAGGGATAATCAAGCAGTTTTACAACATATATAACATTTGAAATTCTTCTAAATTCTTCTACAACAGGATGCAGATATACTGTACGTTTGCTGTTTGGTCCTTGACTATATACTACAGCATCAAAATACGATGCAGTGTAGTGAGTTCAATTGAAAAGTTTTAAATCTTTTTATCAATATATATGTTAATACAGGTTCTATTATATTACTAAATAGACTGTCTACTCAAACTAGTAGTCTCTTACTGTTAAAAGTAAAAGATAACATTTCAAAGGTACCAACTGATGGTGAGATGAAAGCTAAATTCAGCATTTGCGCTTAAGGTTTTAAAATGATCATAGTGTTTAAATTCTTTAACAAGACTCGTGTACAGTACTGAAAGAAACATGGAAATCAGAAAATTTTGTTTACTTTTGGAGTAATTTAACATACTGTGCTGAGACTAAGAATTAAGTAACTATAAACAAGGACTAAATTGTAGAGAAAATTGTATGTAGACAGAAAATGGTTAATGACAAAAATGCAGAGTTGCTGTAAGCCTACAAATATTTATAACATAGTGTATCCTTCCACACATTCTACAACCACTCCATACCCAGTTAGGAAATTATTTGTGTCTGATGAAAAGATGGGCATATTTGAGTTGAAGCAGCAACTTATCAAGAACTGTCTTGTAGATGGTATCGAAAATTAAATATACAGTTAACAAAAGCAGCAAATATCAGCTGATTATTTTTAATTTTTGATGGACTGCGAGTAGAGAGCTACCTTGTGTCATGGAGAGAAAAAAATTAGATCAGCAAGCTGTATTTTTCAGGGCACTGTTGTGGAAAACACTCCAACAGTACCCAGGCTTCCTCATTTTTAGTGAATATAACCCAGAGTGTATGTGATGAGAAGGTGATGGGGAAGATGGAAGATCACGTTCTGGATAATTTAGTGTATCATTTATTAAACAAGAAGTATAATTTCACTCTTTGATATGACTTAAAAGGACTTAATTACTCCCTGCTTGTGTTTAAAATCCTGTAGATTCCTTACAGAGAAATAATACCTTGCTACGTAAGGCTTGAATATTTAGCCAGATCAAATTAAAAAAAAAACCACCCTGAGTTTCATCACAAGCTGTTAAAGCTATTATTTTGTACTAGGTGACACCCCGTTTAACATAGACCATATTGTTAATAGTTATGGGATTTTATTGAATTAATGAGACTGTTATCATGTAGTAGAGTGTCTTGCTGAGTTAATTGAAACTGCAGAGATTATATAAATGGTATTAATGAACTTTGACTGCCTGATGCCTCGGCTTTAATAAAGACTGCTTGGTGGGCTAAATGAACATAGGCAGATAAAAGAACAGGTTCAATTTTGCGAGCCTACAGGCTGTTGAGAAAGAAAACTTCTTTTTACCTCTGTTTTTGACTGGTGTCATTTCAACAGTGCAGTTATTTCAGAAGAAGGTTGCCACGAGAGTAAAGAGAGGGGTAAAGGACAGAAAATGAAATGAATTGAAATGATGAAAAATGGCTGATATCTATGACAAGTGTTCAGTGCAGTAGCCAAGAATTGTGGTGCTGTGCCAAAGTCATAAAACAAATCTTTCGCTTCTTCATCTCTTCTTTTTCCACTCCCATTGTTACTGCTTGTTTCCAGAAGCTGCATTCTTGAATTAAGAATGCCTCCACAAAACTATCATCAATAATAACCATCTTTTCTTTGTATTCTTGGCCCTCTTGCCTGTAGATGACTTTCTGTTTCAAAGCCCCTGTAAATACTGTGTCAAGGACTAGCTGACAAGAAGTGCTGCGCGTGTGGTGAGGTCAGCATATAATTTTTGGTCTCCCTTAATGCCGTCAAATATCTGTCCATGATAATTCACTCATTCAACCTTCCTTATTTCATTTTTGTATCTAGGAATGAAGCCACACATCCTAAAATAGTTTCAGCTGATACAAAACATAGGCTGGTCTGCTTAGCAGTTAGAGTTGCACTAACACAACACTCAGGTGTTCCATGCTGGATCCCAAGGGAACCACAAAGTCCACTACAATGTGTTAGTCCTGATATTCAAAGCCCTTGATGGGACTGGTCCTAGCTACCTTTGAGATTTCCCTCTGCCTTTGTGATCATGATCTCCCATGACAGCTACATTCCTTGGTATATTGCAGCAGTTAACTGGTAGGGAGAGATTCATGCATGTGGTAGATAACATTTTTACAGGAACTGGACCTAAATTCTGGAAGTCAGTCCTTTAAGAAATTGGTGTAACAACACATTTTAGAACTAAATACAAATGATGTACCTTTCTCTCAGTTTCTACCCACCAGAAACCTATTTGTACGCAAATGTAAACAAGCAAAGAAAAACCTTTTACTTAATGAAGCTATTTCTCCAAAAGGCTAGTGTGGAAGAACGAGAGAGCTTGTTAGTAGTTCTGGGTTTAAGTATTTGGGAGGCACCCTGGGTCTACAGTGACTTGGGTCCATTTCTAGACTGGAGATTTCCAAGGTCTGGAACACTTATACCTCATCAGATATAAAAGTGGTGCAATTCACAGATTTTCATTGAAACTGTTAATGTACTTAAAAACATTTAATTCACAGTATCGCCAACGTTTTACAATGCTTTCTTACAAGGAGCAATTTGTCTGTTCAAAATATATATATATGCTGTCTTTGTAGTAAGTTTCATTGTCTTTTTGACCAATATAAATTAAGATTTTATTTGACTAGCAAAATATACTACTTTCCATATTTATGGATGAATAGAATTTGGCAAAACAGTAATAAAGACTTTTAAGATTTAATCATCAATGGCTCTTTGATTTTCTAAACATCATTGGTACGTGTAGAAGTATAAAGCGAGTATATTTATTTTTCATAAAAAATATGTAAAAACGATCATTAACATTATCTTCAGAAGGCCGCACAAATTTGGGTGCCAAAATTCTGACTCTAGTTAACTGAAGAGAAATAAAATAATTAAGCTAAGCATTAGGTCAGCCATTGTTCACTCATAATTTTATTGTCTTTTTCAATATAATGTTGAAATGTAGTAATTTGTATTTCATTTCTAGAAATGCTGTATTTCTGGTTTTCTTTTTAATACCAGAGTCTGTATTATGAAATTAATATTTTGCTGTTGTTTGCAAGTATCATAAAATTATCTGAATTCTGTCAACCCTTTTATAACACCAAAAAGTTCTAGTAAGCTGTTGGATGTACTGTAGAAAAATATGTGTATATGATACACTAGTGGCTTCTACTACCAAGCTCTTTTCACTGAAGGATCAGGGGTGTCTTTTTGAAATCCTGATATTTAATCATCCATTTGCTTTGTTACTGTTATGTGGATAGTCACTTTATAATTCTGCTTTATTCGCGAATTATTAGTCTATAATGGAAATTGTGTGCTATGCTGAGCTTTTATCTTCTATAACTAATCCTATCTTACCTCCTTTTATGGTCTTACTCGGTAGTTTGTATGTTTAATTTTATGGTAGTCAATTCGTGTTAGACAATCATTCTTGGCAGTCTCATTTCTCTTACACAATTTTCATATGTATGGGGGTGATAGGAGATTTAGACAATAGTAGATTTTTATATTTATGCTTTTAAGGGGTGGGAAGTCAATAAAATTGCAGGCCGTGTAGCCTGCAATTTATCTCAGTATTTTTGGCAGTTTTGTTTATCTTCCTCTCTCTGGCCATCCCAAACTCTCCTTTCTCTTCCCTACTTTCATGCTGCAGGTCCATACCTCTCTTCCAAACCTGGTAGTGCTAACTAGTGATCTTATCACAAGTCTTGCCATATTTGATAATTTTCTGAAGGCACCTGTTCATGAAATAATCAAATGCTTTAATTAAAAAAAAGACCCAAACATATTTTTTTAATCCTCATTGTTGCAGAGAAAAGCTTGAAAACATTACCCAAATGTTCTCTAAAAACTCAGAAATTGGAAGGTAAAGAGAAAACCCTTCAAATGTATTGTTTAAAAATCTCCAAATATCTGTATCTTCTTCAAGGGCCACCACTCTCCCTACAATATCCTGTTCCCTTGCATTCTAGGAGTGGGTATTGAAGAGGGAATTTCTTTTCAGCATACTACTGCTGCACTCTACAGATGAGCTTCTCCTCCATCTGTGAGGCTTCTTTCCGCTGCTGAAGGGACGTATCTGGTGGTTCTGAGCTCCATGTGGTTTAACTGGCTGTGGCAAACCCATTCATATGAATTACATCATCTTGTGGCAGGAGCCTGGAATGGCACTTAGTGAAACAGTCAAGAAGGTGATTTGTGGTCCTACCTGCATCAGTTTCCTGATTGGCACACAAAAAATCTGAGTACGCTCTAGGAATTTTAAGGAACTTAACACTGAATATCCAATTCTTAATATCCAACTGTCCCTGAAAAAGAATGGTGTGTTAATTATCGAAATGAGCTGCATAAAAAATACAGTAATACACATATTTATGAAATTACACCTTTGAATATATTTCATGTGTGCCAAGGTATCTGACTGAACCACTACTGCATGGTACTTTCTCTCGCACTGCATCCGTTTCTGCAGAGGGTTGCTTTCTTTCCCCTTTATTTTAAAAATGAATGCTAGGATCATCAAAGGGACCTAAGGGAGTTTAGGTTTCTTTGAAGACCCATCTTGACACCCTTAAGTGCCTCTGATTGGGGTGGGAGGGAAGCCTTTCAGATGTAATCTCAATACAGTACAAATAGAGGCAGAAGCAATCATTTGGGATAGGTTTGCTTTGCCTTTTTAATCCCTTTAATGGGGTGTAATCTTTTCAGTCAAGTGATAATTTAAAATGTCAACATAATGAGGTATTTAACTGCTGATCATTCTATCCAAAACATTCATCTGATCTGAGATTGTGGGAGGAGTTTGAATACGTCACCATCACTGTTTCGACCTCTGCACATTCTTGACTCAGGGTTTTTTCGGTTTTGCAGTGTAGATATCAAACATCTGAAATAGAACAACATTACATTTTTGCTATGTATTGGCTTGCAAAGGTTTTATAGATCTTTCCGTACAAATCTTTCAATATAAACATAATGAAGATACTTTAGTTTTGGTATCCATACACATAAGAATGGCCGTACTGGGTCAGACCAAAGGTCCATCCAGCCCAGTATCCTGTCTGCAAACAGTGGCCAATGCCAGGTTGTGAGTGAACCTAACAGGCAGTGATCAAGTGATCCCTCTCCTGCTATCAATCGTCTCCCTCTGACAAACAGAGGCTAGGGACACCATTCCTTACCCATCCTGGCTAATAACCATTAATGGACTTCAGCCTCCTCAGGCAAGGAGTTCCACAGGTTGACTGTGCGTTATGTGAAGAAGAACTTCCTTTTCTTTTTTTTAAGTCTGCTGCCCACTGATTTCATTTGGTGGCCCCTGTTTCTTATACTATGGGAACAAGTAAATAACTCCCTACCACTCATAATTTTATATATATAACTTTATATATATACCTCTATCATATCCCCCCTTAGTCGCCTCTTTTCCAAGCTGAAAACTCCTAGCCTTTTTAATCTCTCCTCATTTGGGACCTGTTCCAAACTCCTACTCATTTTAGTTGCCCTTTTCTGAACCTTTTTTAATGCCAGTATATCGTTTTTGAGATCAGGAGACCACATCTGTACACAATATTCAAGATGTGGGTGCACCATGGATTTATATAAGGGCAATAAGATATTCTCTGTCTTATTCTCTCTCCCTTTTTAATGATTCCTAACATCCTGTTTGCTTTTTTGACTGCAGCAGCACAGTGCATGGATGTTTTTAGAGAACTATCCACGATGACTCCAAGATCTTTTTCCTGATTAGTTGTAGCTAACTTTTAGCCCCTGTCGTATGTATAGTTGGGTTTATTTTTTCCAATGGATATCTCATTTTCTAATTCTCCAAATGGCTGCCTTTGTTCTTTCCAAAGGCTACTGAGATCCCAGTTTTGGAACATTATCAAATAAAAGTCAGTTTAGATTTCATAATTTATCCTTATTGCAGATCTTGTTACTGTAGCTCATGATTGTAATTATCATAAATAAAATTCATATTTATGAACATAGATCGCGGAGTAACTGCCAGGTGCGGGTTTGTCTAGCGTTGCCAAGTTGTTGTCTGCTATGTTATGAAAAGGGAGAATAGCTTGCTTCCCATATTTTATAGGTGAATAAACACTTAGATTTAATCAGAATTTAAAACAAAACCCATTGATTATGAATCAATTCTAAGAATGTAAATTTTCTTGCTTTTCATTATGCTACTGCTGCTAGTATTATTGGCTGCTGGATGCTGAGGTGGAGCATTACTGTGCTGGGGCATGAATGAAAAATCTTACTGTACTTCTGTTTCCTTTTAATGTTTAGGGCATGCATGAACTTTTAGCACCTATAATCTTTATCCTGCATTGTGACCACCAAGCTTTTTTACATGCGAGTGAAGCTGCACAGCCAAGGCAAGTGTTATATATTTATCCATGTAATATAGAAATTGTCACATTTTTCCATATTATTGTAGAGTTAAAAATTAACTGTGTCTTCTGTAGAATTAATATACTGGCTTTAAGGTCTGTCCAAATAAAACTGATAGTTAAGTTTTCTTTGATTAGTTTTTTGTTTTATCATGATTAACAGGTTCATCTTTGAGATGTATTAATTGCCCTCGTGCCTCCTTGAAAATCAAAAGTAACTCATAAAGGGGCTTTTTGGAGAAATAGTAATTTTTACATTTTAGTCAGTGAAAAAAAGGAGAGAGGACCAACCAGAGGAAAAGTATCTGTACAAACACTGGTACATATACTATTTTCACTGTATTTTACAAGATTCAGATGTGCTTTAATCTCTGTCATTGTAGAGAGAAGGCAAATAAAAGAAGTCCAGTCCAGGAATGGATAAGTTGTGTATCAATATTTTCTTCTCATATCTTTAAATAATCACTATAGAAAAAAATTGCAGAGATCGATAATTCTTTCATCGAATACAAGATGTTTAATCGCTATATTATGTGACTGTCATTTAGCTTCAAAGTAATATTAAGTTTAGACATTTTCTCCATTTCATTAAAATAGGGTACACACAAATATTGCAACATTCATGACTGTCCCTCAACTAAATTCAAATGCTTTTTATTCTCTTGTTCCATAAATACAACTTTTACTTATTTTTTAACAAGTTGCCTGCTTGAATCATAGTGTTGTGCAGCCATCTTTTGCAGTTCTCTTGCTTCTGGAACCCAGCTGCATTAATATAATGTACTTATCCCTGTTACAACATAACCTCTCTTAACAATACTCAACAAGATTGTCTAAGGTCAGTGTTAGCGTAGGGATGGTGTGCGCTTACATGTATTTGTTTTCATTCAGTATCTATCTTTAGAAATCCTGAAGCTGCATTACAAGATGCTCTTCAGTGAAAAGTGAGCTTGCAGGATGATCAGAATAACCATGTATGCATAGCATCCCATTCCATCCCCACTGAAAAGGGAGCTAGGTAGCAAAGTAGATGGATAAGAGGTACTGTCACTGATTAATTGCTGTTAAAATACAATAAAAATAGAAGCTATTAAAGCAAAATAAATTAATGTTTTGATATTGCATATTTGACCGGTAACTGTATTTTTTTTGTTTTGGACAAACAGTGATAGATTGTGCAGTAATCAATTAGTCTAGATCAAGCATATTCAAATAATATGTTATGACATTCAGTAATTTGTTATTTGGAATAATTAGATGGTTACTTCATTGTAGCTCAGACAAGGCAGCTAATTTGTTTTTGATCTTTATAGAAAGGAAAGACTTCATTTGTTCAACAGAGTTACTCTTTTTAATTAAAAAAAGGCTAGTTTTTCTCATTTTCACTTTATATAAAGTTGGCTTATAAGTACATAATAGTACATGGGGAACATTGACCAAAAATAAATATTCAGATTTTGATTGTTTACTCTTGGCTGTTTCAGTGAGGAAATGAAAGCTCTTTTGAACCCTGAATATCTGGAACATGATGCCTAGTAAGTTTTAACAACTTCCTGTTGTCTTTACATTTCTGTTTCCTCTGCAGGCAATGTATTATTTAACATCAAATTTCCATTTTTTCCCCTCAGTGCAATGTTCACACATCTTATGAAAACTGCAGAACATTGGTTTTCGACTTTTGAACATGACAGTCAGAAGGTAACTATTGTTGTAAAAATATATGTTTATAGTGTTTGCAAGTGAACATGCTTTAACACAGCAAAATGAAATAAGTTGAAAATAAGTCATCTTCTTAATTAAATAAAAAATAAATTTCTTGCAGTTTTCTTGAGTATCCTTGTTACATAGAAATTTCTTGTAGGTTGCCTCACTTGTAGAAAGTTGTCTAGTTGACTGCTCCTGTAGATTGAAGGAGAATATTGTAATTGTAATTCAGTTTACAATTTGATGTGCAATCATGGTGATCATTGTAGAGTAAGCAGATGTTTGTCTTGAGTTTGTTATGGGCAGAGACTTCTGTCTTGCATACAGTTGTTCTCCCTGACCTCCCTTTAATGATGATGTTGTGTTCACCTATTTAGGAAGGATAGAGTGTGCAAAACGGGATGGAAAGTGGCTCTCTGTGTGGGAAATGGCATTACCTGTTTTGAGTCACTGATAACTCAGCAGAAATTTGAACACTTGTTGATCAATGTCCTAACAGATCACTAAAAAACATTGGGAACAGTATGACTGACTCTTTAGGGATCTATCTACAGTGTGTCAGAGAAAGAAAGTTGTGTGATCATAGGAGAAGTCCGTTTGACTGACCTGTGCTGGAGGCTTCCTGCTGCCAGTACTAAAATATCCTTGGAATTTTTAAACATTATATCTGACAGTTTTGTAATTCAAAAAGTGTTGCAACCAACACAAGAGAACTCTTTTATTGTCCAGTTATAGCGAAAGGACAGGATACACTCGATATGATTTTAATCAGGCAGCAACTTTATTAGAAGTCTAGGACTGCCTGACAGGTAAAAGTGCACAGTGCCAGTAACCCCAAGTTCATTCAGTAACTACCTGAGAAGCTTCCGCTAGTCTTGTCTTTTTCTATCCAGGTCCTCCAGCCAACGCATTGCTGGGACTTTTCTGTCCACCCACCCACATGAGAGTTAAATGAGAGTTAAATTAGAAAGGGGGGTGGGCTCCATGCCATGCCATTCATAGGAATCCGTACACCTCTGCCCTGTTCTATTCCTTTAACCAACACCTTTTAAGTCCTTTATCAAGCCATTTATCCAGTGACTGTGTATACCTTCCTTGTGAAGTACCAGGTTGAAAGGGACCTCAGGAGGTCATCCAGTCCAACCCCCTGCTCAAAGCAGGACCAATCCCCAGTTAAGTCATTCCAGCCAGAGCTTTGTCAAGCCTGACCTTAAAAATCTCTAAGGAAGGAGATTGCATCATCTCCCTAGATAACCCATTCTAGTGCTTCACCACCCTCCTAGTGAAAAAGTTTTTCCTAATATCCAACCTAAACCTCCCCCTTTGCAACTTGAGACCATTACTCCTTGTTCTGTCATCTGGTACCACTGAGAATAGTCTATGTCCATTCTCTTTGGAACCCCTTTTCAGGTAGTTGAAAGCAACTATTAAATCCCCGCTCATTCTTCTCTTCTGCAGATTAAACAATCCAAGTTCCCTCAGCCCCTTCTCCTAAGTCATGTGCTCCAGCGCCCTAATAATTTTTGTTGCCCTCTGCTGGACTCTTTCCAGTTTTTCCACATCCTCCTTGAAGTGTGGGGCCCAAAACTGGACAAAGCACTCCCGATGAGGCTTCACCAATGCCAAATAGATGGGAATGATCACGTCCTTTGATCTGCTAGCAATGCCCCATTTATACAACCCAAAATGCTGTTAGCTTTCATGGCAACAAGGATACACTGTTGACTCTCATCCAGTTTCTTTCCCACAGTAACCCCTAGGTCCTTTGCTGCAGAACTGCTGCCTAGCCATTCGGCCCTTAGCCTGTAGCAGTTAATGGAATTCTTCCATCCTAAGTGCAGGCCTCTGCACTTGTCCCTGCTGAACCTCATCAGATTTCTTTTGGCCCAATCCCCCCAAACATCATCGAGTCAGTGTGTATCCAGTGGGGGTCCCTTGGCTCTGTGCTATGTAACATTTTTAACAGTGACCTGGAAGAAAACATAAAGTCCTCACTGATTAAGTTTGCAGGTGACACCAAAACTGGGGGAGTGGTAAATGATGAAGAGAACTGGTCACTGTTCCAGAAACATTCTGGATCACTTGGTATAGTGGGCAAAAGCAAATACTATGTATTTTAATATGACTAAATATATACTCCTACCAACCAAGAATGTAGGCCATACTGACAAATGGGGGAACTCTATAGTGGGAAACAGTGACTCTGAAAAAGGTTTGGAGATTGTGATGAATAATCCTCTGAACATGAGCTCCCACTGTGATTATATGGTCAAAAAAGCTAATGCAATTCTGGGGTGCGTAAACATCTCAAGTAGAAGTGGAGAGGTTATTTTACTTCTGCATGTGTTACTGGATGACCACAGCAGTTCTGTGATGTCCGCAGTTCAAGAAAGATGTTGATAAATTAGAGACAGTTCAGAGAAGAGCCACAAGAATGTTTAGAGGATTAGAAGACATTCCTTTATATAATGATAGACTCCAGGAACTCAATCTATTTAGCTTAACAAAGAGAAGGTTAAGGGTAACTTGATTATAGTCTATAAGTATCTATGTGGGGAATAAATATTGAATAATGGGCCCTTCGGGCTAGCATATAACATGATTCAATGGTTGAAAATTGAAGCTAGCAAAATTCAGACTGGAAGGAAGGTGTACATTTTGAATGGTGAAAGTGATTAACTATTGGAATAATTTACCAGAAGTCATGGTAGATTCTTCATCAGTGACAGAAAGATTTGCTCTAGGAATTATTTTGGGGAAGTTGAGTGACCTGTGTCATTTAGGAGATCAGACTAGATGCTCACAATGGTCCCTTCTGGCCTTGGAATCGATGAATGAATCTATGAAAAACTTTTGATCTCGGTGCATAGTCAGAAATGTGAGTGTCCATCCCTCTGGACCACCTCAATAGCTAAGCAGGCATCCCTAGTTGTCTTCTGTTTCATTCCGGTCTAAATATTTTTTCCAGCGATGTTTCCTTTTGGGCAAAAGTTCCTCCTGTATTGATTTCTGTAGCATTAAGTTCCTGGCTCTTTGCTCTTTTCTGTATTTCATCATCTTGCCACATGATATTAAATGGATCACAGTTTACAGCTCCTTTAATAACTCTTACCTGTCCACCTCGACCAAGTGTCCTCATGGCTTCATGAAAATACCCTTTTGATAAATGTTTCCAAAGTTGAAATACTACACTTGGACAAGAAGATCATGCTCAAGCAAACTGTAGTCTTTCCTTTTCCCGCCTCGACTCAGATTTCCTGTTTGCCTTCACTCTCAGTAACTTGATAATACAGCACTTTCCTTCTCTTCTTTCCTTAACTCCCTCATCTACAGCTACTTATCTCCACTTCCACAACACTGCGAGTGTACCTTTGCTTAACTCCTGATCTGTACCTTCACTATTGAATTCTTTGTTACCCCTCTTCTTCCCTGGTTTCTGCTCTTCAGATTTAGACTTAAGTTTTCTGTGTATTTTAATCACATGTATAAGACCAGGCTATATATTACTTCATTAATTCCATTTTAGTTTCTTACTCATTTCAAAATCTAGTTAAAATAATGCCAGGCCCTTGATAGTCTCTCCCGTCTACCTGTTGTACCTTGTCTTTCTGTACTTTTACCTGAGCATCCTTTGCTCATGCAGCACAGGCCTCTTTTCTCATCCTTATTATGCAACAAAATTCCTGTATCTTCCTACCTCATGGACTCTCTTTTCAAATCTATGGGGGGGTTTTCCCCTTTGTATTTGGCTCTTAATTTTTTTCTTACCTGATTATGTGTTTAACTCCCTGGAGTGTTTTGGGAAAGTCTGTATGAAAGACACTATGAGAAATGTAGTCATACTGTGTATAATCCATTAATAAATCACTTCCTGGAAGACCTTCACTTTTGGGTTCACTCACTGTACTTCAGTTTTGTCCAGACCTCAAAAAGAATATCAGAAGTTCATGAATTTGTCAGACCAAACTGTTGTTTTCTGGGTGTCTGATGGTATGCACTTAAACTTGTATTTAGGCACATAAATAAAAGGGTGGTGTTTGAAAGAGTGGTGTTCACCCACAGTTCCCATGAAAGCTACTGTTTTTATTTAGATGCCTCAGTATAACCGTAGGTGCATATCTTTAGATACCTCATATAAACATTTTGGCCTCAGTTAGCTGGGGTCAGTAAGTAAGTTACTTAAATATGGAATTTTAAATAATTGCCTGTAATTCAGATAAAACACTTTACATTTTATGAACTCACTTTTATTCTAAGTGATGCTGTGAGATGTATCTTTGTCACCAACTGTTCAGAACTCAGCTTATTAAACATTTAAATTGTTCCAATTTCTTAGTAAAACTAGTGAAGTTTGAGGTTGAATTTTGCATTGAAACTAGATAAGTCAATGTAGAGATGTACAGTGCTTGAGTAGAAGGTAAAGGTTCACGTTGCCTTTTCCATGACACTGGTGTAGATAATTAGCAGTACAGAGCATATGGATTAATATCTAATTGCATATGGTTTTGTTTTTTAATAAAACATGTATAATCTTTAACAGCCCTTTGTCTTTTACAATAGTTACTTTGAGGGTTGGCTATGTAATAAATTTTGAAAGGTTTCAGAGTTTGAAACTTCACAAATGAGGTAGAAGAAGCATGTGCTATGAGATGCATGTTAAATTTTATAGCCTCTAACAGTTGGTTCCATTACTCTCAATTGCCGTTCGAGGAGCTTCTTCAGCTACTGCATTCCCTAGCGGTTAATGGGAGAAATCTGTCTCTATTTTGTATTTGTATGTTATCCTAGCCTCTCTACTCTCATATTATTTTTTCCTACCACAGATATGCATTAATCACACTGACATAGAATTATACATTTATACCAACCATCTCAGTTTGAGTCATTTTAGGGCATATTTTGTGTGGCTAGGGTTTGGAGATGTTCTTCCTCATGCTTGATCTAAAATTCTGCCATTTATTTGCCTCCTATAGATCTTCATATTTGTTCTTCTATATTCTATATGTCATATAGGACATTTCTGGACTCCCTGTACTGTCTTCCTATTTGTCTTGTATGGTGCAACTGCTCTCTATTTGAGAGTTATTAGTGTTTGTGATTCAGGTTAACAAAATATAGTTGAATTCTGGCTTGCATACAATGTTTTCCAACAGTTAGACGTTCATTACATCAGTTTTCATTTTATGGAGCTTATTTGTTGGGGTTGGCAAGCTAACATAAAAATAGGAGCATGGAGTTCAGCACAACAGTATACTGTCAACCTATCTTTTCTACTTCTGCGACAGACATGATATGTTCATTGCCAGTCAACATTTTGGCTGGTGGTGGTGCTTTAAATTTCAGTGTCTTTTTGTTGGAATCAATTCTTCCTCATCAGTTTGACATGATTTGCGCATTGTCATAAATATGTTGGAACAATTTGAGTTGACTACATGTATAGTAATTTTCTTAGCTGGATTGGAAGAAAAAGCACACCAAAAATATTGTAAACATTTTTCCCTTTCAGCTTGGAACACACATTAAGTCTGGATGTCTGCATGGTCAGTTAGTTGCTACATGGTCAAATGCAAGTTCTGTCATACCACATATTCTGTCATGCAATTCACATTAAGACAAGCTGCATTTCTATTAGTGTGATTAATGTCTTCGATATTAGAAATTAACCATTAGCCAACATTGTGGTTAATTGCTGGGATACTGATGTACTTCAATTAGATGCGTGCTCTACTTATAGTCTCTTGAAAACTTATGTCATTTGATGTACTTAGCCTCAGTGATGAAGTACTCAGTGAGCAATATGTCACTGTTACATTATGTTGAGGTCCACAGAAAGTGCATGTGAAAAATGGTTCTCAGCTTTGGCACGCTGTCTTAATATTCTTGATTATCTGAAATAGACTTTTGATACTCAGAACCAAGTTATAGCTTGATCTTGATATACTGATTTTAATGGAGTTATGCTGATGTTACACCACCTGCAGATATGGCTCTGTGTTTAGTGCCTATAATAGATGTCTTCTGTCCATAGAGTCTACCTATTTAAGTATGTCTTACATAAAGACATAAGGTACCCAACTGGTTTCAGAGGTAAATGGAGATGTTTGTGAAAGAAGTCAGTAAGACAGATATGAATGGTTACTGTATTGTACTGCGTGAAAGAAACTGTTTTTCTTGTATTCCTGCATTTCTTGTATTATTTTTCTTGTATTCTGTACACAGAGAATAAACAAACACTCCTTTTCCAGTTGGGTTTTTTCACATTTTAATTTTAATATAGAACTAATGAAATAATGGGGAAAGAGTCATAAACAGGAGGAGGAAGTGAGCAATGGAGAAACAAAAAGCCAGGCAATACTCCTGGGGGAAATTCTGTGCCACTGCATAATGCAGAATTTTGCAGAAATGAAGGTTGTGTGCACAGAATTTCCTTTCCCTCTCAGAAACGGGCAGATAGTGCTGCTATCCACCACTAGGAGCCACTGGACTCGGAAGAGCCCAGCTTGCCCAATGAAAACACTGCTGGCGGGAGGGAGAGAGAGCTAGAGGATTCCTGGCAGCTGCAGTTCCCAGCATGCCCTGAGGGAAGTAGAGGGTGGTGCACAGGATATTCTGTACAAGCCTGAGACCTGTTTCTCCCTTGGGATCCCTGGCCTTGGGTGGGTGTGGGGGAGGAGACTGGGTCTGGGCAAGTGGGCCCTGCAGTTAGTCTCTCGGGGAGGATGGGGGATGGATATCTGGTCTGGGGTGTGTGTGTGATTGGGCTCTGGGAAGGAGGGGTTTTGGGTATATTGGCTAGGAGGCCCCCAGGCAGGTTCTGTAGGGAAGGAGTTATGGATGGCTGAGTGGCTGAGTGGAGGCGGGGCCTTGGGGGAAAGAGGCTGAGTGGGGGTGGGGCCTCAAGGAAGAGCAGCAGTGGAGTCTGCAAAAAATTAATTTGGTCCTGGAATGAGGGGATTGCTGGCCTCTGAAATTCAGTTTGAGATCACTTGGTGTTAGGCCACCCTGTCACATCAAGGTGGAGCAACAGTTTCCTGTGGGTGCAAGCTAGGAGCAGAAGTTGTGTGGGGGAATCTGATTGGCAGTCTTGGGGGAGGGGAAAGAAGCAGCTGCAGGAGTACAGAATGGAAGGAGAGGAGTGAGCTTTTCATGATTTCATTGTGAACCAGTTTGTTCTGTGGTTGGTGCAAAAAGGTGAGCCTAGGTTTGTGTGTCCAGGCACACTCGTGCTTTCTGAAATGAACACTGATATTTAAAAAAAAAAAAAAAAAAAAAAAATCAAATGAAACTGGATTGACAGGACAAGCAGAACTTGGTGAATTATTTGTAGCAAACAGTTCATATGATGTGTATATCCTTTCTTTCCTCTTTATGGGCTGACAGAGAACCAGTAATGATTTTTACAAATTTATTTTAGTAGTTATTGGAATAATTTGTCTGAACTAATACAAATTAGTCTGTGGATTAATCTTTGTATCAGATTAGTCACCAAAATCACATGGCCATTTCACAGTCATGATTCTCTCTATTTCTGGAATGTTGGAGGTCTTCAAACAAGAGACTTTTTTAATTAAAGAGCAAATTCTAAGAAGTCTCAAGCTTGCAGCCGGTAGTGAATCTTCCAGTTTTCTTGTAATCCATTGATTGTCTTCACTTACCCTACTCCTGTATGTAATGTTTGGAGCTTATTATGCTGTTCTTAACCCAGGTTCACCCAAACACGTCCCTCTACTTGGCATTCTGTTCATTGCCTTCCTTGTTCTAAAAGCTCTTAATCAATAATACCTGAACAAGGGTACTGCTGCTAAGAGAATCTTCTGTGAGAGCTCTCCATCCTACAATCACCTATCCTCACTGGAAACAAATGGCAATACAGCGCCACAGAAAAGCATTATGACTAGTCAGTCACAGAATAAGGGCTTGAAGTAGGCCAATAGGGTTGATTGGTAGGAAAGTTATCCCACACCGTACATAAGTGTATGAGGCTGCCCTTTAAAGATACCAGAGTGGTGTGTAGGGTCAAAATGGTACCATGCCATCAGTCAAAGGATCTCAATGTTTTAAAATAGTAATGTATATAGTAATAGTAATATGGCTTCAAAATACCCTATGGCAAAGGTGCATTTTATGGGTGGGCAAATTTCAAGGCACATGTTTTTGAACCCTTACATTTTCCAGAATGGAGAAGCTGCCCATCTTCCAGAATGGAGAAGCTTGAAAAACTATACTGATTGTAGTCTGCCTATGTTTCTGAAAGAACAGTGTGATTTCTGTGTCCTGTGCCTGAAGGAGCACATTGGTACACAAGATAGGTCCCTGCACTTTGACATCATCAAAATTCCCAGACAGACCTAATGCATTAGTATCATCTGATTACACTGAAACTTTTGATTCCATTGGTGTTTCAAGATGCCAGCCCACTGATACTGAACACTGGCAGCTCAAGCCATATATTGCCTCCACTGAAACCCCAAGCTTCACCTATGGTGAGAAGAGACTACTCTTCCTCTCACCTGCAACAGTCTGTGTTGCTACTTAGTCACAAAGGAGACCAAAAACTCTCCTGAGGCTACATATGTCTCCACTGGGGATGGAGAGAAGGGCAATGAATGTTACACAGATCTGGCATTGCCATTACATAGAGAGAATGTGACCAAAGTAATCAATCTCTTTTATATACAGAAGACCATCCATGATGAGCAGTCCAAGGTGGGGGGGGGTGGCTCCCTCCGTAGGTAGTTTGGCATTGTCATCCCCCATTTCCTGTACAGATTGGTAGATGGGCAGTATCTCCTAAAATTTGAGAGCAGCATGTAAGACCAGAATGAGCCAAAGTAGAAGTCAAAATTGTAGAATTTCTGACTTTTTCTTCCTTGTGCTGATTGGTCATTTGCTCCAGATCTCGCCTTCTTATATCACAGACTCTTCACCTCAGATTCACATCTGCCTCTCCACCCTCCCCCTTCTTCCTCTTAACTAAAGCCACACAGACACACACACACACATTTTTTAAAAAAATCAGTGAACTAACATGCCGTTTGCTGACATCGCCTAGTTCACTCTGCTTATGTGTACTGCCCCTTTCACTACCTTGTGTGTGTCTTGTCCATTTGGATGATACTGTCTCTTGGTTTCCTTGTATTGCCCCAGCTGTCTGTGTCCATCCGTTGCCTCTTGTCTTATATTGGGGCTATAAGTGCTTTGGGTCAGAGGCTGTCTTTTTGTTCTCTGATTGTACATCACCAAGCGCACTGGAGACCTGGTATATGACTGGTGCTCTTGGGCATTGTAGTAAGAGTAAATAATAAAGAAGGTGTCTATTAAAAAAAATGTGCCATGTCAAAGATTCTACCATTTCTTGTAGAATTCCTCTAGAAGTGAGTAGAACTTTTCAAACCAGCTGTAATTAAGAGCATACTCTGTAGCTGTGAGGTGAATAAGAAACTGCTACATTTTTATGGGGTAATACAATGCTCCTAATCTGATGAATGATTCCCTTTTAGTAACTCAATTCCTGGGAGTTCATATTTCATACAGTGAAAGCCATTTGCCTCAGCCTCTGTGACACACATCTTACCTTTCTCAGGAATAAGCTGGTGGTGTCAGTTACAGTTTAATCATCCTGCTATGGAAATCCCTTTGTAGGCTTAATGTCAAAAAGGTTCCTATGCTTTTATCTGGGTCAGACTAAAGCTTTTACAATGTCTGTCCAGGTTTTTGTTTCATTTTGTGCTAACTTAATAGATTCCACAGTCTCCAAGAGCATTGTGTCTTATATAGCTGCCTTACTGCTCTCATTGTAACAGTCTGGTGGGCCAGCAATTCAAAGAACATGTCAAAGCCCATTCTGGGCAAAACAAAGCCTAGATCTTGCAAATACTTAAGGGTATAAAAGATTTGCATTTGTGAAACTACTCACAATACTTAAGAGTTAAGCATGTGTATCAGTGTTTACTGGACCAGGGCCTCAGTTTTCTATGGCAGCGAGCTTTGGATTTATTTACATTAAAGATATTTTGAAAGCAAGTGCATGTTATTTTTCCTGCAAACTTTCATTAAAATCCAGGACTTTGATTTGTCCTGTGCTTTGCCAGAATCAAGATTTGGTATCAAACTGTAACCTTTTTCGAGTCTTGTGATCACTTTCCCACCCCCTTATATTGCTTTTACAATATCTCTTATTTTTGTATTTTCCCACTTTATTTTTTTTTCCAGCGTGGCATCTTATTCACCATATTCGCTCATTTTAAAAATGTAACAGTTTCACTAGACATGTTAAGTCCCCTGACTTTTCTTTTTTTAAAAAAAATACCTTTATAATAAGACTGGTCCAAGCACATTCACTTTGTATCTTTAAAACAGAAAAAAAGAAAACAAAAATTTGTTAGTCTGTTGCTTTATTACATTTTTTCATTTATTTATTACTGGACTTTTTAGTGCCTGACACTAGGAAACCTGCACAGACTTGAGGTTCTGTCATTCTGATGACATTTTTACTCTTTAACAATATGGTGCATATTGATTAATAGAAAAAGTTAACTTGAAGTTGGAGGCAGGTGCCTACAACAGGTTCCCCTACAGTGGAGTGTGAGGCACTCCTGCTAGAACCAGAACTCTGAGCTTGGGTAAGGTAATTTGTTGAGATGCTTACTTCAGAAGTCAGTGATTACAGGGAAGTAATTATCTCTCATGTACATTTATACTGACTTTTCATGCAAAGTGTTTTAATAATTAATTTCCTGTTTGTTTTTCTGTCTTTAGGAGAAAGATGCAATGATGACTCCTATACCATTTGCGAGGCCACAAGATTTAGGTCCATCTATTGCTATTGTAACTAAAGTAAACCAGATACAGGATCACCTGCTGAAGAAACATGATATTGAGTTGTACATGCATCTGAACAGGCTAGAAATTGCTCCACAGATTTATGGACTGTAAGTATTTATGATGCCTTGTTTACTTTAATTGCTTGCAATTTGTTTCTCTTAATTTAGTGAATATTTGCGCCATTTGTTTTAAAACATTAATGTCTTCGGGAATAAAGGGAAATGTGGTTAAGAAAAAGAAATACTTACCTTTGTGTGCCTGTGCTTATTCTGCTAACCATTCTTTGTAAATGAAGATGCTTTATTGTATGTCTGGAAGTATTCTGAAGTATTTTTGTACAACGGTTTTCTGAAGGGTTTACTTGAAATATTTTTGAGTTGGAATTTTTGAAAAAGACTCTTCTATCGTCACGCAGCTTCAGTTTTCTAACATGTAGAAGTTCAGTGTGATTATTCTGTATACATGGGACAGTTGCCAGGTATATAGTTGCCATAAGAGAATATGTAGCTGTTTTACTTCAGGGTCAAAGTTTTTGTAAGTAATGCTGACTAACAATTTTACTTTAAGTTGGGCTCTGTTGTGTTGTTTCCTTGGATATGAATATTGCAGATTTATCAAGGTTAGTAGAATATGTTTTATACAAATGTCAAGGCGTATTGTCATCTTTAAAAATGATGTCTAACTTGAATCTATAGTAAAATGGAAGAAATGTTAAGACACATAATCATTTAAGATCTGGAGGATATAGGAACTGAGAACAATAAGTACCCTAGGTTTATAAAGAACAGATTTTATGACACTTATTGCTTTTTTATAAAAATACCTTCATATACTAATTTTGTAACATGATATTAATATATTTAGACTTTAGTTAAGTATTTGATACAATCTCTTGCATAATCTTGCTAAATTAAGCTAAATGGGCTGTGATATGAAACCTGTCACATAAACTGAAAATTGGCTGAAGGGCTGCAAACAAAGAAAAATAAATGACATGTTAAAATTGTGGACATGGCAGATTATCTAGTTGGTATACCGTATGTGTGTCATTTTATTTAATAATTTTACTAATCATCTGGAAGAAGTTATAGACAGTTCTTTATTGAACTTCACAAATCATACTAAACTGGAAAGTGGTATACGTACCAATGAGGACAGAAAAATAATCCTCACATGCCTTGAGAGTTTAGAAATATGGATAGAAAGGAAAATAAGAAACAATTTGGAAGAATACAAACTGATATGTTGGGACAAAACTAATCCATAACTCAGATATGAACTGGGAAGGCAAAACCTGAAACTCAGTAATGGTGAGGAGTAGTCGTGGAAGGCAACGTAGAGATGAGTTTGTGGTGCAATAAGCCAACAATAAAAGAGCAAGTGTTCTCAGGTGACACACACAGGTAGAAAGAGTGGAAACTTTATGCTTGTGGGATGAAATTTTTTAAAAAAGAAAGCTTCAGAGAGACTATCAAGAAAACTTTCTTGACAGGAAGGTATTAAGCTGTAAAATTATCATTAGAAGCAGTGAAATCCCCATCAATTAGGATACTTTTAACCTAGGCTGGGCAAAGCTGTAAAAATGTATTATGGAGAACAAACCAGCATTGGCAAGGGAGTGGACTAGATTTTCTAGCAAGTTATTTCCCTTATGAATTTCTGATTCAGTGTGAAGTACTTGAAAAAAGCGAGGAAAAATAATGTGAGCATATTGTAATTATTCTTGCCTCTAGTCCTGTCAGGCACTTTTCTGAATAATGGTTTCCAGTTGTGCACAAGTTGACTGCCTCAAATGCCAAATTTTCTGTTGTGGTTAATGTTTTTTGAGCTAGAGGAGACATTTCTAGTCATTTTAACTATTAGTAGTAATTACTTTACATTTCCAGCTTAAGTAAGGTAAGTACATCAAGGGCTCATGAGAGCACTTTGATTAAATTAGTTGCAAAAGGTGTTTACTAACAAAGGGGTTTTGGTTTGGTTTAATATTTAACTGTAATTTAAATCACTGCCTCACAATGCACAACCCTGGGAATATCCTACTAAAATGGTGCAGGAGCAAGAGGAAGGAGATAAGATAAAGAGCAGAATGAAAGGTTTGTCTCATAAGTAATGGATTTAGGATTAAGCCGAGTTCAACAGGCTTTAGGTCTCTTTACAAATACAACATGTCTTTAACTTTTCATACTTTCAGTTTCAATGGCAGGTGAAATGGCAAATATTTGTTATAATTGATGTAGCTGCATATATTTTCTTTTAACGTTTTACATTTAACAGCAGTCATTCTTCTGTTTGTAATGACCGAGAAACTTGTTCTTATCAGATGTCTAGTCATCAGATCAGGACTTTGTGTATGCTTTAATAGTAATTTGCAGAAGTTTCTTGCTTGTGAGGCTAATATTCAGAAATATGACCTGGTTACCTCCTTTTAAATAAAACTGTTTACTTGAGCACTAAGTCAGTACAGTACTTGTGGTATGACTAGTCATTTTGGATGTTCAGATCAATCAGTTGAATGTTCTGCTTGATGATTTCATTATGTAGTGCTTGTTTTATTCAAGATTGCAATCAACAATATCTATGTTTGCCCATTCCATATGGCTTGCTGGAATGAGGGACTTGCATTACAAGCTCCATGATATCTTTAGGACAAATTATGTGACAGTGACAATTTATGGTAGGAAAGGTTTGTTAGTGGGTTGTGTGTGCTTGTGGTCTCATTCAAATTGAAGGGGTAAAAGTAGAAGGATGGAAACATTTACAATTCACTGTATTCATCTTGTAGCCAAAATCGTGATATCTCTTTCGATTGTATGAAATATATAGAGAATTTGGCTATTAGAGAAAAACGGCCCAGGAGACTGTTTTTTTGTTTTTTTTTTATCCACGGTATCGGGACCTGTGTTCCCCTACGCTGCCATTCTGAGTCAGTGCTGACCAAAAAGGGAACATCATTAGGTATGATAAGCTAGTTTGCTTTTCATGTCCATTTAGTCTTTTATCTCTGATGCCCAAAACGGGTGCCAAATGTGGTCGTTTTAATATGGACACATGTCTACTATGTGAAATGTGAACGTCAATTCATTTCATATATAGTAAGCCACCACGCATCCTTCAGATAGTTTTTCAGCAGCTGTCAACCTGGGCTGGGCTTGAATGAGCAAAATAAAAGTGAAAGATTATTTAACTCCTTACTAATCCCATGAGTTATTTCCCACGTGTCTGGGGTTTTTAATGCTTTAAATAGAATGTGTCAGGATAAGATAGTTTAATGTTCATAGTGATTCTACACACTGAGTACATAATACAAAATAAATGAATCTCAGCTATGTCTCATTTGACTATTTTGTAGTTGGAAAGTAAAATGTACAAAAATATATTTAAATAAAACTGTAAATTGATTACATTGGTAGTTCAATGACAGGTTTCCAGGCAGTAAATGTCCCCTAAATTTTTTTTAAAAAAAAATGTTAAATCTGAATAAAAGGATTAGATACTTACAGAGGTTGACAGATTGAATATTCAGTTTAATTGTAGAATTAGATGGGTTAACAATGATTAATGTCCTAGATTAAATGGTATTTAAATGTTAATTTCTCTGACCCTTACATCTAATTCATGTTAAAGTGCAAAATAATTATTGCAAAACCATTCCATTGCTTTTTATACAGGCAGTATTTCCAGTGTCAGCTTAAAGCCAAGCTCTAGTCTCAATTTGAGAGAGAACATTTTTAAAAAGACAAGGTTTTTAGGGCATTTTCTTCCATTTAAAGTAGTTTGTACTAGACAATTATTTTACACATCATTTAAAAGATGATGAATAAATTAAAAAAGACACTACCACACAACATTTGTACAACTAGTTTGTTTTATGTAATAAGGGTTTCAGAGTGAATTACATATAATTGCATATATATTAAGTGAAATTCTCAAGAAGCTGCATGCAATAACTGCCGCCAGGTGATATTAATGTATATCATATGGTTACATAAACAACAACACACACAAACACACTTCCACATGTCCTGAGTGTAAAAGCTTTCTTTAAGAAAAAATTGAAACTGTTGGCTTATATTTGTAAGTTCCTTCATCATAACACTGAGGCAGATTATATACCAGTAATGGTTAAACAAATTCTGTATAAGCACATCCATACAGATATAAAGCTTGTGTAGAGTTGTGTTTAAATATTTTATGACAGTTTTGTCTAATCATAGAAAAAGCTCTCTTCAGAACCATATGTGCCAATGTCCTTGCCCCCCATGGTTCCACTTTATGAAGATCAATCAGATCGCTAGGATAGCTTGTTGTTTGCACTGCAGTGTGAGGTTCAGATTCAAGCACTGTAGGTTGATATTAGAATTATATTCCAGTAAAAAAAGCTATTTTGTGTATAGCCGCATGGTAGCAAAAAATATTTTTGATGGAGTGTAGTAGTAACAAGTTTATAGGGTAACTTTTGACGGTCATTAGCATAGATCAGTAGGTAGCATTAGAAGAGTTGTGTTACAGAAAAGACAACAGCAGCTGTGCAGCTTCACTACTATTTTTATTAGCTGCTTTGCTATGAGCTCTGCTGTAGGGCATCCACCTGTTTCTCTTTCTCTCTCATGCCACCTCAGTACAAGCCAGAATTCTTTTCCCCTAGCTGTATCACTCTCAGGTGGGAGAAATGAAATTAAAGAATTTCATTAATATAGTAAAGGAATATATGTATTATTTACTGCATCCAGGAAAAAAAATTAGCATTGTGCAACATTGGAGGGGCTAGTCATCACATTAGGAGATAACTTTGATGGTGTCCTGAAAAAGTAATTACAGGCATCAGTCCTCATTTTTCACCTATGCCCTTCATACTTTCCCTCCAAAAAGAAGCGAAATAGTCCATAGCCTGGTCCAAACCAATTATGGTCACTCTATAGGTTTAATCTACAATGATCAATTAGCTGAACAGCAATTACAGTAAAAACACATTTGATCCACTGTACAGTTAATATAGAAGTCACCTAAACTATCTTTCAGTACTGAAACAAATTAACATATCAAAATCAAATAATGGTCTAAGCAAATGCAAACTTTTGCCCAGCAAAGGAAAAATCACATTTCTAAGTGTTTGGGGCTAAATTCTATCCTAGCCTAAGTGAGCCCAATTTCCATTGACTTCCTGGGTTGAATTTTTCCTGTAATATTTGACTGTTTGAATTAAGCAGAGCATTGCATGTACAGTAAAAGGGAAGCTTTTGGAAAGTGTATTCAGTGCTTTATAATCCCTAGTCTGTCCTACCTCTAGGACAGACTAGGGATTATATGTATTTCTAGAAAAATTTATAACCCTCTGCCAGTCCGACAAATTAAACCATGCATAAGTGTAGTTCAAAGGGATCTAAGATGGGTTTGGGGTGGGGGGCTGGATCAAATATTAACTTTAATACCTAAGAGTTTATGGACTTGTTCTGTCAATTATCTTTTGAATAGCAAAACAGCAGTTGTAGTTAGAAAGTTACAAATGAAGAAGTAAATGTTAAGGTGAGAAGTACATCTGAAGGTCATTTAGAAAGCTGTGTTTTATTCTGATGTTGGAGGGAATGTCTGAGTAGATTTTTCACTACTTGAAATGGTGGTTGTTTACCTGTTCTTGAAGCTGTGTTATGGTTCATCACAATCAGTAGTTTTTGTTTTATGCAAATAAATGTGGGTAATTCCTGAAGCATCACAGTTTAAATATCTTATTGAGGTGACAAATAAATGCCAGTTAGTTCTTTAAGATTCATTTCTTTCTTTTTAAACCCAAACTACGTGCCTTTATTTCTCTTAAAAGATTGCTATCCTTACTGCTTCTTGGGCTTCTCCAAAAGTTTGCAATTCTTTTCATTGAAACAGTGCCTTCTGTTCTTTTACATTTTCTTGTACTGTTGTGTATTAGACTGGAAATGATAGTCTGATACATTTTAGCTTACATCCTCTTTTCCCTACCTTCACAAACTGTTTACATTTAGACTTAAGATTTCCTACTGTAGCGTTTGCGATGTTAGAAGCCTACATTATAAAGAGAATGAAAGATTGGGTGAGGAGTGGAAAGTGTTCATCTGTCTTTTATTCTCTTGCCACATAATTATGTGCTGAGATGATAATGAGTAGTACTGGGTGGCTGTGAGGATGGAATGCAGATTTGTCATTATATTGTTCCTTGATGCAGGTGGTGTGCTTCCTGTTTAAAGTACAGGGAAAAGTCTGTATTTGCAGAAGAAGCATAGCAAGAAAGATTCCATTTTGGCTTTTGTCATAATGTCTTTAAAAACAAACTTGGCAATATGAAACATATCTAAGCATTGGAATCCAGTAGATTTAAGGGAAATGAATAGCTTCTGATGCATGGGCTTGTAGGATGAATTTAATATTCAGAGAGATATGGAAGACTGTCATGGGTTCAATTTACTGTAATATGAAGATTTAAGCTCACCAACAGTTATAAAAGTGGAACAGTAAAGGGGGGAGAATCCATTACAGTGAATTCATGAAGCATTGTTTGCAACGTTTATCAGGGTGTTATGAATCAGATATACATTTTCCTTTGTTAATCTTACTGTATATTTGTGCATTTCAACTGCTTAGATCAACCATTGCTGCTTGCTCTGACTCCTAGTAATTTTTTTCTTTCAAGAAGAGGGAATTATAGTCTAGAAAACTTAGGATAAAAATGAGTAGTAAAAAAGCCAATGGAAGGTGACTTGAATAACTGTTGGGAAAATAATTCTCAGTGTGTATAGGGCTCAAAGTTAGTGTCATCACTGTGTATACCACAGAGGAGGAAGGGACAATCAATTTTGTATCCTGCTATTAATCTTTAGATAAAGACCTTTTGATAAAGTCTTTTGAAGACCAGAAGATGTATCTCTGAGAATCCTGTATTCTTTCTAATAAAACATGGGTTTACATAAAAATAGTTATGGCAGATTTAGGGCTAGTACTGCACAAAGGAGAACCAGTATGGCAATATATTGCCAACACAATTTAGAGACTGAAGAATTTAAAATGATGTATTGTCATCCTATAACTCTGCACCCATGGAGCATGGACAAATAGCTTGGCTCAGATAAGATTGATTTTATCAACAAAATCCTTAGAAAAGTATGTGAAATACACAAATCTGTGACATAGTGGAGATGTCCAGTTAACCAGCTTATTCACCACACTAAACATCTCCAGTGATCAGGACTTTATGGATGTTACAATGGAAGTGAAAAAAACATTCTTCACTTTGCACATTTCCACAAGACAACTTAGTGTTTAATGTTACAATAGGTGTGATTCAAATGAAACATTTGCCACTGGCATGCTAAATTTGCCTTAACAGTTCACTGGTCCAGAGCTGTCTATAAAGCTTGGATTTTATAGAACCAATTCAAAACAGAATTTGACTGCCCACTTGTTATGCAATACTTCTTGCACGAAGCATATTACTGCCTTGCTCTGCTCTGAGGCAGAGGGCCATAAGAGGCAATTGTATTGATGATCAAACATAGCAAAACATTGTATCTTTCAAAGACTATTGACAGAATGATCTGTTAGATGAACAGTACTCATCTTCAGAGCCATTTAAAATCAAACTGTTCCCAAGAGGGTGGGCCAGTGAAATTCACTACCTTTTTTCCTAAATGAGATTGGAGCTCCTGACTTCATTATGTTCATGAGGAGGTTCTCAAAACCACTCTGAGAAATACAGCTCCAGAAGATAGCCTGT
Organism: Dermatemys mawii; assembly: GCA_007922305.1. Classification (NCBI taxonomy): domain Eukaryota; kingdom Metazoa; phylum Chordata; order Testudines; family Dermatemydidae; genus Dermatemys; species Dermatemys mawii. Next base: position 48,179,890 of record ML677349.1, on the reverse strand, counting down.
ACTGCAGTGTGCAAAGCCAGAATTCCCCCTAAGACATTCCCGTGTATGTCCTGGTGGCCATGAAATCAGGAAGTAGCCCAGAAGTGTTGTCTGTGTGGGAATTTAAGTCATCCAGAACAACTGGTCTTAGTCATTTCTGTGGAAACAAGTATCAAAAAGGAAAGGAGCAAGGTTAACTCAAATTGAAAGACATCATGAAGGCCTGTGCACCAAAACCTTCCCCATCTTAATTCTTTCCTGGCACAATCTCACAAAGTGAGGCTCAAAGGAATTATTTTCTGCATCTGTTAACTCCTGGGAATTATCTCCATCCGATATTTCCATCAGCCATCCAAAAGTCCTCCAGTTGAACCTGACCAAGGGAACAAGAAATAGTCTTTCTAACCCCATTGGTACTTTGCTCACTGGAATAATGGAGTCCAGAAAGACCCATAATGCAGTGAATAATGCACTAATACATCATCCAGAGAAATTATAACAGAGAATTGTCTGGATCTAACATGAGGGCACACTCAGCTCAAATAATGTGGTACAAACAAATATCAAAAAATTATGTAACAGCACCAGGACTAACTTTCATATGAAGTCCAATAGAAATGTTAATGTTTAGGGTTAGATACCGAAAACACTGAGTTGTTATGATGGCTTTGGGGCAGCAATCAGAAGATATAGCTGAGATGATATAGCCCTCTTGATTTCAGGTACATGTCTGTCATTTATTATCACAATATGAAGGTCTGCTTAGATACTCCACTGTTTTTAAATGGTCAAATAAAAGGTCTCATAGTCTCTAATTGTCCATCTGAGTCAGTCTGTCTGAAAGATTGCAATCTCTTCTTTTTTGCTATGGGGATTTGTACCTGTCGTAGTCCTAGCACAGATTGACTGCAGTGCAGGATATGTGAGGCTAAGTTGTAAGTCCATTCAGTTATGTTTCTTGCTGTGAGGATATGATCACCAGTGTTCTGTGATCTCACTGTTAGCTTCCAGGGGAAGTTTAAGGTGTTGGTTCTGACCTGTGTAATGGCATTAGGGCTGGTTTATCAGAGAGACTGTTTTCTCCGTATATGATTGCTACAGTTCTTACTTGAGCAGAAATTATGTGGTACCTTGTACTACAGTACAATACTTTAGAAAGGACATGTATGAATATTTTTTTGGTCATTAAACTTCCTATCTGTGAAGTAAGCTTTCTTAATAAACATTACTTCTTCAAGGAGATTATCTGAACTCCAGATGTCAGTGGGTAGCAAATCAGACATGAGTTTGCACTATGCAGTGTTGTTGTAGCTGTGTTGGTACCAGGATATTAGAGAAACAAGGTAGGTGAGGTAGTTATTCCTCACCCACCTTGTGTCTCTAATGAATTTTCTCTAATAAGAACAAAAAGGGTCTTACCAGTTTCAGGCTGCATACTTAGAAACATCACAGCTTCAGAATCACATTTCTGGTGCAAACAGACCTGAAGTATTTTTCAGTTGCAAGCATTGCATTACCAGAAGGGACATGCCGGAGAATGAACACTTATGGGATGGATTTTTAAGTGTCAGGCTGCAACTTTAGTAATGTATCACTGGGGATGGGAGGTGTATACCCACTCATCTCAAATATCAGGCATTTAACTAGGTCCATTGCTAAGTTATAGATCTTCATCCATATAACCAATAACCCTGGTTCGACCTTTTTGGCCTATCCTCCAGGCCTCAGCTCACTTTTGAGTCATCATATTTTCCCATCCCTGTGAGGTTGGTAAAGAGTATCAAGGGGGACTTTGATCTATAAAGACTTCAGGTCTCCCCTTCTCCTTACAAGCACAGGGTCCTCCAGTGAAAATGCCGAGTCTCATTTACCTGTTTAACTTGTATCCTCACTGGACACTAGCCATCAGCTGTGACAAACTACAGATTTCTGTATTAGCTCTTAGTATTAGACTTCTAAATCCTAGTTGTCTTTACCCCAATCGTGGCTTCACAATGCTGCAAGGAAGGTGAAAAACCCTCCACACCTTAGCCAGTTTGGCTCAATATGAAAAAAATCCTGCTGATCTCCAAACCAGGAAATTGTTCACACCTGCAGCATCCTGAAAATGCAGTTAACTGTCTAGACTTACTGGAAGAGAGGGCAAGGCAACTGAAGAAGCAAAGGGACCCTGCAATCTGAGGAAAAGTTTAAATTGTTGGGATGGGGGCGCACAGGGGTCAGTCATTTCCAGCATTGGGGCATGCATTCTCCTTTTCCTGAGAATAGTCAATCCCCTTGTCCGGTCCAAGGATCCAGTCTAGTTGTTGAGCTGTGAGGGGTTTCAGGCATGGGCTGCCCCCACACCCAGTGCACACCTCCCTTTCATGGATAGTGCATTCTCCTGTGCTTCAACCAAATGTGTGTATCTCTCCTTCTGAGATGAGGTGGGGAAGAATGGAAAAGTGGAGGGAGTTCTGCAAAGAACATAAAAATGATTAGAAGCTCATGAAATTGACTTGACTGGAAAGAATAGTATGTGAATGTTAAGCAGTGACATTGCAGGAATGTCTGAGAGGTGTAAGCATCCAGGAGGGGAAGAAAGTATTCAAGATAGCACATGAGCCCCAAACTGCATGGATGCGGAGTGCCCTCAACCCTCTATTAACTAAACTAGGAGTTGAAAGTGCTCCTCACCTCAGAGGAGATTCACTCACTGCCACATCAGGCACATGATCAGGAGTAATTGTAGTAAATTAGAAAATGGGGGCAAAGTTAGGTACAACATTAGAAAAAGCTTCCTGACTGTTAGACTGTGGAATAGTCTCCCAAGGGAATTGATGAAAGTTCATTATTTGAAGCATTTAATAATAGACTGGAAAAAACACAGAGAAATGCAGAGGAAAACATACTGCATTGGTTGATGAGCGCACTAGAGCGCTTAATGGGTCTGTTTCATTTCTAACTTGTATGACCCTAGCAAAATTCAAAAGTTGAAAAATAAGAAAGATCAGAGCTTTTGTAAATAATACTGTAGCCTTATTAAATGAGTAAGCCAATAAATAGGATGTGAGTACTGTAATCTTAATATCTAATAAACTGGCAAATTATTATTCCATAATATAGAGGCAAATAGGAAGAATGTTGTATGATTGCAGTCAGTTAATATTTTTTTTGCATTACGTATTGTTGAGTGGAATAATCATCGTGTATACTGAGAAAGCAAGAGGAAGAACCCTGCTCTGAAAGCAGTATCATAAATTTACGCTAACATTTAGAGTGGGTTTGTTACATTAACTTTCACTGAATTTGTGAAAGATTCTTCTCTCAACATCTGCTAGAATTGTACAAACTTCATTGAAAAAGCTTTTGTTCTTGCAAAGCCAAGACTCAAGAACTGTCGTCACCTTGAGTATCTTTTCTGTTGCTGATATGTGCTGGATCAAGAATTTTCAAAAGCATCTTAGGAAATGTTAAAGTAGAGGAGCCATATTGTAAGAGCAAAAGCCACAAACATAGTTCAAAGAACTGGGTCAGTCTAGAGTAGGACAGGTAAGTGAAGTGGACCAATATCTAAATCTGGGAGGAAATTATTGAGTAGATTTTCCTAAAACATAATGGAAATTTGCTGAGTAAATTATGCTAATATGACTTGGTTGGCTCTATTATAGATAACAAATAAATAGTAAATAGAAAGTTATTACAATTCAGTACTAGTGCCTAACATTTGTCAAGAAGGTAATATTTTCGCACAACTCTGCAGAACAGAATTGCTTAGTCAAAATGAACAAAAGAGAATATCGGATAAAACTGCTAAGATGAGATAACTAGAAATTACTCAAAGTGACTGGGCAGAGTGATAGCTAGTTTCAGATACAACTGTGTTTAGTGGCCAACAGGAGAGTCATTCTGATATCCTTACTGAAGTTCAAGAATGTTGCTACGTTGTTTTCTTTCCTGTATGAAAGTACCCTGAAAAGTGTGTGTCTTTGTAGCTAAATACTAATTGACTGGTATTGGTGACAAAATTCCAAAGATATGGCACCTAGGGAATAACTTAAAAACATTGCAACACTCTGACTATTTACAGAGCCTGTATAGTTAAATGGTCTGTTTTATAGATATCTGGAGGGATTCAGCATCCAGATATTTTCCTGACTTTTAACAATTGTAGCATTATAACATTCACAATGACCCTATCAGACAGAAAAGTTGGATGGTTACAACAGAAATTTTGCAGGCATACAACACTCTTAATTTTTAGAAATATCAACAACAACGTCACATCCAAGTAGTGTGTGCAATATACACTGAACAATAGAAAGGATAATGGGACCTTTGACTTTTTCAATTCTAGATGTTATTCAGTGGGTATAATCCATGGAGTCACTTCTTTAAAAATAAATTCTTTTGAAAGTAGTTTTAATTTTCCATTTTATTATTTCAGTTACACTAGTGAGGACAACTTTCATTTTAATGCAGTGTGACATCTAGCATATGAAAGCATTTAGTCGTGCATCATGCTTCACTATTCATCTGAGGGTGCTGCTCTTTCACTGAAACACAATGCCCTAACGTCTTCCGTGTTTAAAATACGCTTGTACATGATAGCTCTGTACTGCAGTTTTCAGCATGCCTTGTGATGTCACAAAGCAGCTGTGTTGCATTATACTTAAACGGTATTAAACCTTTACATTTTAAATTAATATATTTCTTTTCCGTGATATAAATAGAATACATAATAAGCATCTGTGGGATATGCAATTAATGTCACTTGTGAGGAAAGACCTTCATGATGCACTTGGGCTTTGGCACTCTTAAATTACGAGTTCTTTACTACACTCGGGGGATAAATTCCATATCCCCCAGATGCTTATTATGTATCTTCTATGTCCCTTAATTCCTATTAGCTGGATTAGCAGTTGTTGTGATGTTGAGGTTTATGGTAATTTAACTGGGGTTGTTCTCTGTGATCAATACATAAACTTTAAAAGTTTAGTAATTTTATCGTGTGGATTCCAACATGTGCAATGTGTCACTAATTGTTACCTGCATGTACAGGAAACCTTTGGTCATATGTGAATATTTTTGCGCTATGCTATGTTAAAAATAATAAGCAGCTCAACTATATGCAAATCTAAATATATAATGTAAAAATAACTAGTAACAATAAATATATTGTCATTCTGATGAGAATTCTTTGAGAGGAAAAATTCATATGTTAAAATGATAAAATAGTTAAAATTTGTGTAAGCTCTAATGTGGACTCACATTGCTATAGCATGTCAGTTCCTGTCCATTACATAATAATTCTATATTTCTTTTTTAAGAAAAAACAAAGTATTTAAATAGGAGAGAATGAGTTAGATTGCACAGATTTTACTTCTGAAAGCAAAAGGAGAAAGGGCATATGTATGATGATCCTAAATCATCCAGAGAAGAATCATAGGTCTTTGTTCTTTAAGTTTATTACTCTTCTAGTCACGGCCATTGTTAAAAGGGCTTGTCAGATTTGTACAAAATGTCACATATTAGTTACCAGCTCAAGAGCAAATAAGATTGTAACAGGACTCAGTAAAGTCCTGTGATTGTTTTATATTCTAATTCATGCCTATTATATTTTATCTAATTTAATAAAAGTCTAAAATTATGATTAATCCTTTCACAGCAGCAGTTACTGGTTCATCCATTACATGTCCAAACTGAATTCCACTCCCAAGGAGTTAACTACTATTTTGAACTTAGTGTGAAAAATATCATTATCAATTTCATTAACCTGATCATCAAATTTTAAAAAGTCAACTAATAAAATCCATTACCACACATCACGCATTGAAGATTAAAAACTGGTCCTTAGTGGCCAGGAATAGTCAGAATTAAATTCCCACAACATATGTTTAAAGTGCTCATGTGACATTATTGTATCTGTAATTATCAGAAAGTTATGTTTATTAACCCAAGGGAATTAAGATTCTTGTTTTGTGAAAAATGTAGCATGCATATTAAATTGATCATTAATTCTGAGCCTATAAATATATATGTGGCTGTTATATATAGATATTTGATTAGCCTACTGATCGTGAGAAATTTTTTGCCATTAGGGTTGCATCTCTTTGCTTGTCCTCCTTGGATAACATTGAAGAAATAAATAGCTATATATCAATGCCTTCATTTGGCTGCCTTTGTATAAAGGAGACTCCAATGTGATCTAGACTTAAACATTGCAGAAAGCAATTCATCTCATAGGAAGCTTGCATGGTGGATGCATCTATTATATCAATGCTATAACTAATAAAACTTCAGCTTCTTCAGGGCCTGTTTCCAGATATGTGCTATACTTTATTCTTCACTACTTGTTGGCCAATCCATAGTCAACAGCTTTACTGCTCTACAGTCTGAGTAGAGGAATGAGTGCGAAAGTGGACAGCTGTTAAGAATTTTAAACTTGATTACCCTTTATCAAATTTTGGTTGTTCAGGTGTAGGGAAAGCAGTGACTATTCAGTAAACTAACTAATGATTCCCCTAAATAATGAGTCGACAAATTCAGAAGAAACACGACATACACAGCAGTGAAGATAGAAAAATATCTGTAAAGGACTTTGTCAATGTTATTTGAGGCCCAAAATTTTGATTTTGTAAAAACAAGCTTCTGCAAAGTCCATTTTAGCAAAAGAAATTGAGTTTATTTTCATTTAAATGAAAACAGTTCATTGTATTAAACCCATACATTGCAAAAACCAACTAGAGTATGAGAACCAGAAAATGAAACTGACTGTAAACAAAAGTGAAACTGGCAGATCTAGTTTTATTGTCAAGATAATGAAAATGCAAAAGTAAACTAACACCATAACAGGATTAAAATAAATGTTCACTAAATCTCTATAGGTTGTATGTTATGGAAAATACAGTAATTTAAACTTAGCAATGTTTCTTTTATGCAAATACTTATTTGTTGATTTTAAACATTTGCGAGACTATAACATATTTTTGTGGCTTCAATAACCTCTTACTACAATATATAAATAAATAAAATGTATTAATTTTAAAGGTATGTTGGGTCTGTACAGTCCTCCCAGACTAGTGATTTTCAGTTGATAGTTGCTGATCCTTTTATCACAGGTGTCTAGAAACGGATTTTGTTTATACTGTACTGTAGACTTTTACAAAGCATATTTGAACTTAGGCCATAGTGCCCCTGAAACTCTGCCCACAATTCTGTCACTTTGAAAACTCATCCAATTAAACTGCTTCCAAGCAGTTTCCTAGGTAACCAACACACTGTCACAGTAGGAGGACTACCACGCATTAGAAAAAACAAAAACAAATGGCACAATTTCCAGTTTTTCAATACATTTGAATTCTGAAATGTTACCAAAAGATAAATATTTAAAATAAGAGTATTTAATGTACTATAAAAAACTAATATAAAGTAGGTACTTGTGACATAATGCTTTTATCCCTACTCAGTCATTAGGAAGGAATTATATAACAGATTATTGCAAAATATAGTCCCTTGCTTTACTCCAAAAATAGTGGTTAAAGGTAGCTTCCCATTCTGTGCCTTACAGTACTCTGTTAGGTTTACATATGTAGAATTTTTATATAAACTGTTGATATGAAGATATTGTCTCCTTATGGCATTTCCTTGCCAGTCAAAGTGCCCATTGCCCCTAACATAAATAATTCACAAAGGGGAACAAACGGATATGAAAATGCTAAGATTTTTACAAACCCCCCACTCATCATTATTTATTTTATATTGCCTAAAAATGTAATAAATGTGTTGAAGCAAACATAAAACTGTGAGGTCTGTCCCTGAAAGAGCTTCATCTTCCATGCTTCACGCAGGCCCCACACAGAATGGAAGCATGGCAGGCTTCTGGCAATGCTTCTGCCAGTGACTGGGCTGCTGGCTGTGTTTTGTGCCTCCTGCAAGGGAACTCTGAGTACACAACCCAGAGCACTGTGCAGAAGGTTCTTAGCACCCTGATGCGTTCTGGGCTTTATCATAATTTTCATTCATAGTGCAGGTATAACAGAATACTCTGCTGCTTAGTGTGGCTTCTTGTTTTATCCCCTTTATCCATGTGACCCCTGTGTGAGTAGATGTTTTGTAGAGGTTGCTGGTGCAGATACGTAGGGTGGGAGGATGTCTGCTTAGCCACATTTCTCTCTTCCCCTCCTTTCTTTCCTATCTAGGTTTTCTCCCCTTTGTTTCATAGGAGTCCTGTATCATTTCTACTGCCAAGTGTCACTTATAGAAATGATGATACAGGATAGTAGGTCAGATGACCCACCAAAGGTGAATTATCTGTTTGTAGATTTTCATGTATTAGGTTTCTCAATATTAGATACTCATTTGTATTGAGAGAGATTGTTAATCTTTAAGATTCGACTCTTTTGTCACTTCTGTTAATCTTCAGATATTGGGAAAGAAGGGGGATTCGGAGATTACTTAACTCATAGAGGGACCAAAAATATAAAAAGTTGATAATTTAAAACATCACCTTTATTAAACACTGTTTTTTTAAACCCCACATTTTAGTCTACAAAATTCAGACAGTTGTGAAATCTTGATCTTTTAACAGCAATGCCGAACACTCACAGTTCCCATTAAAGTTACATGTGCTGCCATTTTGGGTCTGGCTTGGCTTCCTACCTGTGACACAAAGCCCCTCTGTCCTGTTCTGAAGTAATTTTGGCATTTCCAATAGATTGACTTGTAAGGAGTGTTTCTTCAGGGCTCAAATGTACCCCTGGGATCTTCTTTCCTAGCTACTGATTTACTTCACCAGAGATGTCATTTGTATTAAAAAGGTTCCTGAGGTACCTCTGAGTATCCATAGTACCTGTTCACCTGGTACCTTTTTTATTTTTTTAGACTGCTATGGCATCTGGCAGCAGACACACAATCTGCAAAACCATTGGTACGTACTATTCACAGACACAAACCAAATCATTTCAGAAAAGAAGTTAACACACTGAGCATGTCGATGGTGAGGTGAGGTATGCAAAATGGCAACACTGAAAAAGCTGAGCAGAATGATAGGAATGTGGGGTATGGGTGTGGGGAGGAAGGGCAGTAAAATACCACCTCCCTGGATCGCTGAACTTAATCTGCTTGGCTGAAACCAGTTTTTTCCTCTTTATATTTCAAGCAATGAATAATGCAAAGGGTTTACGTCACATGACCAATCACAGTCAATTGGAATGTCTGACAATCCAAAGCTGAAATAAATGTCTACTGCCTGTACCTGAATGGGGGGAGGGGTTTGAGCATGTGTGTGTAAGTATGATAAATACAATGCACATTTTAAACACAATATAGGTTTCCATATTTGTGTATCTGTAGCTATGGGTAAGTTCTCACATTCACAGATTTTATTTTAAAAATAAATATTATATTGTTTAGCTAACTCCTAAGTAACAGAATGGCAAAAATATCTAGTTAAACTGGTTTCTATGGGGTTTTATTCTTTTTTCCCTGTTTCCTTCAGTTGTAAAAATTATAGTGATTACACATCATAAAGCCTATCTGTAATAAAACGCATCAGCTGGCCAAGGTTTTCATCGCTCACTCAATAATCCATTAATACAGCAACGCTGCCCAGGCATCTTTATAATACCAACTTGGAGGTAATTTTAATCAGCTAGACCAGCTGGTATTTAACAGCAGCTGCTGGAGATGCCACAAATATACTCAATAGCTGACATCTTTATTTGCAGTTTTTCAAGGGGAGAAGAGATCCTCCTGTGGTTACTTATATTAAGCGTTAACCAAAAAAAAAAAAAAGTATTGGGTATCAGAGGATTATACCTGAATGGAGGAGTGGGGAGAGGAGATTAATACAAAAAATAAAAATGGTAGATTCTTGGAGACAGAGAGATTTTTGCATGAAGTCTTCTCCATAAGTAAAAATACATGCTGGCTTTGTTGGAGTTGAGTACCTTTTAGTGTACATTTACACTAATCTCAGACATCACTTATAGCATAAAATATATTCTGTAATGCTGCGTCTTCCTGTCTTGCTGAAGCTTTCCTGTCTTTCTGTAAAATAAATGTGATAAATAATGTTCTTGCTAGAAAAAGTGATGCTTGCTTCCATGTGTTCAGTTTTAGCTGATGCATGCCATCTTTTTTGTTTCCTGTTTTGTTTTAGTGAATTGATATGTAGATGGGTGTGTGTATCTGTACTTAAATGTGTGTTTTTACATAAATATATATAGTTTATGCATTTGTATTTCTCATCTTCTCTGTAAGGGTAGTGATAAATTTAACAGTGTGCACTACGCAGTAGTAAATGTGGAATGCCATTTCACATGGAGGGGGATGTTAGGGGGAAACAAGCAGAGGCAACATGAAGTTAACAGTCACAAACACATTATAAATAAAAATTTAATTACACTTGTGGGAGCTTGGCTTAGAATGCTCACAAATCCATAATGGAGCTTGCTGGTAATAAAGGCCTGATCTGTTTGTTAAACTCCACTATTCCCATTCTCCTGTACTACTACTTTTATATAAAGCTTCAGCTTCTGAGTACCATTTGCTAAAAGTACTGATTTCATTAGTAGTTTCTTCTGCCAGATACAGAACTTCATATTTTCTATTAAGAAAACAGTTATGATTCTTAGGTGGGGAAGAACAGGTACAGTAAAAAAAATATAAGGAGAACTGTTTTCTTTGATTATGTATGATGCGGTATAGATGATAAATTTAATGCTTACTATGAATTTTACTTGTTGGAAATAGTTTCCAGTTTCTATTTTGTGCGTATGTATGTGTGTGTGCAATCTCTGATACAACATCCTCTTCATAATGAAGACCTAGAAGGATGCATGGAATAATTTAAATTGAGTTATATGCCTTTAATACAGTAGTAGTAAACTTGTTAGAGTTGTCAGTTTAATACCAAGGACCCTTATAATGGGAAGTACCCCGTATTTCTCTTTTGCTGATATTTTCCTTCTAAGCTGAATATTTCAGAGCAAAAAGAAGTACGGAGAGAGAAGAATAACTCAAATACATGTTTATTAAAGATTAATCAAATTTCTGGTGAAACCAGTCATTTGCAGGTACATTCATTTATTGGTGCCAGTGATTCACCTCTTTATAGCCAAATAGGGATCTGTCCTGTTTGAGATTATGAATAAATATTTAAAATTAATATCCAGTGATATAATGGTTGAGATTGCAATTTGACTAAAAATATGTGTAGCAAGCATATTTTCTCCTATTTGCAGTGCAAAGAGTCTGTGTAAGTTTGTTTAGTGTGTTTGACAACAGACAGTTTGATATATTGCTGGGCACAGCGGTAGGTTGGACTTGAGTGGTATTAGCTCTCAGTGTTTTGATTAATGGTAATTGTTTTGATGAAAAGGCATGTTTTACGTACAACTCATAGTTCTGGAAAACAGAAGTCAACTTGCAACATCTGTAATTACTTTTCTGAACTAGCATATAAAAAGAGCCTGGAGAACATGCTTGCGAAGCACAGCAGGGTTTTTGTGTGTGTTTATTTTGCATTGTGTTGCATTTACACTCTGTTCCTCGTATCAGAAAATAAATCTTGGCGTATTGCTCTTTTGTTGAATATAAGATGTGCTGTGTGACACCGTACTGAATCCCAAAGCCTAGTCTGAATCTTGTAATGGTTAAATTTCACCTATCTGTTCAATCAACAAAAAAGAGAACCTTGATATTCTTCAAGCAAGAAATACAAATGTGTTCATCCTTTCTGAGTCTGGTTTCTTTTGTTAGAAAAACACTGCTTTACCCCGTTGTCAGAATATATATTCTAATTTTCTAAGGATACATTTTGTTTGGAAAATATTTCATATTCTTTATGCATCATGAAAAATGAAATAGTTGATAATTTTTGTACTTTTGGTAAATAAAAGATAGCAATGATAGCTTTAGATTCAAGCAAATATCAGCTTTGTAAGAGGATGTCAAACTATTGCTAATATCTTCTATATAGTGCTTTTTATGCAAAAGAATGATGATTTCTAGAAAATGTAGATTTTTAAGCCAAAAATACAATTAAAATATATCTCCTTGCCTCTGCCTGTTAGCTTCGAAGTGCTCTTCGTCAGCTTCACAGTCAACGCCAAAAAAATCTCTCTCCCATTTTTAGGATGCAAAAAGTATCACGAAATGAATACACTGGGAGTACTGTAAACCATCTTTAGAAGATGAGAACATTAGTTTTACAGGTTCCTTATTTTATTACAAGCTTTCTTCTCATATTTAATATTTTGCAACACATTCTAAAAGAAGAAATGAGCAGATAGTGCTTTTCTCTATCTGAAACATGTACAGACATCAAAACCTACCTGAATTGTTCCCTAGACAGTATTAAAAAGAAAGCAGTAATATCGACATTGTAGAGGGAGGCAACTAGATTTCTAAGTGTGGTGCCAATGTTTGTAGTCAACAATGAGACATAAAAAAAAATTGTAGTCCGTGTTGATAACAGCATGGTTTGAGGTTTGTATTATTAGAGCTAGTCCAAAAACATTAGCACACAACTCGTGTAGAACCTTTATATAAGCTATGCTCTATTATATATTTTGGGGGGAAATAAAATCTGTAAAGCATGAAATTGTGGTATTACAAAATGATTATTTCTAAAAGTGAATTATCTCATGCTATAGTAGAACTAGCTTGTATTGCACAGTTAGAAGTCAGGTGACTTTATTTCTGAGCAAAATACGAATTAATAAATGATTGCTTTAATACACACCAAAACCCATGACATGAAAATCATACTATTTTTTTAATTTTCCTTTCAGTTAACAACCATGTGTCATTGTGGTATCTTTTATTGAAAGGAACTTTATTTAAGTAGCATAAACTTGTTGGATGGGCTTCAATTAAATGATGATTTGTTAATGCAAATGTGTAGCGAATGACTGGTAGTACATCTGTCTCTTCATCCATAGGCCATTACTGTGCAGCATTAGCACATGATTGTAAAAAACTGGAAATCATTATATGCAGGTAATACATATTCAATCAATTCTGACCTTATGTCTCCGACGAAATAAAAAAAAGGGTGTAATGTAAATAATATTTAATCTGAACCAACAAAAAAGGAGACTCTTTAAATATCTGTGGTTCAAGCTGTTAGATGATGTGAGGTAACTGCTGTTTGGGATTGATTGTTATTGGTGTCCCCAGTGAGGATCAGCCAGAACATTATTCCTCTGCTACTCCTCCCACATGCTCCTCCAATCCAAATAGGTTTTTCTGTTTGTTTATATTAGAATATAAATATTCTGTTTATTTTCAAGTTTGGTATATATTTCCTTAGGAGACATGGGGACGGAGAGGAGTGGGGGGAAGCTTTGCACTGATGACCATTGTTAGCCTGTTAAGCAGGCGGTGACAATTAATACAACAAAAAAATGTACAATTAGCTTCAGCTCCATAAGTGTCTAATGAGCCATTTGTCAGTCTTTTGGTGAAATAAACTACTCTATCTTAATTCTCCACTCCTGCAGCAAATAAATAGAAGTTATGAAACACCCGAGCACCAATAAAATATAATTTACTTCATAGGGCATGACAGAAATCTTTACGTATCTAAAATGAGCATGTTATTTACAAACGACTTGTAATAGTAATATAAAAAAGGATTCTAATGCTAACTGCTTTCGTTATGCAGTAGATATTTTTTTTCCTGATTTGCTTAATCATTTAAATGTATAATTACTCCTAAAGGCATGTGAGCTAAAATGACTTCTCCTGATGTGATTAACTCAGAAAGCCAAAAAGAACCTGTGAAATGCTAGGAACCCTCATTCTGCAGCTGAAGACGTTGAAGATTTGCTAGAAAGGACAAAATAACCATATTTATTTGGGAACACTTCTTTTCCTGTCCTCTTTGGCCTTGTCAATATTAGCCGCCTTTTCTTAAAATGTACCACCACTGCCATCGCTACTGCAGCTCCACTGTTAGTGGGAGGAAAACGAGTGTAGACAAGCTGCCAGCATTTTAACCATGGTCTCATCTAGACCTACTCTGAGCAGAGTTTGATGACCAGCCACCTGAGGTTTAACTATCAGGGCTCCACATGTAGTTACCAGCAGTGCAGCTGCACTAGTGATAGAAAAAGTGACAAAAATATTGTCTTTTTAAAAACATTGTGCCTACACATCATCTTCTGTGAAGAAGCATAGCGTTGCAATTATCCTCCCTCACCCAACTGGCCCCAGTATAAGAATGACTGACCAGTCTTGTCTGACATAAGGGGTTGAGTTCTTCCTCTATTCTGTGCTGTGATTTTTAACTAAAATTTACGTACTGCACAATACAACTGAGAAATGCCAGGGATCAGCATTCTTCAGCTGAAGACAGATGACCAACTTGGGAGGGGTTACAAACCCTTTTGGAGGACAGGATTAGAATTCAAAACAAATTGAAGAATTGGTCTGAATTCAATTAGATGAAATCTGATAAAGACAGGTGCAAATTACTTCACTTAGGAAGGAAAAACTTAAATGCATAGCTATAAACTGGGGGATAACAGGTTAAGTAGTAGTACAACTGGAAAAGGATCTGGTTATAGTGAATCACAAATTGAATATGAGTCGTCAATGTGATGCAACTGCAAAAAAGACTAATATCAATCTGGGGTGTATTAACAGGAGTGTTGTATGTAAGACATAAGAGGTAATTGTCCTGCTCTATTCAGCACAGGTTAGGCTTCACCTGCAGTACTGTGCCCAGTTCTGGGAGGCATACTTCAAGAAGATGTGGACAAATTGGAGAGGATCCAGATGAAAGCAACAAAAATTATAAATGGGTTAGAAAACTTCATCTAGGTGGGAAAGGTTAAAAAAACAGGGCATGTTTTGTCTTGAGAAAAAAAGGAGGGGGGTGGATAATTCTTCAAATCTACTAAGCCTGTTATAAAGAGGATGGTGATCAATTGTCCTTTATCTACATTGAAGGTAGATGTAATGGGCTTAATCTGCAGCAAGGAAAATTTAGGTTAGATATTTGAAGAACTTTCTAACTGCGAAGGTAGTGAAG
Organism: Dermatemys mawii; assembly: GCA_007922305.1. Lineage (NCBI taxonomy): Eukaryota > Metazoa > Chordata > Testudines > Dermatemydidae > Dermatemys > Dermatemys mawii. The sequence continues at coordinate 48,164,889 of ML677349.1, read as the reverse complement.
CTCTGAAATAGGCTTCCAAGGGAGGCTGTGGAATCCCCATCACTGGAGGTTTTTAAGAAGAGATTGAACATGTGCCTGTTGGGGATGGTCTAGGTTTATTTGGTCCTGCCACAGTTCAGAGGACTGGATTTGATGACTGCTCAAAGTCCCTTCCAGAGCTACATTTCTACAAGTCTATGATTTTGTGTAATGTCTTGAACCCGAACTATATCCCCAAATAATTAGTTACCAGTGAATAATTTAAATAAAAAAAGAAGCAGATGTAGAGGGAAAGCCAGAGGTACAGTATAGGAAAAGGAAGGGGGATATATTGTCCATTCACATCAGAAGAAAGAGGATGGATATGGTTTAATTAAGGCAATGACAATGGATGTGGTTTAATTAACCTGCAACATGATTCACTTAAAATTTCTGATGTACCTGGCAGTAAATTGTACAGTGCAAGCCATCATCGTTTTCTTAATCATTTCCACATAATCTCCAGCTTGCTCCCAGCCATTCTGCTGCTGGGACCTGACCACTATCCCCTTATATGAGGGCTATAAAAGAAGGGAGGTTGGCTTACCACTGTACCAGATATAGGAGCCCTCTTACTCAGCTCTCTTAAGGGATGCTTTCCTTCAAATTCTTTTCCAATTCATTTATCTGATACCAATATTTCTTCCATAATCAGTACTAGAGTGGGCATCTGTCACAATTTTACATACTAAGCTGCAACATTTCTAACATAACCCCCGTACCACACCGCAATGCGTTCCAGACTTGCTGTGGGGAAGGCAAAAAAAACCCCACTCCACTTTACCAATCTAGCAGTGAGGGGAAAATTTTTCTTCCCAGTCCCCAAGGAAAAAAGACATCTATTATGAAGCTTACAATAGATCATGAAGGGACCCTGTCCCAGCCAGATCCATGTAAAAGAGGGCTTCTCTGGGGCTGCAGAGGATACAAATTCCACCTCCCCAACTTCTTCCGATCATCTAGAAGGGCAATTCCCTGTTCCTTGACCTGGTCCAGCTGCTTTCTGCTCCTACTCACTCTATCCAGGTAAAGTTTGTCCTCCTTCCCCCAGTTGCATAGAGAGCACTTAATGTGACAATAACGCCTTTTCTGCCAGCCAGCCAAACAAGGACCCACCCCACATTCCGTTGTGGTGAGCACATTTTCAGATTATATTTTAAAAGAGGTGAAATATTAAGGCAAAGAGGTACATATTCCTCTGCATGACAGAAAAACTCAGTTCCAGCACGAGGAGTTATCCTCCACCTCATCCCACTGCTATTTTCTTGCCTGTGAACTAGTTTTTTTTCCCCACTCAGTACATTACAGAGATGTAGGAGGTCTTCAGATAGATTAAGGGGAATCCTACAGTGACAAGGAGAAGCAGAGGAGGGGGAACTGTAAAAAAAAAATAAATAAATAAAAAAAAATCATTCCTCTGCTCCTAGTGCACCTGTCGTAGTTTTGGAATGTAGTCATTTCAGAAAAATTATCTGCTTTATTTTGGTGTTTCTCCCTAGATTTAAGTTCAAATACTTTTTCTTTTTTAATTTTGATCAGTTTCTTTAAAAAAGTGATAAAATTCAAATGAGTGTTATCTTGAAAATGTGCGTAATTTCAAGTGTGTGAGCATGCCACAGTTTTCTTGCCAAACAAGTGCCAAAAAGTGGCCCTTCAGCCAAAATTTCTGAGAAGTGTGAACATTTTTTCAATTTTTATTTCCTTTCTGAAGGAACACTTACTAGCCAGAAACCTGAAAAATTCAGACAAATCACAGTGAGTGCTTTTCCGGTTTCTGAAACTGAGCAACTGTTTGGGCTATACAAAGGGCTTAAATTCCTGTCAAGGCAAAAAGGCTGACACAATCTTAATTATGGTGTTGCTATTTCTGTTTATAAAAGTAGTCTGAAAACAGTGACTGAACAGACAAAAGTCCACTGAGTTTATTTGTGTTACAGTAGTGTCCGAAAGCCTCAACCAAGATTGGGATCCCATTGTATTAGGCATTTGACATACATATTAAAAAGAGACAATCCTGCGCAAAAGCATTTACAATTTAAATAAAACAGATTAAAGTGGGTGGGTAAATTGAGGCACAGAGAGGGGAAGTGGTGTGCTCAGGGTCATAAAGCAGGCCAGCTCTGACTCTTGTCCTCCATCTCAGTGCAGACAGCATTGTGTTCTTGAGAGGCCATGCACAATGGAAAGCATATTGCTGGGACAGTGGAGAGTGGGATAGTGCCTGAGAGAAGACAGCTTTCAACTGCCACATCTGCCTGAAAAAGCTTGGGTCAGAGAGTTCTCTCTCAGTCACTTTCTCCCTTCCTCAAGAGTCAGGTTGTGGGCAGAGTCGCAGAGTCCCACAGTCCTCCTAGAGCAGAACAGAACAGTTTCACTCTGAATATGTGGGCTAATCGATGTTTATTGTTGGCTGTTCTTCCTTATGCTCCCCCCACCTACTGTCCACACACTGCACCCGCTGCAGATGAAGAGAAACAGCTTCCACTGTTAGGGACTGGAGCTGAGCCAAGTAGCCAAATTGCCCATATATCATCGTGTGGAGTTCAGCTCATGTGTCTCTCTCACACTCTGTAACTCTTAGGGCTTGTGAAAGGGACCAGTGTTCAATATGGAACTCAGTGTGGGCGCACATGTGCCTCTTGTGCAATATCACTTTTATTTGAACATTAGTGTCCCTCGGGGCCGTGCTTCACACTGTGCTGCCTTGTGCTCCCATGCAAGAGCATAAATGACAGAGCAGCCTCAACCCTCCCTCTGATGACCAGTGGTGACCAGATGAAACCTGGACTGTCTGAGACCAGTTTCTGTTCTTCTGAACATTCAGAATTCTAACTGGTGCAGAAAACCCTCTTCACCCCCTTTTTGATTAATTCTTTATTCTTTAGTTGGGCACCAAAAAAAAGAAGGAAGACAGATGAAGTGAGACACCTCCCCTGAACATCAGGACTGATGGCCTTCTTACCCACAATTAGTAATGTCAGGCTCTAAACCAACTTGGTTTAAACTCTGTCCTTCCTGATATGATCTGATGCCATTAATCAATGGACACAGAAGATGCCTGGGGGAAGGACACATCCCAAACATGTATTCCATCTGTGGCACTTTCTCATCCTGCACCCAAAAATTTCAAGACACGAGGCTCAAACCACACCTCGTGGAACAATCCATCAAGGTTGCATCCAGCTCTGGAGGGAAAACGACAAGACTATCTTCAGCAAGTGCCCCAGCTAGTAGGCATCACACCTCCTGCAGAGTGAGAAAACCAAAGAGAGTGCTAATAACCCTAGTAGTTGCACTGGCATCCCTACTACCAAGAACATTAACCTCAGCCCCATCGTCATTGACCCTGACCCCTGGACAGAAAAACTGGTGCCATCCCCTTTTGATGCCAAACAGCAATCCTGCACTGAGCACAAACACAGCTAACCATGGTCAACATGACCATCCCACAAGGAGGACTTGAAGCCCAGAAATAAGCATTCAAAATTCAGTATAGCTCTGAGGAATGACATCAGGACACCATCAGTGAAAGACACTTGGGAGTCAGTCACATCAGTACCAGTGTCAGTGTAGAGATTTACCCCGACGAGAGACAGGTATGGTACCCTAAGGGGTATTCTAGAAGTTCTCCATACTGATCTCTGGTATAAGATTGGCAGTGGATGAGCCACTCACAGTCTAGCCAATACAAGTACAATCTTACCATACTGGCCTTGCTGTGGCCCGCCTTTGCTCAGGTCCTGGAGTGGAGCCCCTTTGCCCATCTCAAGAAGAGGAGGTCTCAGTTGCTATCAGAGCACTATCATCAGAATCAGAGGAGCCTTTTGGCGAGGAAGAAGAGATGGAACTGCCCTCCCTGCCTCTTCTTCCCAAATGAGGCTGACACCACAGCCCCAAGACCAGCCAGAGTGAGTTTTGGACATTGAGACAACTGATTCAAGAGAACAGACACAAACTGTCCATGTTCAGCTCCCCAATGTCTATAAGAACTGCTCTTCCAATCCACATTGTCGCACTGTCGCATTGTCGCCCCTGAGAGGGGACTGTGGGATACCCTGACCTCAAGTCCCCCAATTTCAAAGTGAACGGAAAAATGCTAGCATCCCACCTGAGGCTTCAGTCACTTCTAGGCACTTCTGACACTGTGGTCCCTCACCATTTTGGTGGTCCAAGAGAAAACCAAATCTACTAAGGGGATTCCAAAAGATAGAAAATCCCAGAAACTGGGCTTCTTTGGCCAAAAAGCCTATTCTTCAGCCTGCCTCTGATTCTGCATCACGAGCTACCAGATCTTATTTGCAAAGTGAAATTTTTTAAAGTGAGACAAGGTTACTCACCCCTTTCCTTTCTTGTTTTCTGCAAAAATTCATGGAGGAACTAAGATAAACAACTAGGGGAAGGCAGATAGTAGCCCAAAATAACGATACAAATGGCAATGGACAGGTCTGATGCAGCTGCTTGATCCAGGCCCCTGGCGGTCACAATGCACCAAGCCTCCTGGATACAAGCTTTTGGGATCCCCAGAGAAGTCCAGTCAATAATTGAGGATCTGCTATTCAAGGGCATGGACCTATTTAGAACATGAATGGATGATGTGCACCATTCTTTCAAGGAATTGAGGACAATGCTCAGATCCATGGGGATTTATACCTCAGTGATGTACTGTGAACTCTTCCTGTACTAAAGACACAGACAATGTCTCATTCTCAGGTTGCCAATAGGAATATCTACCCAAAAAGTGACTACTCTAGTCTAGGAGATACCAATCCTCCACTTCCATCACATGCCAACATTCCTTCTGCTTAATACTGAGGATGGAGTGGAGGTTAGGATAAACTAGGCGTGGCCCAATATCTAAACAAACACTTTGCCTCAGTCTTTAATGAGGCTAATGAGGAGCTTAGGGATACTGGCAGGATAACAAATAGGAATGAGATATCGAGGTAGATATGACCACATCTGAGGTAGAAGCCAAACTCGAACACCTTAATGGGATTAAATCAGGGGGCCCACATAATCTTCATTCAAGAATATGAAAGGAACTGGCACATGAAATTGCAAGTCCATTCTCAAGAATCTTTAATGAATCTGTAAACTTTAGGGGTTGCACTATATGATTGGAGAATTGCAAACATAGTTCCTATTTTCAAGAAAGGGAAAAAAAGTAAGCCGGGTAACTACAGGCCTGTTAGTTTGATGTCTGTAGTATGCAAAGTCTTGTAAAAAAAAATTTGAAGGAGAAGATTAAGTAAATTGAGGTCAGTGATAATTGGGACAAAACACATGGCTTTACAAAAGGTAGATTATGCCAAACCAACCTGATCTTCTACTTTGAGAAGATAACAGATTTTTTAGACAAAGGAAACACAATGGATCTAATTTACTTCAGTTTCAATGAGGCATTTGATACGGTTCCACATGGGAAATTATTAGTTAAATTGGAAAAGATGGGGATCAATATGAAAATGTAAATGTGGATAAGGAACTGGTTAAAGGGGAGACTACAACGCATCATACTGAAAGGTAAACTGTGAGTCTGGAGGGAGGTTACTAGTGGAGTTCCTCAGGAATCAGTTTTGGCTTTTTATTATTGACCTCTGCACGAAAAGTGGGAGTGTGCTAATAAAGTTTGCAGATGGCACAAAGCTGGGAGATATTGCCAATACAGAGAAGGACCAGGATATCATACAGGAAGGTCTGTATGACCGTGTAAACTGGAGTAATAGTAATAGGATGAAATTTAATAGTCAAAAGTGCAAGGTCATGCATTCAGGGATTAATAACAAGAATTTTTGTTAAAAGCTGAGGATGCTTCAGTAGGAGAAGGACCTCCGAGTATTGGTTCATCACAGGATGACTATGAGTCGTCAACATGATAAGGCCATGAAAAAAGCTAATGCTGTCTTGGGATCTATCAGGTGAAGTATTTTCAGTAGAGATAAGGAGGTATTAGTACTTATAGAAAGCACTGGTGAGACCTCATCTGGGATATTGTGGGCAGTTCTGGTCTCCCAGGTTTAAGAAGGATGAATTCAAACTTGAACAGGTACAGAGAATGGCTACTAGAATGATCCAAGGAATGGAAAACCTGTCTGATGAAAGGAGATTTAAAGAGCGTGGCTTGTTTAGCCTAACCAAAAGAAGGCTGAGGAGAGACATGATTACTCTCTACAAATGGATATAAACTGGCCATCAGGAAGTTTAGACTTAAAATTAGATGAATGTTTCTAGCCATCAGAGGAGTGAAGTTTTGGAACAGCCTTCTAAGGGAAGCAGTCAGGGGCAAAAGACATATCTGTCTTCAAGATTAAGCTTGATACATTTATGGAGGGGATGGTATGAGGGGATAGCCTAATTTTGGTAATTACTTGATCTTTTGACTATTAGTGATAAATATGCCTAATGGCCTGTGATGGGATCTTAGGTGGGGTGGGATCTAAGTTACAACAGAGAATTCTTTCCTGGGTGTCTGGCTAGTGAGTCTTGCCCACATGCTTAGAGTTTAGCTGATTGCCATATTTGGGGTCAGGAAGGAATTTTCCTCTAAGGAAGATTGGCAGAGGCCTTGGGGTGTTTTCGCCGCCTTCTGTAGCATGGGGCACGGGTCACTTGCTGGAGGATTATCTGCACCTTCAAGTCTTTAAACCATGATTTGAGGACGTCAGTAGCTCAGACATAGATTATGGGTTTATTGCAGGAGTGGGTGGATGAGATTCTGTGGCCTGCGTTGTGCAGGAGGTCATACTTCACGATCATAATGGCCCCTTCTGGCCTTAAAATCTGAGTCTATGAAGTTTGATGAGACAGTTGGGAGCCATGCCAAAGCCCACAATGGGGCTGACATTTAGAAATCACTCATTTCCCTTCATCAGATTCAGACAGACATTATGGCAGGTAGATGGATGAAAGGCATTGTCACCCATAGCTACACCATCCAATTCCTTTCCCTTCTCAACTCCTCTTCACCATTCTTCTTCAGTGACCCTTCTCACAACACCTGTTACGAAAAGAAGGGGCCTTCATGCTTCATATAAAAGGACTACAGGGGAACAGGCTTCTATTTCTAGTACCTCCTTATCCCCAAGAAGAAAGGAGGTCTCCATCCTGTCCCAGATCACAGAAGACTGAACAAATACATATGCACCTCAGATTCAGGATGGTAATGTTTGACTTCTCATGCATTCCGTTGCTTGTGGCTCAGGATTGGTTTGTGGCTTTTGGCTTACAGGATGCATACTTCCACATTGCCAATCACAGAAAATATCTGAGATTTTCAGTGAGGCCCAAACGCTCACTGCCAGTACAAAGTACTGCCTTTCAGAATCTTCACGGCACTGAATCTCTCTATGAAGTGCCTCACTGTGGTGGTGGCACACCTAAGGAAAAATGGGTATCCACATCTACGTATATCTAGATGACTGGTTGATCAGAGGCAGATCACATCAGAAAATCCTGAGAAGCCTCAGTTGTGTGTGCTTTTCTCTTTACCCAGCTGGTGAACTATGAGAAGTCATCTCCCATCCCATCACAGCCAGTAGAATTCAAAAAGGCCAGGATATATTCTGCGACAGCATGGGCATACTTACCTCAAGACACATTCCTTGCACTTCACTTATTATTGTGCATGGTGATATCACACCTGGCTACCTTAGTGCAAACTTGCCTGATGATGTTATGCCATAGTCAGTGTGTACATACATAATGCCACTTGCCAGATTTTGCCTGAGGCCTCTACAGGTCAGGTCCTTTTTCATCACAGCGACTTTCAAAATGGGTAACACGTTACATCTCACTGTGCTGCCAACCGACCAATGTACCTCCCACTGACTACTACTGCGGACTCCACCAGAGTCCAAGCAGCATCCTGGGCCTGTTTCCAAAACGTGCTGAAATGTGCAAGGCTGCTACATGAAGCAATCCATTCATGTTTGTCAAGCATTATGCATAAAGCTATGAGATTTTTTGGACATAAAGTTTATTCTCTGAAAATTGCATTTTTTGTTCAACCAAAACTATTTGGCGAGTCATCATAGTTTCAGCCAAAAACAAACAAACAAACAAACAACAAAACAGAGGAGCTAAATGCACAAGCAAGCTTGGGCAGTGTTCCATTCACTGGAGCAGGGACTGCAACCTGAGTCTTTCCCCACCCCCCCACCGAGTGCCCTAACCAATCAGGCAGTCTCCCACCTTTCAAATGAGTGCTCTAACCATGGGGTATAGGGTATAATGGAAAGAATGACTACACTACAGATAACTGTAGTTTTTTGATATGTTGTAGTCTATGTGTTCCCATGACCCACTCTCCATCCCCACTTTTTGGCATCCTCGGAAGTCATGGGCTTTGATTTGCAAGGGAACTGAGTGAGAGTCGCAGCCACTCCACCTTTTATGCCTTCAAAAGGGAGCAGAAGGAGGATTAGGGCACATGCATAGCCCCAAAAGACAGTGCTATTAAAAGTAAATCTCTCGTGTGAGGCGCGTGTGCACAGACACTGGGGTTCACACTGATTACAGCAATCTTGAAGAACTGCAATGACTGTAGGGTAAGTGTTCCTTGTTTAGGTTTTGTGTTCCTTGTTTAGGTTTTAGGCTTTAAATACATCAAAAGCAGAGAGCCTGACAAACAACCAGTGGGGCCACTGGACGATCAAGATGATAAAGGAGCCCTCAAAGATGATAAGGCCATTGTGACTTTTGAGGATGTGAGGGAGATTCCCAAACCTGAGCCATTCTTTTTGGGTAACAGATCTGAGGAACTGTCCCAAATTGAGGTGTCATTAGAGGAGGTTTTGGAACAAATTGATAAACTAAACAGAAATAAGTCTCCAGGACCTGATGGTATTCACTCAAGAGTTCTGAAGGAACTCGGCTGTGAAATTGCAGGACTACTAATTGTCATCTGTAACCTATCATTTAAATTAGCTTCTGTACCGGATGACTGGAGGATAGTTAATGTGACACCAATTTTTAAAAAGGGCTCCAGAGGTAACCCTGGCAACTACAGGCCAGTAAGTCTCACTTCAAATTGACCAGGCAAATTGGTTGAAACTATAGTAAAGAACAAAATTGTCAGACACATAGATGAACATAGTTTGTTGGGGAATAGACAACATAATTTGTTGTTTTTTGTAAAGGGAAATCATGCCTCACCAATCTACTAGAATTCTTTGAGAGAGTCAGCAAGCATGTGGATAAAGGAGATCCAGTGGATATAGTGTATTTCAATTTTCAGAAAACTTTTGACAAGGTCTCTTACTAAAGGCTCTTAAGCAAAATAAGCAGTTATAGGATAAGAGGGAAGGTTCTCTCATGGATAAGTAACTGGTTAAAAGTTTGCAAACAAAAGATAATAAATGGTCAGTTTTCAGAATGGAGAGAGGTAAATATTGGTGTCCCCCAGGGATCTGTACTGAGCCCAGTCATTTTTAACATATTCATAAATGATCTGGAAAACAATAAGGTGGCAAAATTTGCTGATTATACAAAACTGCTCAAGATAGTTAAGTCCCAGGCAGACTGCAAAGAGCTACAAAAAGATCTCACAAAACTGGGTGACTGGGCAACAGAAGTAGTACACAATGGAAAATAATCCTTACTCTCCATATACAATGATGGGGTCTAAATTAGCTGTTACCACTCAAGAAAGAGATCTTGGGGTCACTGTAGATAGTTTTCTGAAATCATCCAATCAATGTGCAGAGGCAGTAAAAAAAAAAATTAAAAACCAACCAAACAGAATGCTGCGAATTATCAAGAAAGGGATAGATAATAAGACAGAAAATATCATATTGCCTCTGTATAAATCCATGGTACGCCCACACCTCAAACACTGCATGCGGATATGGTCACCCCATCTCAAAAAAGATGTACTGGAACTGGAAAAGTTTCAGAAAAGGGCAACCAAAATGATTGGGGTATAAAATGGCTTCCATATGAGGAGAGAATAATAAGACTGGGACTTCTCATATTGGAAAAGAGGCGACTAAAGGGGGGATATGATAGAGGTCTATAAAATCCTGAGTGAAAGTAAATAAGGAAGTGTTATTTTCTCCTTCTCATAATACAAGAACAAGGAATCACCAAATGAAATTAATAGGTAGCAGGTTTAAAACAAATACAAGAAAGTATTTTTTCACGCAACACACACTGTCAACCTCTGGAACTCCTTGCCAGAGGGGTGTGTGAAGGCCAATACTATAACAAGGTTCAAAAGGGAGCTAGATAGATTCATAGAAGATAGGTTTGCCATTGGCTGTTAGCCAGGATGGGCAAGAATGGTGTCCCTAGTGTCCGTTTGCCAGAAGCTGGAATTGGGTAAAAGCATGGCTCACTTGATGATAACCTGTCTGTTCATTCCTTTTGGGCACCTGCCATTGGCCACTGTCAGAGGACAGGATACTGGGGTTGGTGGAACTTTGGTCTGACCCAGTATGGCCATTCTTATGTAAACGATTTTTGGCCAATTTGGACCCAAAATTCGTAGAAATGTTTGTATGAAAAAAAAATTTACTTGCTCGAGTATGCCTGAAAAGTTAATACTAAAAGGGTGTGAGTGTGAGGCAGAATTCAGTTTCTTCTTCATCCACTATAATTTTTCCAACTCTTCACCCATCTTTACTTCAAATGTTATAGAACCTATTTCTGAGCTGGCTGCCAAAATTCCTCATCCCACCAATCCTGCAGTAATTTTATTTTGCTGATATTTATGAGTTACTAGTGAGTTATGCAAAGCACCATTCTCTTTGGATGCTGCATATTATGCTAGTTTTCTTACTGGAAAATCAAAAGATATGTTGGAAAGTTTTTATATTAAAGGGATATTGTCAGAAATCTCATCAGTTTAAAAATGAGTTAAAAAACATTTCAGATGCACCTGCCCAGAATTCCCTTCCTATTTCTATTTCTTTGTAATCATTTTGCTAGCTTTAAAAATATATTTCTCTCTCTTTGATACAGTATTATGTGAAAGACCCACACAAAGAGGAGAAACTTCTTACACAAGAAAAACTGTGCAATTAGAATTATAGTAAATATATAAAGTTCTATCAAATGCACAATGTAAATGAGCTAGGAAAACAGAGAATTATTTTTTCCTTGATCTTATTCAGTTACAGTAATCTTTGCAGATACATTTCCAGAAAAAATTGTTCCACTTTTCCTTTAAAACACTTTATTGTGGTCACCTAGAACTTCTTTTTAGAACTCCCTTCCAAGATTCTGCATAGCCAAACTGTGTCAACTCCACTTCATTAGTTGGCTATGCAGAATCTCTCCATAACAAGAAGTTAGTGTTCCCAACTCCTTTTAAAGAAACTAAATCAGTGACATACTGGAGCCCAAATATAAATGACAAAGCAAGTCAAGTTCAGGCTTCTCTTTGATTAGTTGCAAAAAATCTGTTTTGGTTTTGATTGACATGCATCTGTAAGTATATTTGTGTATAAACTCACTTACAAGAAGGGTTACAAAAGTGAGAAGTTTTATAGCTTTTGCTGTATTTTTAAACAGTTATAAAAAAACTTCTAATAATTAACTTTGGAACTTGGTTTAGAAAGTTCTTTATTATAGTAATTGTATTGCATCTTTGGGATGATTTTGGTACAGAATTATTTTGGCGAAAAAGGCGGGAGGAAGTCCAGGATTTTTAAAATTGTGTTGTGTTTAAAAGAACAACTCTCACAGAAAGGTCAATTTAGGTACCCATCATTTCTCCTAGCCAAAGTGACAGTCCTGCTGTCGCAGAGTCTCTGTGCTTGTAGATATACATTTCAAGTGAATTGTAATGCGTACCTCAAAGGTGTACAAAATCATAATAGAACATTTTATCATGTTCATATTTATTTATTATGTAAGGGGAGAGCGCATACATTCTGAATGGCTAACTCTTGAAAACATTCTTCTACAAGGCATTTGACATAATTTTACTGGTCAAATCCTTTGAAAAAAGTCTGCCTTGACAAGCAGTTTACTAGATCCCTTCGCAGAGAGAGCCTGCCTTGATGGGTTGTTGCATAAGCTGTTTGACATTTGTCCCCAGTCAGACCGGAGGCCACATGAAAAATTTACTCCAGCAAGGAGCTCCCAGGAATAAACAGTTCTCTAGTGTTGCTCACAGGGGACTCAGCAAGGTGAGCGGAACTTCAGCTTGTCACGGATGCTCTGTTCTGACAAACATAAGTAGATGCTAATGGCTAAATCGTGACAGAATAAAGTCCCACAACCATATGGCTAATTGCCACAACAATATCTTCAGTGTTATTAATCAAGTTTTCATAGTGTGCCATGATAATTGGAATAATTAGAAACAGCATAGGCATTGCTTGCCTCTGCTACATATACTGCAGAAAGGGACTTGGAACAACTGCAGTTGCATTTTCAGTACTGTGTTTTTTAAATGCTTTTCTTTCCAGCAAATACTGTGGTTAATTAATGAATTAGCTGTTTGCCGCCAGGGTCTTTTGTGGTTAGCAGGGCTTCCGCAGGGGTGCCTAGGTAGCTAAATGACACCAGTAAGCCCCTTGTGTCCCTCTTTAAAGATGCAGTATTCCCATAAGGCAGGAACCACACAGCACAGAACTTTGCCACTCCGAAATACTGTAGATTATAAAACTTGAAAGTTCTTACTTTTTTACATTAATTTGTAAAGCATATGTCTAAGTAGGTATGAACAAAAGAGCCTCAATGTATAATAATTATTTTGCCATATAACAAGTTTAACAAAAGCAACCCACTCCCCGTTGTGTAGTGACTAAACTGAAGTAGAGAGCAACAATGCCTGAATAAATGTGATTAGATGTGCAAAAAGAACACTTCTATTGCTCATATTTTCCTGTTACAGAAACTAAAAAATTTTTAAGTTGTAACTATTTTGTGAGCTATCAGTACTGATCAATGTAAACAATAATTACCAAATATAACTTACCAAAACCTGTTCTTCCTTATGCTGTATGGTAGTGGAATAGATCTGAATAATTATACTCTGACTCTGGAACTAAGGATATTAATAAAACAGTTGTTTGTAGCATTTTTATTTACACTAAATAGCAGAATTATCATGTCTTTCATACTAGAATAGTTATTCACTGGACACTGATGTCTGGAACTGCGATATCAATGAGGAAATACAAGTGTTTCTTAGGTGTATGTATAAACATTTAGTTGACTGGTCAGTAAAACTGGCAGATTGATGATAATGACTCTCTTCACTGGATGTATGAAGGCAGTTAGCCAGACTAATGAATTGAAATGGACTGATGCTTGTATGGCCTCTGAACAGTTTCTTAATTTAGTTTTACAGTATGTAACAGATATAGTATTGAATTCAGAGACTATATAAATCCTCCCTCTCCCTGTTTAAAAAAAAATACTTTCCTGATTTGAGAACTATCACACAAGGGGATTTTAAAATGTTATATATTTAATTGCACGGGGGCCTGCAACAATCAAAATCTGATTTTGACCAAAGGTAGTAGGCATTCTGTTTGCTTGATGACTCTTAAGGAGAAGACATTTGTATTGTAAGAAGGTTGTTACACTAGGATAAAAACACATTTCTGCAATCAGGATTCTCTACAATTCTGATGGCTGTCCAGGATGATACTCCTTTACAAAATAATGGCCTTACTTAACAGGTGGAACTCCCATAAAAGTTCCTTGAATTGAACTGGCGCAGAACTGGGTGCTCCAAGTGCTTCATAATAATTAGAATCAGAGGGGTAGCCGTGTTAGTCTGGAATTGCAGAAGTGACAAAGAGTCCTGTGGCACCTTAAAGACTAATTAAAGTATTGAAGCATAAGCTTTCGTGGGCTAATACCCACTTCAGTGGAGCATGCCTCCGACGAAGTGGGTATTAGCCCATGAAAGCTTATGCTTCAGTACTTTAGTTAGTCTTTAAGGTGCCACAGGACTCTTTGTCACTTCCACAATAATTAGGAATCTTGGCTGCTGGGTAGATGAAAAAGGGCCAGTGAATACTTATAAAACTAATCTCTTTCCAAAGATCTTACATCAGATTCAGCCTCTTACCATCCCCTTAATTCTTTCTCTCTTCCCCACCTCCCAGGGAAGTATGAGGTAGCACGATGCCTGAAGTTAGTTTTGCGTACATAACTACTTACATTGAATTAGCAGAGTTTATCTGTCCAAATAATAAAATAATTGTGGTTCTAGAAAGCGTAGTCAACCACACAGATAGATTTCTATTGGGTTAACAAGGCCTGAATCCCTTCCACTAGTAATAGTAATATATTTTTGTATTCTGGAAATGATTTCTACTGAAGTTATTACTTAACGTATTGATAGGTTAACTTTATTTTGCAGCCAGGAAGCCTCAAACAAGTTTCAGCATTCCCCTGTGCTTTAAATCTAACTATAAGCTTTTTCAATTGTAAGTGGTTTGGCTTTGTACATTAAATATATCAAAGATGTACTCTCACCACTTTTGTGCAGCTAAATGTTCAGTTTTACCATTTCCTTGTTAATGCATAGTTTGTGTCACTGGCCATACTACCATAGTTAATTTTACTGTGGAAAACTGTTGAATCTCCTTTTTGCTGAAATCTAAAATTGTCTCCACCATTAATTTGATTCTTGATAACATAGCAAAGGAATACATTACATAAACTGTAAGAACTAAAGGCAGAATTATGACATTTTCAGGGCGTATTGTTTCAAATGATGACTGGACTTTATTTGTGTTTGAAGTAAGTTGCTTTTCTGGAGTTGAGGACCTTGCTACCACCTGTTTTTTTGCATGAAGAAGCGTTTACTGCACCTGCCGTGGGACACTTCCCCAACACTACTGGTCACCGGCAACACAAGCACTCCATTATAGGACTCAGAGGCCCTGCTGTCAGGTTAGCAATAGACACACTACAGCCCTCCAAGCATCTTCCTGGAGTGTCCAGTCACTGGTCCCCTGAACATTCACAATACTTGTTGAACCACTGCTTCCAAAGAAGCAGTACATCTCAGTTTACTAGTTTCACCTCAGATTACCGCTTTGCTTAACTTGCAGCACTTCGATATGTTTATAGTGAAATCAAGTAAGTTTATTTAACAAATCATAGAGATTCAAGTAGTAGTAAGTAGAAATATTGGAAACAAGTGGTTACCTACAAAATAAAATTATAACACATGTTCTAGAACCTCAACTTAATTAACAAGATGCTCTCATATCTAGCAGAGAATTGCTTACCCAAAAATCTTACAGCCAGGTTGACTGTTTGCCTTTGTTCAAGTCATTCACACCATCAGTTTGGTGAAGGATTCAGTGTGTCTCTTTGCACTCCAAGATATACCAGATCAATCCTTTGACTTCATTCATAACAGGAGAATCCACTGGTGTATATTTTCATCCTTTAGATTCCGCCCCCCCCACCCCATAAATGTTTCAATTTCTCAATCTGAATCTGATTCAGTACACAAATAGGCATACAGTGTGAAGCATTCCGTATACATATGGCCAGACAGGGAGATAGATGACAGTTACCTCCTGCTGAAAGGAACACCTCCGAAGTATGTTACCTCCTGTTGACCTGCCTGAACTCCAAGATCTTAAAAGCATAATTTTTAGTATGGATACATAACTTAAGTATTATCCATACATACATTTTCCAATGATCATCATGACCAGTCCGCCACTGGCTCTCAATAGAGACCTCATATACCATCCTTTGGGGAATTATTATGCTTATGCCCAACCCAGGGATCCCTGTAAAAACCCTATGCGCCCCCTGTGCCTTCTGCCAGTGGGCATCACTGGGTCCAGGAGTTACAGTAGGTTCTTTTAGTTCAGTTATTCTATTTACATATTGCACATTTATTGTACACTGGCTATATAAAATGATTGTCTAATTGGCCTGCAGAATGTCGTCAGATTTTGGCAGTTCCTATTCAGACTCTGGGAATAAGTCTAATCCATTTTAAATGAAATATTGTGTCTAACCTATACTTAGGGATTCTAAGTTATCTGCTAGTCCTAATGTGTGGATGCCCTTCTGATGTGAAGGTGCTATGTAGCTGTTAGACTAGCTATTTTCAGTTTGTGGTCCGCCGACCCTAGGGATCCACAGACTATGTCTAAGATTTCCAAAGTGTTCTATAACTTCATTCGAAATTTTTGGGAGACCGCATATGAAAAAGGGTTGAAAATCTCTGTTAGACCAATTCAATTCTCCTGTTAATAAATGGCAAATTAACTATTTTAGGAAAATACAGAATATTTTATATAAGCTTCTCTCACAAAGTGCCCTCTTTTCAAGACTATCTATTTAGACTGAATGTTCTATGAAATATTTGAAAATTCATAAATATGATGATGAGGGTTTATTCAGTGCGGGTCTGTTGACAGGTATGTGATATGCAGTCTTGTTGGAAGAGTTTGGGTAACTTAGTTACCTTTTTGCCAAACTCTCCTTTTCTCACAAGCCCCAGTTTAATATTTAATATATACAAATACTTTGCACTTCTATAGCCTTGTATAGCTATATCAGCAGTTTCATTCATTCATTTCAGTGCTTTACAAAGCTCTCCAGGAATCTTTATCTACATTTTTTGAAGATGGAGAATCTTTAGCCAGAAAGGTTAATTGACTTACCTTGTATTGCAAAGGAGCTCCATGGTGGAGGCAGCATAGACCTCCTGACATCCAATCTTATACTCTGTCTATTTAAGTATGCTGCCTCACTAGTGTGCTAAGATTAAAACAAGTTTTCCAATAACTATTCCATTGCTTTATGGACACATTTGGTAGCTTAATCGTCTGAGCTCTTTACTGAAAAACTTCCTTCAGGATAATGGAAGAAGTTTATGTAGTACACTGTAATGTGACACTATAAGAATAAAGTGATGGTATTCTGGATTACATGTTTTAAAATGATGGATTACAAATTTACACTAGTGGTCAGGTCTGCTGCTTTAATGCTTATGATGCTCTAAAGCTTGATAAAACATTTCACTACATATTTGGACATTTAAAAAACTGTCAATAAAATTAACTTAATCTTTTTTATGGTAAAAAGGTAATAAATGACCTTTCAGATAAGGCTGACTGTCTTCATTGGCCCTGATTAGTCTGCAAGGAAATGTAATAACTCTAGCAGAAATTAATGCCCAGGGTGACTAAAACTACAGTGGGATTCCTACTTCAGAGAGATACTATACAAAAGAAGAATGCAGCATCACTGAACCCTACAGTATGCACCAAAGCATTAGGTGTAAAGACGTTAGCTGATATATTCTAATGCATTTTAAATAGCCTTTATAAAACACTGACAAATAATTGTTTTTCTAATATAGTTTTCTACTTTAAAATGTATGTAAATGTATCTGCCAAAGCAAACTTTAATCAATGTGTTCTCATTTTTGGAGAACAGAAAGCGAGAGGAAGGAGTTCGTAATTGCTAATAGCTGATAATGCTAGAAATATCACTAATTTACCAGTGGCTGTTTTGTTTCTATAGGTTTATTGCTACAGGCAGTATTTAAATCATGCAGTCATGTCATTTTTGTTAAAACAGAAAATGTTCCCATTACTATGCAGTGTTTTTCAATAAGCAAATGTATAGGTATCATCACTAGTTAAGACTGTAATTTTGGAATAAGTGTAAATAATGAACAGTTGAAATTCAATAGCCATACCCTGACATTCTTGCATTTTTCTCTCTTCTGAACATGGATTTTTGTCATTGAAATACATTATTTTATAGCTTGAAGAGGTGAAATCCAGAACCCCTTGAATTCAGTGGGAGTTTTGACACTTTGGTGGGGTCAGGATTTCACCAAAGGAATGTAACAAAACTTTATTCATTTCTACTTTGTTTCCCATTCTGTGCCTATTTACTTCTGTGCATCATTAAATGGACACAGTTGTCCCGAGTTTTTAAAGTTGGCTATTGTCCAGGCTCCTCCATCTCAATTATTTTGCAGAAATGTAGCAGCCTTTCTCAGTCTCTACCCTTGGGAAAAATACATTACAAGCCAAACTACTTCTCAATTAATCATACTTCTAGCCAAGACAGCTAGAAGCTTGACCACTTTTCCATATTTTTTGTTCCTTGGTACCATGTTCAGAACTGGGGCCGTAATTTACAAAAATGCTCAGAAGTCCAGAGTTATCCACCCATTTTTAAAAATCTTGGACTGGTCCTCCAAGTACTTCCATTCTTAACAAGTCTGCAAGGATTGAAATGTCATCAACTGATTTTATAATTCTAGGGATAGATAACTAGCTAAGTACAGCAATTCTAATTAATTTTTATTCACATTTTATCTTCAGGTTCTGTTTATAATACTCCATGAAGTGGTGGTAAATTATCAATACATGTGTTAGTAAATAACCAATTAATTGCTATATTTCAACAGCATGGCTTTCAAATCCTGCTTGATGTTCTTATAATCATAGTAATTCCACATAACCAACAAATACTACTCATGTAACACGTTTATAACATCTATTACTTTTTTTTTCTCTTTTTTTATAAAGTATTGTTCACTTGGAATATTAATATAAAGTATTTTTTATCTTTTGATACTTAAAGGTGAGAAAGCAGTTAAAACCTAGTGAACAGCATTCTCTGCACAGACTATGACCAAGTGTTCTAATTTAATTAGCACTATTCTGTTCTATTTATCTAAACTTTTAACCACTCTCATCCCCATCAAATCTGACCACTTAATAGAATTATCACCATCACAATATAAAAGTCCATATGAGTCTCCAGCTTCCTCATTCCTTCCTGTTAAGGCAGCTGGGAAAAATTTTTCAGTGGCCCCTTCCACTTTTAAGCTTCATTGTTCTTTGTTGTTTTTTGTTGTGAAAATTGAAGTAAGTTTTAGACTTCTCTTTCAAAGTGGTGAGATTGTGGTCCCTCCCATCCCTGCCAGAATTGAGTTCCATTGTATTGAGCCAGCTGATGAGAAAGCTTTGTCTAATACTTTCATGAGCTTTGTCCTCCACGCTGACAATTTTATTGTTTTTGGGAAATGTAGTAGCCTCTGAAGATTATTGGCATGGCGAAGAGAGAGCTAGGGGTCTTACGGATAGCTTGGTCCAACACAGCAAACTAAAATGGCCTGAAGTCAGATGATAATGGTCCCTTCTGGCCTTAAATCTGTGAATCTGTAATGCTATTAAAGAAGACTTTAGAATTAAGTATTCCCAAAATGAAATGTTGTAACTTGATGTGGAAATGAGTACCAAACCTAGAGAATAAAGCAACAAAAAAACTGTAGTAATCTGTCTTTTAAATACAATGTGGAAATAGAGTAAAATCAAAGATCTGTAAGTCAGAGAAAAGCCAATCCATTAGATAAACAAAAGCTAGTCCTATGGTAACATGCATGTTAAAGGTTTGTTTTTGTCATGTTTTGGGGTTTTACGTTACAGAAGGCCAATGAAATGATTGCAAAATCAGAGTGGTATTCAGAGATTTTGAGGCCAGAAGGGACCATCGGGTCTGACTTCCTGCATAACACAGGCTGTAGAATCTTACCAAATAATTTCTGCCTCAGACCCATATCTTCTGTTGGAACCATAGCATATATTTCCGAAAAACATCCACTCTTGATTTAAAGACTTCAAGTGATGGTGAATCTATGACATTCCAAAGTTATTCCAGTGGTTAATTACATTATTAAAATTGTATGCGTTATTTCTAGTCTGCATTTGTCTAGCTTCAATATTTTGTGCTCCTTTCCACTCTGTACAAGTGAACATCCCCCTTCCTCTGTCTCTGAAATTAGTTGGGGAGCTTAAAGAGGCAACAACCCCTTTTCTTCCAACCTGGCTGGACAAGGACCTACAGCATACCGTTGCAGATAGCACAGTATCTAAGCATCTGCCCAAGAAAATAACTGAACCTTAGTATGGAAATTAAGGTACACCATATCTTTATATATCTAGATAAGAGTTCTTATAGCAATAAGTCAGCATGACCCCAAAAGAAATATTATTGGAACCAGAAAATCCAGAAAAATCATAGAAGCTACTTAGCACTAGAGATGAATAGTGGAAGTAGTTCATGAGTTTCAGGCAGATGCATCCTAGTTGTATATAAAGAGACAAGCCCAGACAGCACAACAGCTTAATATGGGAATGTCTGCACTGTGCTATAGTTCCATGCAAAAAACAGTTTTTATCTATCTATTTATTTATTTATTTCTCCCACTAAAGAACTCTGGGCACTGTCCAGCAGAACAATAAAAAATGAAATAAAATACCATCCTTTTAAAGTATGAAAACAAGTGGGGGGAATTTAAGGGAGAGACCCTCAACGCCTGTGAGCTTTCCATTGTATTCTTATCTCTGATTTTTAGATGCTGAATAATTCTTCAAATCCTAAAAAACGTGCATCTTATTTTTTTCACTTTTGCGGGAAACAGGATACGGTACAGCGATGAGTGCTATAGAAATTTCTAAGATTAATAGTTTTTAAGGACAAAAGGCACTATTACAATCATCGTCTGTCCTCATGCACAGCATAGAGCAGGGGTCGACAACCTTTCAGAAGTGGTGTACTGAGTCTTCATTGATTCACTTTAATTTAAGGTTTCTCATGCCAGTAATACATTTTAATGTTTTTAGAAGGTCTCGCTCTATAAGTATATATATTATATAACAAAACTATTGTCATATTGTAAAATGAACAAGGTTTTCAAAATGTTTAAGAAGCTTCATTTAAAATTAAATTAAAATGTTGATCTTACACCACTAGCCCGCTGCTGGTCTGGGGTCCCGTTCACCTAGGCCAGCAGCAGACTGAGTGGGGCCTGTGGCCAGAGCCCCAGACCGGAAGCGGTCTGAGTGGGGCCACTGCGGCCAGGACCCCAGACCAGCAGAGGGCTCAGGGGTTCCATCCGCTGGCTTCTGTTAGCCGGGATCCCGGCTGCCGGATCTACTCAGCCCGCTGCCGATCTGGGGTCCCGGCCCTGCCCACACAGAGTGGGGTACCTACCGTCTCCCTGGTTCTGGCCCATTCTCTTCCTCTCTCGCTGCACTGAGCTGAGGATGGGAGTGCACTGAGCACGGGGCTGGGGGTTGGGATGTAGGGTCTGGCCAGGAGCTAGAATGAGGAGGGGGCTCAAGGCTGGGGCAGGAGGTTGGGGTGTGGCGCGCTTACCTGGGGCAGCTCCCATTTGGTGTGAGGGGTGCAGGTGGGAATGTGGGCGGGGATGTGTGCAGGAATTCTCGTTTGGTGCTCAGGGTGGGGGTGAGGGGGTGGGGGTGCATGAGTCAGGATGTGGGGGGTGCATGGGTGTGGGAGGTCTGGGTATGTGTGGGGAGTGCAAGAGTCAGGGCAGGGGGCTGGGTGTCTGTGAGGAGGGTGCAGATGTCAGGGCATGGGGCGTGGGGGGCCTGGGTATGTGTGGGTGCCAGACTCAGGGCTGAGGTCATGGGGGTGTTCAAGAAATCAAGCAGAGAGCTGGGTGTGTATGAGGGGGGTACAGGGCTCAGGGTAGGGGCCTGGGGGATGTGAGGGTGGTACAGGGCCTGCGGGGTGTGCGGGATTGCAGGGCTCAGGGCAGTGCCCTGGGGAGTGTGCAGGGCTGCAGGACTGAAGGCAGATGTCTGGGTGTGTACTGGGGGGTGCTCAGGGCAGAGAACTGGGAGTGTGGGCTGGGGTCATGGGGGTGCTCACGGCAGGGAGCTGGAGGGGATATACCACACTTCCACTCCCTTCCTCAAGGCCCTGCCCCCACTTCTTCTCCGCCTCGGCCCAGAGCAGCAAGTACGCTGCGGCTCCTCCCTCCCCCTCCCTCGCAAGGGCCATCAGCTGATTGGCCGGCAGGGAAGAAGGGACAGAGAGGAGGAGGAGGAGGGGCAGGAACCCAGCACGTTGCGGGAAGAGGCAGGGGAGCCGGCAAGACGAAGCTTCTGCCCTTTGCCCCTGCGGGAGGAGGTTGAGGGGGCTGGGAAGAGTGGGTAGGATTTTTAATGACACACTGCAGTCTGCCAGGACACCAGAGTCCCAGCAGGCAGCAGCGTGCCATTAAAAATTGGCTCGTGTGCCGTCTTTGGCACGTGTGCCATAGGTTGCCAACTCCTGGCATAGACCATAGAATTTCACCTAATAATTCTGGCTTTAAGCCCGTAATTTATTGCTGAGGTATCTTTAGAAAGAGAGACATTTCCATTCCTTCAATCACAACAACTTAGAGTGTCGGATGGTCTTTTAGATTGTAACTATATCTCCTCATGTACTATTTATGTGTCTACTGCATGTGAGGATGCTTGCTATAGAAGTTGTTCTATGTACTCTTCTCAACATTTAGAACTAACACTTTAACAAGCAGAGATTTTATAAATTCAAAAAACTCTGGGGAGTTTCCTGACATGCTACTTACAGCAAATTCTGTGGTCTGTTATGGGTTTCCTTTTCTTCCTCTTTCCATCTTAGAGAAGTATTTCTGTATAATAAGGCCTTATTTATTTTTGACATATTCTCTTTGTTATTAACTGTTGCAATTTATCTATGATTATGAGGAGTGTTTCATGCAGCATTAGGACTCATTTCAGTATCACCTCTTGTGTGAAAGGACCTATTAAGATTCCTGATCAAAAAAGATTGAATGAAGCTATGCTCCAGATATCTTTCTTTTGCTCTTTCTTTGTGTTGGTTGAAGGTTGATCTTTGGAACAGTCTATGTGAAATCCCCAAACTATGTACAACTGTGGGGGCCTTAACAAACACAAGTTCTATTAAGACTGGAGAAAGGAAACTAGCAAAACGGACTCCGTAACCTACATAATCTGAAATGCTGGAAAAGATCATCTAGATAGGTGTCCTTCATGATGTTCATAGAATCATGGAATATCAGGGTTCGAAGGGACCTCAGGAGGTCATCTACTCCAACCCCCTGCTCAAAGCAGGACCAACCCCAACTAAATCCCAACTAAATTATCCCAAACAGGGCTTTGTCAAGCCTGGCCTTAAAAACCTCTAAGGAAGGAGATTCCACCACCTCTGTAGGTAACCCATTCCAGTGCTTCACCACCCTTCTAGTGAAAAAGTTTTTCCTAATATCCAACCTAAACTTCCCCCCACTGCAACTTGAGACCATTACTCCTTGTTCTGTCATCTGATACCATTGAGAACAGTGTAGATCCATCCTCTTTGGAACCCCCTTTGTTAGTTGAAAGCAGCTATCAAATCCCTCCTCATTCTTCTCTTCTGTAGACTAAATAATCCCAGTTTTACAAGAAAGTAAACAATATTTTGCATTTCTAAAAATGTCATCCATTCTGAATGAGCTTCTCTCTTTCTCTCCTCTGACTGTTTTTGAAAACCAGCAAGTCAGACACAGCTTCTGATATTAAATGTCTTGACATATTCCTTGGTCTGTATTTCCTTGGATGCTTCAGTTAAACTTTTCAGGTTACTTTGCTCTTCCTCTTATGTTCTCATGCACAAAGCTATTTACATTCATGTACCCACTGATTAAATGAATTGCATGTGAAATATCTCTCATGGATCGCAAATCCATCTAAAATTGTGCTCACTACTTGGAGAAACAGTTTCTGTTCTTGATTTTCCTTTGCAGAGTAAAGTCTTTTGAAATTGTATATGCACAATAGTTATTACTCACTCTTGTTTCCTATCTTGTTTCCAAATAAGCATACCATACCTGAAAGGCTGTCTGCTGTTCTTGCAGCCTGTTTGACTATGCTTTTACACATTCAATTGTTTAGGCTGGAGGTGTAAACCTGAATCTAATTTGCTGTTCGTACTAGATCTGAGCTCAAAGAGAGGGCTTTCCACTTGTGTATAATTCTCTAAGTATCAATTCACATGCAACATTAATTCTGGTGTTTCCTAATTTTTGAATGTTTGATTTTGCAACCTTAACCTTCTTTTAAGATAGGTTTTGGGAGTGTAATTTCCTAAGTTTTTTTTAAAAAGTTGAATTGAAAATACAAATTACGTTATGTGGAACCATGTTGACACCTCCACCCCCAATTAGTCTAAATGGATTTGGGGTCTTCAGATCCATAGCACAGTCCTCAACCCTTTGAGGTAACAGGATAATTGATAGCAACTGCAGGCTCTTATCTTCTGTGTGGACATACAGAGGAATGACATGCACACTTGGCAGTAGGTTTTATTGCTGTTTGTTAGTCCGCAATGAAATGTTCAGGCTCAGGAAATCCTGAGTTCTATTGCAAATTCTGTAGGGGAATTACAGGCCCTTCTGCTACTGTCCTCCCACCCGTCCTTCTCCTTGGTTCCTGCCCTTTTCCCCACCTCACCACTGCTCTTAATCTCCCCCATTTATGGCTCATCTATTGCTTTTGTCTCCCCTTCCTTACTGGTTCCAGCTCTTTACTCCTCCTTCCCCAGACGCCCCATATCTGTTCCTCTCACCCTCTGTATTTGAGTCAGGTAACTTTCTCCTCCTGATCACTGTATGGACACCAGCAACGGGAGCATTGAGGGCACAGGTGTCTTAATTCCTGACACCATAACTGGACAATTGTGAGGAGCAGTTGCTCTGTGGGGATGGTGCATGTGCAGTCCAGCTGGCCTGAAGGAATTAAGAGGGGTTGAACTATGTTCATTCCTGATGGAATCTTCAGAGAAATTTAGCTGGCAAATTAGCAAGTCTCTATTGAGCATGTGCAAACTAAGATTTTTTCAGAGCCTTATAAATCACCAGATTTGAGCACATGTTCATGGAGATGGTGAACAGCAAATCCCTGACACCAGTGTGACCCATTGCCAAATTTCATGTTTCTTCTCTGACATATGGAGGCACTGCAGCTTGTAAAACAAAACAAAAAAATGTTAACATGGGCAAAACATTTTTTCCTAAGTTAAACAGCTAAATCACTTTCTCAAAAACTTAGAAAAATCAGCTTGAGGAGCCACCCAGTATGGAAAACTGCAGTCTGAGAATAAATGTGGAAAAGTTATAACTGGAAAACAGGGTCTTATACTGTAAGGTATCGGACAGTGTTAACCATAGGTGTTGCTCTTTGTACAACATGTAATATATTTAAAGAGTGGCATTAATCTTAATATAAACACAAACCTTCACTAGTTCTTTTGCTTGTGTAAAGCAATATTAAGTCATGTCAATTCCCCCACTGAGATTATTTAGCAGCATAATCACTGCTTCAATCCTCCCTTCCAAAGAAGTCATAATTATCTGAAATACATCATCTTACTAGTGCAAGTTAATGTAAGGGATGTCTTGAAGCTCATCTAAATTAAATAGCCTCTTAGAATTGGTATGGCAACTTCCACCTTTTCATGTTTTCTGTGTGTGTATAGATATCTCTTACTATTGTGTGTTCCATTCTATGCATCCGATGAAGTGGGCTATAGCCTACAAAAGCTTTTGCTGAAATAAATGTTAGTCTCTAAGGTGCCACAATGACTCCTGTTCTTTTTATATTTCTGTCTCATTCAGAAGGAGTCAGTCGTCTTGTACATAGCCTGTAAAAATGAGGCCAAAGTTTCACACAAAAGTCCATGTCTTGGTTTACTTTTAGGATTCAGTGTTCTCAAAACTTTCAGTGACTATTTCTGGATTCTTGATTGTGTCCCATCCAACTAATTTCAAGATGCCTGAAGAGTAGTCTGTGATTGTGGTCCATGTTTGAAAATATGCTACACCGGGGATAGGTAACCTATGGCACAGGTGCCGAAGGCGGCACGCGAGCTGATTTTCAGTGGCACTCACACAGCCTGGGGCCTGGCCACAGGTTCCAGGGATCTCTGCATTTTAATTTAGTATATAACTAATCTATTATTGTATATAAAGCAAATAAGGTTTTTAAAATGTTTAAGAAGCTTCATTTAAAATTATAGACTTATAGGAGGAGACTTTCTAAAAACATTAAAATGTAGCACTGGCACATGAAACCTTAAATTAGAGTGAGTAAATGAAGACTTGGCACACTGCTTCTGAAAGGTTGCCAACCCCTGTGCTACACCCTTCCTACAAACATGGCTTCTCATCTATGCTTGTTCATCTGTCTTGCTCCAGTGTCTTCCTTTGTGCGGCACTAGCTTCCCATCACAACTACTCCCATTCTGTCACCGTTACCTCTACTGTCCTACCCAACTCCTAAGGCTTATGTAGTTCAAGTCAGCAATTTTTAAAGATTGCATTGCTCTTAATGAAGAAGGAAGACATATATACAGATAAAACCTAAATACCAAGTCAATAGCTAAAATAAATTATATGGCTGCTAAATGATACTGCTTACAGAATTATCCAGTTAATTTTAATCAAAATGGTAGCAATCTTTATTTAAACCTGGTAAAGACTGGGTCATTCCCATAGTTAATAGATATACCAGAGGATTGATTTCTTCTGGTTTCTCTATTCTGTAAGGTCATTAATGAATCGTTATCTCTTGCTAGTAATTACTGATCTCTTGAGAGTTGTAGTTTAATTATATAGGAATCATAAGTAGAAGCTAGGGTTATGTATTCCAGAGGTAAATAGTAGTACTCTTGGATGGTTTATTGGTGCTTTAAAAATTCTGGACTCTTTGTTTTTGTAGAACTTAATTGCTAAGTAGGGTCTGGTAAAATATGAATTATTGTATTATTGCAGGTGATAAAAGGTACACTGTTGTGACAGTTGCATCCTGCAGGTGTAAAAGAAATAAAGCAAGATTAACAAGACAGACTAATAATTAAATCATAGCCAACCACTGAAAAGGCAAGGGGGTTATCTTGTCCATGCTACTATTAAGTGCTACTTAAATTCTCTGCAAATATTTGTAAGATCCATAGAAGCTTGTTAATTCTGAGGAAAACACTCCAATGTAAAACTTGAATCATTAAATTAAGTGTTCCTTTTTGTGATGTAAAGGCTCATGGAAGTCATGCCATATGGCAATATGTTTCATAGGTGATAGGATCCTTGGCTTATGAATGTTATGAGCTACATGTTACAGAAGAAGAGACAAGAGTTAGTAAGTATGCATTTACAGTGGTGTGAATTGCTGGCTCTGATTGGGACAAAGAGGTTCAAATAATTAATGGCAGTATCGTAGTTGCTAAAGAAGTCCAGTTGTTCTTCTGCATTCTATAACTGTGAAACATGGTATCTCTGGAGACTGAGATTTAATTTTCCCAGGAGAAAATATAAAAGCGGAATAAAGGGAATGATTTCTGCTTGAGCAGAATAAACCTGCATCCACAAACGATTAACACTGCATAATGAAGTAGTAAAGAAGCAAAAGAGATTTCTAATAAAAGCCTAATAACAAATCCCATTAAACCATGGTGTATATTTTCCCTTGAAGTGTGTTCGAGTTTTATCAAACCTCCCGAATTAGATTTCAGTAGGTTATGAGCAAAGTCAGCTCAAATGCTTCAAGCGTAGCTGATCTTTCGCTCCCAACAGCTTGTGCAACATGAAAGTTGTGGGTTTAAGGGTGGGAGGTTTTGTTACTGCAAGTAATAGGCGTCATGCAGAGTTTGGGTAATGTTTGTGTCACCGTAGGATAATAGTTTCCTGTAGACTAGACACTGTAGTGTAATGTGCCACTATATGGTAAAACACCTTATACAGAACATTAAATGTGCTAGATTAGCCTTGCTTTGAGTTGATACAGTGGCTCTGTTTTCTTGTAACACCCAGCCCTAAAGATAGGATTTACAAAAAGCAGTAGAAATAGGAGAGGCACCATGCATTTTATTTTAGTGAAGACAAGAACATTGAACATTATAAAGTAAAAAGTTACACAAATTTTTATATTAACAAATAACAGATTTATGGAAGAACACAGATGTGAGATCATTTTAAATGCAAAGTTTAAATATTTTCTTTTAAAACTAATGTTCCATGTGGAAAAAAATCTGCTTAGACTCCTGCAAATTCTATGGCTGCAACAAAGGTTTATTACTGTGCAGTGGGTTAGCATTCATACATACACTTCCACTGAAGGAAAAAAAATGGAATGAAAGTTTTGAGAAGTGAATGAAATCTGATTAATAACATGAGCCTTTTATGAGCTTCTTTTACTAGGCACAGATTCATGCAACAATTAAGTTGTTTTCCTAAATTTGTAATTGATGTTTGTTGGCTCACATTTGTGCAGAAATGAACTTCTGTTACAGAGGCTCCCCAAAATTGTGTTAGTTTAAAACTCCAGTGAGATAAGGTACAAAGGCTGTCAAATGTCAATTCTTGGAAATAAGTTTAGTCTAGTTGTGAATTCTAGCTGCCTTTTAGTTCTATTTTTGTTACATACGCTGCCAGTTTTAAAAAGTGGCTTAATTTGCTTAGAGGAAAATTATAATAAATCTCCCTTTTCACTTCTCATCGACTAAAAGATTTTATGGTAAATAAAGTGTATATACCAGTTAAGAACGTAATTATTTCCTTATAAGCCTATTATGTAACCACTTTAAATGTAATACTACTATTACGTACCATTTGTGTAACATTTTATATTTTTCAAACAGCTGTAAAATGTTAATCCTTGCTACAAACCTGTGAGAGAGGTTGCTAGCACTATTATTCCTTTTTTTGTAATGTGAAAACTGAGACATACAGGGGCTGACTTGTTTGAAATCACAGAGTGAAGAGTTCTTAGCTAACAGAACTATGCTCACTTTGCACTGTCAGTGTTGACCAAATACTACATGTAATCTAGATAGATCTCCACATTTCGGTAAATATGAAAACACATGTATAGACAGCATCGAGTGTGATTCTACTTGTAGAATTCTCTATACATTTGATTAAAATTGAAGAATACATACATAATCAAAATGGTGTATATAATATATTTTTTACTTATCTGCAAATGGTGTAGTTACATAAAGGAAAGAGGTCTATTTCTGGTAACTGCAATCCAATCCACAGTGATTCCTACTTCACTTGTCTGGACTTTTTGGAGATTTAAATAAACCACTGGCTTCATCCTGCTGCTTAGCTCTTCTAGACCTACATGAATGATATTTTCTCACCCTCTTTTAAAATCAATATTTAAATGTACATGGTGATGATATGCAGATTGGTATAAGATTTCTCCACTGCATCCCACATGCACAGTAACATTTTAGTCACTTGAAACTTTTGAAGTCCTTAATGTATTTCTTTCTAGAACTGTGTTAGGATATACAACAGCACTTCCCAAAATAAAATTCTTAATAAAAAGATTGTCAAATAACTTAATGCTTTTTAAAATTCCATACATTGTTTCAGATCATGCTTCATCTTATGATAAATATGCTGACTTATTCAATAGAAATAATTACAAATATTACTATATGTTTTTCCCTAGACGATGGGTAAGGCTCCTATTCGGACGAGAATTCCCACTTCAGGACCTTCTTGTTGTCTGGGATGCTTTATTTGCTGACAGCATCACCTTGGATTTAGTTGACTACATTTTTGTAGCCATGTTGTTGTATATTAGAGATGCCTGTAAGTATCAATTATCATCTTTTTTTTAAAAGTGTAATCACAGTTTTTTAAAAGAAAAAGGGTGAAGAGCATCAGAAATTTCTGAATTTCATTTTGAAAGTGTTTTGTGTAATTGAAAATTACTTAAAATGCTAACTACAGTAGGAGACCTTTGTTACCAAATGTGGTCTGATATATTTATGAAAGACATTGAATGTTGGAGTTCAAACCAAAGTTTGTTTTCTGAATAGTATTATCTTTCTTATACAGAGTTGTGAATTGCATATATAAAGCAAAGCTATACAGATATGTGCAGAGCTCCACCTTCTGACAAAGCTGACATATTGAAAAGTCTCCCTTTGTGGAAATATCTTTTTGCTGTCCTCATTCGTATGAGGAATAGAAAATGTTAAGGGCAATGATCGTTTAAGACAACTACTCATAATTTTCTAACATATATTTAAGGAGATAAGTCATTTATGTTATGTTTATTTTAAAGGGGTATATTATTTAAATAACAAGTGACTTCAAATTATTTTAACACACACTGAGATTTGCCCAATGGTGAAATCTTTATTGTGCTAATGATGTGCAGCAGGTACATATGACTGTTAGGCTGGGACAAGTAAGAACATCAAAAGTTAAAGTTAACATTCCATCCTTAACTTTTATCTTTGTGAATGGGAGAAAAAGACAATAATTAGTTAAAGAGCTCTTATTTTATAAACCAGACTGTGTTTCTAGTCATTACAAACGTAAGATTCTGTTTTTTATAAAGGACGACATAAGTCACACCTTTCTGTAATGAGATGTCTTTGCATCACTTTTTATTATAGAGACACAGTGGGCGAGGTAATATCTTCTATTGGACCAACTTCTGCTGGTAAGAGATAAAGATACTTTCAAGCTCTCTGTGGCTCAACAGCATGTCTCTTTCATCAACAGAAGTTGGTTCAGTAAAAGATATTACTTTACCCGCCCTGTCTCTCTCAGATTCAGGGACTGATACTGTTGCAACAACGCCACATAATTTTTTTATAGCAGTCGTCAAAATTTTACACCTGGCCATTACCATTAGTTTATAATAATACTTTAGATTCAACAAGATCTGGGGGACCCAGTTCCAAACACATCCGTACCTGCTCTTTTAGGTCCCCAATGCTGCAGGTTCTTAAGCATGTGCTTTACACATGTGCACTAGTTCTACTAACTGTTATGGGACTACTTGTGTACATAAAGTTAATCGCGTATAGGAATCTAAGGTCACTAGCAGAATAGGGACCTTAGATTCCTCGTGATAATGCTGCCACTAAACTCGATGTTGAGGTTTTAAATGCCTGTTTCTCTTTGAGAATTACTTGATTCAAAGCCATTATGATCAATAAAAGTAAATCTGACTGTTGTGAAGATGCATTAAGTGGAAGTAGCCTTGAAAATTTTGTTGGAAAAATTTAGTGTAAATGTATACAGATTTTTTTCAATCAATTATTTATTATTGTTCCCCTCTAAAAAAGGGTGGTGTGCAAAAGTGATTTGTGCACACATGCACACTCCCTAAACTTTTGGGTTCTTGCAAACTTGGACACAGGCACTGATATGAAGTAGCTATGAACTGAAATAGTGTTCTGAGAATCAGTATGGAATCAGCATATCGGGCTCCTCTTTTATTTTTCAGTTCCCATAACTAGTACAGCTACTGTAAGTAGCTTTTACAAATTGAACTCATTTGCAAAGCCAGATATACTATATTTGTAATTATTGGCAGGACACCTTCGCTGTTTAGGTAAACATAAATATAAAAATAAATAATAAATAACTCATGTAGACATTTTTAATTCTTTTTACGCTTACGAGGGTGATACAGCAATAGTTAGACATAAGTACAGAATACACTGTCAAACCCAGACTCCAAATAAGAATGGAGGCTTTTCACATTTCTTGACTTTAGGTAGAAAGAGTGTCAGTGGATGCATACTCAGTATGCTTTTACAATTTTCAGCCAAAAATTTTTATCATTGCTAGTATCTGAGCTTTGAGGAGAAAACAAATCGTTTTAGGAGTCTTGTGATACCAAGTTCTGTTCTAAAATTTTGTAAAGCAAATACTTGTGGAAAAACTTCCATTTGTAATATTAATTTGTTAGAGTTTTGTTTTGTTTAAAAATATCCAATAATAATTACCCATCCTTTAGTTGAATGGACTAGAAAGTTTGAAATTTAAAACTCCATAAATTTTAAACAAAGAGAGTTAATATTAGAAGTTCTAAAGCAAATTGAATTATTGCAAAGCCAACCACAAACTGGGATAAAACTGTAATAATGATGACAACATTTTCATGTAGAAAGTTTTTAGGATAGCTCTTAAATACTGTGCATGTTAGATTTTTAAAAAATATTCCATGTTTGTTTTTTGTTCTTGCTGTTATACATGGAGTATTTTGTTATTTTGCTCTTGAGCATGGCTTCAACAAACTGTATTTCTGCTATAATTATAATAATTTTACAAATAGACTAGATTTGAAGTATAAAATTTAGATTGCTATATATTGTACCTATGAAAAACGTGGTTGTAATGACATGATCATTCAGAAGACTGCAGATATTTAAGCATGTTCATGAAGTTCTGATTTTGAAACCTGCTCTGCACAGTTGCACCTCTGTACACATGCAAATCCCCATCAGTCCATGAGAGTCCACACAGGCTGACAGAACTCCCAGTTAACTTTCAATTTCAGGATCAAGACCTAGTGCATTTTTGTGGTTGTAAAAATTATCTGCCTTTTTGTGGAAAAAATCATGCACAACATCAAAGATATTTTCCTATCTGTTAAATCTTGGATCTGAAGTATGCACATACTCATTTCTTATGTTAGAGCATGGAAATATATCATCTCCATGAGCAGTAGTTGATAAGTTCAGAAAGGAGGTTTGAGGACATTTATTTCGTGGGGGTTTTTTCACTGCACAAATGTACAACTGTAGTTCCACCCTATATTTTTGTATTTCAAAAAATACAGCAGTGAAATATCTTTTCTTTCAAGGAAAAAAACAGAGAGGCTGGTAATGTTTTGCATATTTGTCTGATGTGAGGCCATTGTCAGTACATCAGTATTTGACGGTAGCTGAATAGACCAAATTACTGCTTTTTCATTTGTACGATTTGTTTCTGCTTTAAAACTAGGTATGTCCATTATTATTATTGCATGCCCAAAAGTGTGCTGAATACTTTGCGGAAGTAAATGAGCCACAGTCCCAGCTTTGAGGAGTTTACTTAGTACTTTTGTGATACCTGTTATGCAACAAGATGTTCAAGAAGTTATATTTACTTCAATTAAATGGCTAATCTACATGAAAAACTATTATGTAAAATAGAAGGGAGAATCATAATAGATGATCATGATGGTCCCTTTTGGCCTTAAAAGTCTGAGGATGGGGCAATGTTAAACAATGCGTTCCTAGGCATCACTTGGCTGACAAGAAATGAAATATTGATCACAGACAGGCACAGTTAATCCACAGACCCCTGCCTCTGCTCGTGAATGGTTACTGAGTCAGGGAAAACAGGATCTTTTTTTAATGGAGGAGCACCAGGGAAAAATCAATTTCATATTTCTGTGAGCACAGAATGACCAGAGTTCATCAAGACTGCAATAGATGCCTTGTCCTTTCACTCTGGAGGGAAGTTTATCTACACCACATCCCCATCACCAGCAATAGGAAAGATCCTGACCAAGTTTAGAAAAACAAAGGTTTAATTTTCTTAATGAGCCATCTGTTGTCCCAGGCAAATACGGTGTCCGTTCCATTTGTGGTTAATGGTGATCATCATGAGAACCTTATAACATCAGATGATTCTGAACTCTGACTTCCTTTGTCCTGACGTTTCCTAGTCCCCAAGGATTCACTAATTTTGCATAATATTAACAGCCAGAATGTACACAGCTATACTTCCTTCTATTTATATAATTTTATTTATCTACAAATTTTGTTACGTTTTGTACTTATTTTGGGGTGTCTTATTTTCTACATTTCATATTTTTACAAGTTTTGTGATTCATCAGTCCCTAATAGAGAAAAGTCACTCTTCTGTCAAATGCTTATTTCCAACTATTCAGAACCTGATCTTTGAGATGTTACAAACACTGAACTGTTGGAAAATTAGACCTTTTGTATGCACCCACTTTAGCTTTCTCGCACAGCATTTATAAAGATCTTCAGTATGCAATCATGTTACAGACTCATGTGAGTTGAACATGCCATACAATTTAAAATAACTAGATACAAAGGGAAACCCTTTAACTTACTTCTTGATATAATCAGTTGGATTGAGCTAGTTCATTAAGTTAATCAAACAGGTGCTTTTTCTGAGACTGCCATTTTGTTCTCCAGCATGTTAAGATTTAGCTCTTCTGGTTGCAAAGAAAACCTTCAGAATGTTAGCTGAGTATAAATTGCCTGAGATTGGAACAGTGGCACTGAAAGATGTGAACTGCCCCTAATTCTATAACTCAACCATAGTTAAGATTGAGACTAGTTTATTGTTTAGCAGCTGATTTGTCTAAGTGCTCTAAAATCAACATATTTACTTGGATTGTCTTGAAATTTGCTGTGCCTCAAGGGAATCCAGGGTAGTTGTCCAAATTTGAGATTGTTTAATCCAGCGGTTTGTGAGCTACAGCCCCCCTCTTAAAAAAAAAAAAAAATCACATGTAATCAAAATTTTCCTTCTTTTAAGTTCTTTTAACTTCTATTTGCACTCAAGTGGGGATCAAACTATAGCTTAATTTTTACCCAACAACTCAGAATAGTCTCAGCCTTGCACTCACTATTTCTTTGGAAGAAGCGTTATTTTAAATGTTATTCAGGGTAAAATTTGGATCTACAATGTGGCTAGGGTCAAGACGCTTGCACATATGTAGCAGGACTGAGGCTCTGTTGAAAGCTCAGGTGTTTGCAGGTAACTGGATGTCAGGATAAGCTGACATGCTTAGTAAGATGGCCATTGAACCTGAGCAGCACCATGTATGTCCTACCCTTTGCTGCTTTCTGAGATTGTGTTTTGTGCACATTAGTTGCTCTCTGGGTGCATTCTGGAGAACTTGCTTCTGGAAATTTTGCCCCAAGAACAAAGTTTCTGGTTTAAGAGTCAATATATCAAAGTTCTCTAAAATCCACATGCATACTCCAATTTTACTTTAGAAGTATCATCAAGGAAAATAGCATTAATTAAATAGGAGGATAAAAGACACCAGTCTACAGCGGCATTAAGGTAATATAATCATGCCATATGCTCCTCATCCATTTTCTGAACCAATGGGATTGAATGTAACCAAAGCAAGTAGCTGTATCTCTCATCCCGTTCAGCATGGTCAAAGTGGTTGCTGAGCATCAGGAAAGTATCCATAATGGAAAACTCTGTTCTAAGGATAGGTATTAGGTTGACATTGACTGTGATGTCAGGATACTGTGATACGTCAAAACAGTGATTTGTTTATGCTGTCAGTCTCCCCTCCCTCCCTCCCTCCATGAAAGCAATGTCAGATAATCATTTCACACCTTTTTTCCTGGGTTACCCGTGCAGACACTATAGCACGGAAGCATGGAGCCCACTCAGTGCACCACTGCTGTTGTGAGAATTGTAAACATCTCGCACATTATCGTGCAGTATATACAGAACCTGACTAGGAGATCATAGAATCATAGAATATCGGGGTTGGAAGGGACCTCAGGAGATCATCTAATCCAACCCCCTGCTCAAAGCAAGACCAATCCCCAACTAAATCATCCCAGCCAGGGCTTTGTCAAGCCTGACCTTAAAAACTTTTAAGGAAGAAGATTCCACTACCTCCCTAGGTAACCCATTCCAGTGCTGCATCAGCCTCCTAGTGAAAAAGTTTTTCCTAACATCCAACCTAAACTTCCCCCACTGCAACTTGAGACCATTGCTCCTTGTTCATTCTGTCATCTGATACCACTGAGAACAGTCTAGATCCATCCTCTTTGGAACCCCCTTTCACGTAGTTGAAAGCAACTATCAAATCCTCCCTCATTCTTCTCTTCTGTAGACTAAACAATCCCAGTTCCCTCAACCTCTCCTCATAAGTCATGTGCTCAAGCCCCCTAATCATTTTTGTTGCCCTCTGCTGGACTCTTTCCTATTTTTCCACATCCTTCTTATAGTGTGGGGCCCAAAACTGGACACAGTACTCCAGATGAGGCATCACCAATGTTGAGTAGAGGTGAATGATCATGTCCTTTCATCTGCTCGCAGTGCCCAAAATACAACCGAAAATCCTTTTAGCCTTCTTGGCAACAAGGGCACACTGTTGACTCATATCCAGTTTTTCATCCAATGTAAGCCTTAGGTCCTTTTCTGCAGAACTGCTGCCTAACCATTCGATCTCTAGTCTGTAGCAGTGCATGGGATTCCTCTGTCCTAAGTGCAGGACTCTGCACTTGTCCTTGTTGAACCTCATCAGATTTCTTTTGGCCCAATCCTCTAATTTGTCTAGGTCCCTCTGTATCCTATCCCTATCTAAGCTGGGAGGAGTATCTACCACTCCTCCCAGTTTAGATGCCAGCACGAGGTCGATTGTGAGGACGATGTAGACACATACTTCTGTATATCCCCAGTGGCCCTTGCCACATCCGCGGGCAGAGTTAAGGTTACAGGGCAGGGCTGGTATGTAATTTAACTCTGTATTATCTGGTTTTTAGAAGTTTAAGAATAGGTGGACTTGATCTTCTGGAAGGGTACAAGAAATGAACAGTCAACTGTAACTATTAAGGAGGTTTTTGGGCAGTGGATTTATTTCGTTAGTGTGGTATCTACCAGGCCTAATGATGATTTAAATGTTAACATAAACTATTTAACTACTGATCAAAGCATGTAAGAAAAGATAGGTATGACTGTAGTATGAAGATCTGCACATTCTTGTGTTTGATATTTCATTTTGAAACCAAGAGTGGGTGGTGCTTAGGAGATATCCCCACTTACAGTTTTTCCCAAGCTGAGCCCTGGGGCCAGTGAGTCAGGGGGAAGAGGGAGATAAACCCAGGGTGATATCCAACCTCTGCTAATAGGGAGCTGTCCCACATAGCCAGGCTAGCATCAAGCACCACCAAGGGAAGCCAAGGTCAAGGACCAGAATAGAACCTGACAATATCTGAGCCCCACTGAGACTGATCCAAGGCCAGGAAAGCTGCAGGGATATCCGAGCCCCACTAAGAAGGCATCAAGCCCATGTTGCTCGGCACACAACCTGAGTCTTAAAATATGTTTAAAAGCTATTAGATCTATCCTCGCTTCAATAAGAACATTGACTGTTTTTTACTAGGTAATATGATCATCCTGTCTCAGTCAATTGCAGTTTCTGTAATAGGGACAGTGTTATCCAGAGGTTCTACAGCATCCAGTATCACTGATGTTATTCTAATAGGTATATTGATGAAAAGTCCTGATGTCTAAGCAAAGGAAATTCACACACAGACATGTTTGTGAGTCAGATTTAACAGTCCTGGTGACCTCTTTCCTTCTGAGAAAAAGTTGTGTGCATCTGGTGTTCTCTCTTTTTGTCAGGAAGGCCTGTGTGCTTCAAAACACAACTAATAGTGTGTCCAACAACACAGAATTTGTTAACCTGTATTTATTCTGGTGCAGCTACCAACAGAAGATCTGCCAAGTTGAATTCATCAAGGCTGTCTTGAAGATGAGGTTTAATATGTCTTTCAGAAGGTTCCAGATGGTTCTGTAAAAAGGCTGCTAAAGAAATAAAGGATATCACAGAAATGATCAAAGTGTTTAGAAGAGGGTGTGTCTACTTTCTTCTGGAGCCATTGAGACAGATCATTCTTTCTCTCTCAAATAAAGCACTTTTCAGAAAGACAAGATGCTTCATTCCATAGTGAACAGAATTTCCAGAAGCCATAAACCAAACAACAAAAACCACCCGACAGTTTAATATTATCTATATTTTCTTATGCTGAAAACATTTGGCAGTTTTTCTGCTTTTTTCAGGGAGTGCTTAATAATTAGGATACAGGTTGCAATTCTTTTTACAATTTATCTAATTATCTAATTTTGCATTTTGCAGCTCGTATTCAGCGTGCTGGGAAGGCTGTACAACATGTAAACAAGTAATTTTGGGATAATTCAAACATTTTGCAAGCAATCATAAAAATGTAAAAATATTTCTTAATTCGTAGACTACAGAATTCTTGTCCAATTCTGAATAATGATGTTCTGCAGAAAATTTTGCTCTTTGTCCCAGAACCCTGCTTTCAAATGAATGCTGTCCTTGCAGCTAAACTGAATAGGAAAACAGATGAAATTTAAACTTGCAGGCCTTATATTAAAGTCTTTTACTAGTCAAACCAATGCTGCTAGTTCAGACAAGATCTAGATAAGAAAAAAGTTTTATAGCAAGAGTTTAACACTATTAATTTCAATGCATTGAATTCTTAGCTGTCTCCCCAAATCTTCTCAACAATGTTCAGCTTTTCTCCAAAGGTGGTTTGTCATTTCCTTTTTATGCAAACTTCCCAGGTGATTATCTTTAAGTCAAAGAGAGTTTGACTGTAAAGTAGGAAGCTTTTAAAAAATCTATTCCCAAGGAGTTCATTTGAATTAGACTGGAAGTGGTAAAAGTAATAGCCACTTTTTATAACTTTAAGATTATGTACAATTGCAGCTTTGTTTGACAAATTGTATCATATAATGAAAATCTGTTATTAAAACAATTCATTACAAGGACCAGCCATTATAGAAAGGCTAACAAATTGCCTGTGCTCATTCCAAATACTAATATTGGATTTCCTAATATCCAAAGATTGTCATGTGCTTTATTTTACGCATCAGAGACATATCTGACATAGAGAAAAATCTTTCCTTTTTTTCCTATAGCTGCCCTCTCAACTAGAGGGTTAGCTCCCTCCTAGGCAGAACAGCCAAAAAGAGGGCCTGTGGCAAACATCTGCCATCTTTCTGGTTGTCTTTCATTATATTTCAAAAGAATGTACAAGTGCCATAGCATCGTACTGTGCTTGGCTATCCCTAAGACTGTCTTTTCTGCCTCTTGTCACTGAGATATCTAGATTTTCCACTCATCTGGGATATGCCATCCTCTGATTTGTAATAACATAGAGAATTAGAGGAATCCAGAAGCAAGATTTTCTCTGAGTTAGCTGTTTCTCCTTCCAGAACAAAGCTTCTATATTACAATATACTATATAGATTTCTCCATATTGGGAAGAGCTTCTTTTTCAGTACTTATTTTTTTCTTTCTGAAAAGTTAGCTTTTCCATAACACATGAGTTTTATTTCTGTTACTTGCTGGTGGGCCTAGGAAACCAAGGAGGAGATGAGAGTGAGTAGGGGTTGGAGGTGAATGACAAAAGCACTTCCAGATCCATTTATGCCAGGCCCTATACTATATAAATGAAAAGTATTTATACTGCTGAAGAGCGTACCCTTCTGTTCTATTCTAGATCAGTTTTTGCACTGCTGTCATCACAGTAATGTCTACACACTTTCCAATAGTACACATCTGTCATGTGTTGTACTCTCACCCTTTCACCGGAGGAAGAAGTGTGTGCAGTGAAGTGTCTTTTGGTGGGTTTCTGTTTTGAAGACCCAAATGTACTTATTGCTATGAGTTTACATTGGAGAAGGCAAGGTCAAAGAAATGTGCCTTATGCTTGGTGGAGAGATATGTGAGGTCTGCGATGGTCCTTAGTTCCTGGGGATTTTATTCCACAGTCTCAGGCTGCCTTAGGTGGAAGTTTTGTCTGAGAGAGTTGAGCTTTATTCTTCCTTTGAGATAGGGTTTGATTTTGGAATTGGGGGGTGGGGGTTGGGGGAGAGGAATGCTTCCAATGAAATGTAAAGCTTTACTGTAATTCTCTTCTAGTTAGAAATACCATTTTAATCAATGTTTGAATTTTCATCATTGAAATAAATTTGATTTTTTTCTGTTTACTCGTTTTTTCCAGTATCCCCCCAAAAAAGAGGGAGAAGCAAAAAAATTCCCTTCAAGTCCCCAAGAGAGAGAAAGAAATAAAAGATATTTAATACCTTTTACATTGCAAAATAGAAGACAGGCCGGTGTGTTCAAATGAAAATACTCGAAATGTCCATACTTTATAGAAGCATTTAGAATTTACTGTCCATTTTCAGCATTTTGATTTGCTCTAATAAAATAAAAAGTATCCTAATCATAGCTGCTGTACAGTGTGTTTAAATCTGATTTAAAGATGAGAATTTGATTGGTTATATAATATGTGGTAGTTGCATTATACTCATCTGAAAGAACTCTGACTGAGACTATTGTACTTGTGTTCATTATGCTAGCTTTGTGGCTTCAAGATGAAAAAACAGGTATCTGAACATGAACAAGAAAAAACAAAATAGAAAAAGAACAGGCAGAACAGATAAAGAATGAGTAGGATAAGTGAGTGCTTTACAAATGAAAGCAGATGTATGAAATTACAAGCTGTCGGATCAGCAACGGAAATGAAGATGATAAAGTGGTTCCCTACGCAGATTATAATTATTCATTTTGCCCAGTCCTGCATCTTTTCCCCATAATTCTCTGGGGGAGGGGGAGGTAAAGGAGGAGATGAGGTTTACTCACATGAAAGGGAAAAAAATCAGACTGGTAGGTCTGCCTGGTCACAACAGTCATTTATTTTGGCTTTTTTATTGTGTCAGAATAACCTTTGTATGTTCTGCAAGGATATTTTCTCAGTTAGGATTCTGACTGGTAAAGTTCTCAAAACAATAAAGTTTGTTAACAATTTATTTACAATTAATGTTGGAGGCAGTCTGTATGGTGCAAAGTATACGCATCATTAATAGTCACTGCTTTGACAGCTGTAGCATATGGATTGCCTGAATTTAGATAGTGCAAAAGAAATGAAGTAGTTTACATAGACCTGCCTGAAAAGATGTGTTTAATAATTGCACTCATAATTAGGTTGATTTGCCAAAAAAGAGAGTGAGCGAGCAAAGACTAAACAGTATACTTAGGTTAGGATGGAAATGTACACATCTATTTACAATGGGAGGTGAAGTTCAGGCAGATAAGTCTCCTGTGCAAGTCACAAAATTCTAAGAAATATTTTAAAAGTATTTAAAAGTAAAAGCAAGAATTCAGAATCCTCTAGTTGTTACTCTGTATTTTCAGGCATTTCTCTGGGGTTCTCCAACAGGTAAATGTAGGAACATGAACAGCAGAGACCCAAGTATGTCACAGACTAATGTTAAATGATATCTTATCAAAAATAGATTTATAATTAATCTAAAGAGAATAAAAAGTGATAGATGTCAGTTCAGTAATACATATTTGAAGAACATACAGGGTATTTTAGTAGAGAATGGT
Organism: Dermatemys mawii; assembly: GCA_007922305.1. NCBI lineage: Eukaryota > Metazoa > Chordata > Testudines > Dermatemydidae > Dermatemys > Dermatemys mawii. Next base: position 48,124,117 of record ML677349.1, on the reverse strand, counting down.
TGTGGGGAAGCGGGGTTAGAATTACATAACTGATTGCATAGTGAATCTCAGAGTGCCCCACTGAAGTCAATGGGAACCTTAGCACTGAGTTCCATAGACACGGGATCAAGCCCATACAACACATAAGGCTTGATTCTGTAACCTCTTCCTTGTGTTGAGCAAAACTTGAGTTCAGAGTGTCTGTTTGTACTCATCATGAGGAAGGCTGCTAAATCTGCCTGTGATGGGTATGTAGAAAGAAAATGTTGCCTTTGGAAGACTCAAATATATGTGTGTATATTCCCCTCTTTTTTTTTTTTTTTTTTTTAGTGATCTCAAGTAATTATCAGACCTGTTTGGGACTTCTGATGCATTATCCACCTATAGGAGATGTACACTCACTCATCCTAAGAGCACTGTTTCTCAGGGATCCAAAGGTAAGATAACCATTTCTAAATATTACCAGTACAGGAAATAAACCTCTTTAATAAAACATTCCAAGTGCTACAAAACGTTAATGAGACACAGTATCCTACATTGGGAGGGGAGGGGCTTTTTCAAGTTGCTACTTTTGGAAACTTCCATAATCTTCCTTATTGTCTACTCATGGGTAGAATTGTCTGGTGAAATTAGATTATGGTTTCCCCAGATTTTGAGTGGAAATCTTCTGCCATTGTGCTAAGCAAACAGCTCCAGTAAGTCAAATAACTACCTACTAAAGGTCTTCCTCACTTGTCAGTAGTTCATACTTAATATTCTTCACAGAGGACCACAGGGCTATGGTAATATATATTTAAAGTCTGTGGTAATGTAAATTGTCTAGAAGTCATAGCACAGTTTCTTAATACACTTATATACATGTGATTTATTGATTCTGCAAGCTAACCATAGCTACATCTAGAGGGTCTGTAACATCCAAATGTAATAGGATATCATTTTTTAATTAAAAATGAAATCCACTCTTAATCTTCAAAGTTTCACACAAATTTTATTTACACTTGTTAAAATGAGTTCTTGTTTTACTAATGTAATGTTTCTAACACAAGTAAATTTACAGATCTACATTTAAAAAAAAAACCACTCTGCAGCTTTAGAGCTAAGCCTTGTATTTAAAATAAAGTATTTGAGGTAATGTTGAGGATGACAGTCTTCTTGATATCTGAATCCTTAGCAGTTCTCAGAAGTTGTGCTATCAGCTTTAGGATTGTCTGAGCATGTCACATCACTAGATTGCCAATGGACAGTCTGATAGCTTCCTTCAAGTCACCTCTGCCTAGAAGAATTTCTGCACTTTTATCAGTTGGTGACTGTCTCCTGCAAAATGTCATTAGATTCTGACATGTATTCTTTTACAGATTAAGAAAAATTGTCTCCTTGTTTCTGTGTCAGTTTTCTGCAGAAATCTGTCCTCACAGCTGCTTGCCTCACTCTTCTTGTGCATAGATTTCTTTCAAGATGAGAAGTAAAATCCATCGTCTCCCTTATGCTTAAAAAAGTTCGTAGTATTGAGTTTGTTTTTTTAAGATTTAGGCAGCAGTCTGAAATCAAACTATTCAGCATTTATATTCTTGCCTTCTCTTTTCAAAACAAAGCAGAAATATTTTTAAAGGAAAGATGTTGAGGGGACAGGGAGCGAAATTGTTCTAAGCCATCAAACTGAATCTGGCACATGTTGTTTAATTCAGCAAAAGAATATGTTGGTACATGAAACTAATTTAATAACGATTAAACATTCTCAAGCTGCCCTCTGTGCCATCTCAGGCAATGTGTGTATAGATCTTCCTACTAGCAGATGGGGCCAGCCTCCCACCTCCTGACTCCCTGACTTCCTGCTCAATTGTTTTCCTGCCTCCAGCAGATGGAAGCTGACAAGCTAAAGACAAGGTCCACCCATTCTCAGCCTCATGAGACTTCAGTTTCATGCTAAACATCCTCATGTGTGCTTTTGAGGTGGCGGTGTGTAGGGGGACACGTAGCTAAGCGTTGGAGTGAAAAGCAGGCTGTGTCCATGCTGCAGTGTTTAGCTCCATGTCACAGTGAAAGGATCTGGCAAGGGGAAGCAGCAGGGAAAGGCTCCAACAGCGGAGAGAGGCCAAAGCCTTTCTCCTCTGCTGGAATCTTTCCTTGCTGTGTAGGAAGGCTCCGGCAGTGGGGAAGCAACGTGACCCTATACTGCTAAGAATAGTAGTGTAGATGTGGGAGACACTCCTTGAGTATGAGAGAGCTATGTAATGTGTAGACCTTAAGATTCTGTTGTTGTCTTTACTCACTGTCTAAACTGTGCCTCACTGTCTACACTGCTCTTCATACCCACGCTAGCGGGGCATGCAGATGTAACAATAGTTCAGTTCTTCCTTTCCCCCTGAGGCGAAAGGTAAAGAGAGGCTAGAAGGCTCTGCACAGTGTAACCTGGAAGCTATTAGTTGCAAACTCAGTACTTGCTGACTTCTCTACCCTTTAAGGCTTTCCTGTGCACTTCCCATTAGGAACAGTAGAAGCAGAAGGCATATTGGGTTCAATGCAATTTGCCTCCCCTGAGCTAGGGCAGGTTCCCTATAAGGTTTCTTCTGAGGCTTTCTGTGGTTTTAATTGTGCCATCCCATGGAGCTTCCACTGCACTCTATGGGCAATTGTTCATGGTCCCATATGGTTTGTTTCACATAGCAAGTGCGCTCAGTGTCTAGTAAACATGTAAGAGAGACCCGGTCTCTCTATCCATCGGAGCTTAAAATTTTAACTGGACGGACAGACAGTGAAGTTCAGAAGTATAGTGGGAGGAGCAGGGGTTCAGCTTGAAAGCAGTGTAGGTACTTTACTAATATGTATTACTTTGGGAGGTTATCCTTGAAAGATAGCTAAATGCCAAATAATCTCACTCTTGGGGAGTTTTTCTTGCAATCTAGACAAAACTGTAGAAAATGTTCTGTGGGAAACAATCCAGCCATAGGCTCTGGGGAATGGAGCAGATGGACCTAACTAATGTGGGTCTTCTAGCTCTGGATCTGTGGTTCTGTAGTCAATCTGAATTTGCCTTTTCTTCATCGCATCCCATTCCTCCTCTTTATACTCTCTGGTATCAATGCTACCCTCTTCCCTTATTGTCTTGTTGAGGACTGATGTGCGGGGGAAGGTTTTAGTCTGACAGTGCTCTCACTTTTTGTTAGCTGAAATTTATAGCTGTCCTTAGTGGAAGAGCCCTTTTATGTCCGGAGAAGTTATATATCAATGTCCTGGAAACAGAGCACACAGCTCTGTAATAGCCAACAGCACATTAATGCAACCGCTTCTGAGAGGAAGCACAGAAGACTTCATATTTACGAAGGCCAGCTTAAGCCTACACAGTGCCCAAAGTGCATTTGATTATCCCCACTTGTTAAGAAAATCTGGAATTCAGACTTGAAATTTGAAATCTGGGTTATTGCCCCCAAGCAGGGCTACACTGTGAACTCACTTAGCAAGGCACTTATTCCAAATTTCCAATTCTTCTCAGTTATATCTGTCAATGAGATTTCTATCTATTTAGGCTTTTTTCAGAATAGAAGGCTATATGAAAACTGACTTGATGTGAAAGAAGGGGGAAGTAAAAGTGTGTGTGTTAAGTGAGAAACTGGAGCAATAGTAGGAATTGTTCTTGTAATATACCCAAATGAATTAATTGTAGGTGTATCTCTGAATATAGTACCCCAAAAGTACATATTTTTTTCCGGTTTTTATTACATCATCGTTGCTGGGTAGCGCTATGAATTTTAAAAGCAAATACTGCTAGATGAAGAAGTGGAGATGTTGAGGTAGGGCAGTCAGAAGAACATAAAGTGATTAAAAACATAGTTTTAACTAGAGTTGTTCAAATAAAAAAAAAATTGAAAAACCCAATTAGAAATAAAAGTCATCGAAAATGTGAACATATTGTGTTCCTTAAATAACCAGATGTTCTCTCCCTCCTGAAGGCAGTCAGGGCTTGGAATAAAAGGTTTAAAACTATTGTTTTAAGTTAACTGTGAATTTTGCAAATCTGTTTTTACCCTTTAGCAAATAAAATTCTAATACAGCAACATAAGCAAAGTAATTTTCATCTTTGGGTGTTCTTATTTGTATGTTGTTGTGTGTTGAAGTGTTAACCTTATCACAGTGACTTATTACAAAACTAAAGCACTACATAGAACATTACCATTTTAGATTACATTCTAAGAACCTGACAACCATCCTTTGTTTGAGAGCTATAGTATTTATCCAAAGGATTTCTGCAAAATAAAAGTTTGTCTGCAAACCTTTTAGCAGGAATGGTTGTATTACTTGTGAGAAAGCTAGTTAGAAAAAAGCCAGTTATATTCAGCTCTGAAAAGTTACTACTCAATAACAGTCTATTAAAATATCATTTAAAATGTTATATTTGGCTGTTTAAAATAAACGTTTTTTCTATCACACTAAAAATTCTGGTTGGTCTGGGGGTTTTTTCCAACACAGTATTTTAAGAAATTTAGTAACATTTTAAAATACTGGTTTAATATATTAATGGTAAATTACAGCTGAATCCTTGCGGAAGTACACATGGAATCTCAAAGATGCTGTATTAGTTAATCATAACTGATATTACAGTGTCTACCTTAGAAGGTAAGCAATAATATATGATTTTAAGGTCATGATCATACATATATTGACCGAGTAGGGGAATTTTCATTTCAGCCTTCAACGCTCATCATGATCTGAGCAGCAAATGGCAGGAGAAAAAAATTACATTACCGAGATTGTGAGCTGAGCTGTTTGAACATTACTTTCAGTTGAATTTTCTTCTTAAGTAGCTGCTGCCACATCGCAGAGTTTTCTCTGAGCTGGTTTCATGTTCCTGAAAGGCTGTTTAGTTTCACTTTTTTCTTTTTAAGATAAATTCTTTTCTGTACACTCATTAGCTGAGGTGCTTCTGAAGAGCTGGAACTATTCTTTGAAAGCTGCCATTATTTCTGAATTGTTTGTTTCAATGTTTGTGAAAGGAGAGGAGCAGGTTTTAGTTTTTGTTGGTTAGCACTGTGTGCAAGCTGTCATTAATTACCATTCTTTAATGACCAGATTGCGGCCAATCAGGAGTTAGTTTCTTTCAGCATTTGGACATTAGCAACTCATTAATTAATATCTACTCAAAAGGTGGAATTTTGATACCTAGTATGTAATGGTTAGTTTATCACTTCAGAGTAATAGCAGCTACAGTTGTCTCTCTCTTTCCCAAATAATTCTTTATAATGCTTCTAATTTATTTTAAATAATGTATGCTGTTCAGTCATGAGTCAGCTGACTCATTTCCAGGAGGCTGACAATTGGGCATTGGCTAATTTTGTCAAATGCTCTGTGCTGATGGGGAGGCAGGAAAGAAGGATTTTTAAGCACTTGATGAGCAGATTACCAAGAGTTTTCAGTGGCTCAAATCCCAGCTTGCTTTTCTAGTCCTCTTGATAAAAGTTACCTCACTGGTAGCTAAGGCAGAGCTATTGGCAGAAGACCAGAAGTGAGGTAGGCACGTGGGTGAACTTGTAGGAAAGGCAATCAGGTGGGAGTGTGAGGCCACCAGTGCACTAGAAAGAGGGCAAGTTATTCTTGCCACTAAATGATGAGTTTGAGGTAGGGTAAGAAAGCCTGTGTGATTGTGACAAAAAGGGGGAAGATAGTAGGAAAAAAACTACTAATGGGAAAGAGGAAGTTAGGAGAAACTAAAGACAAATGAATACATCTTCAGCTTTTCAATGGTAGAACATGGAGAACCCTGAAATTTATCCTTAGTATATTTAATACAATATACATATATTTTAAGGACCAAAAGTATGAAGGGTACTTTAGCCTCTAGCTTTATACACACAGTAAATTCCTGGCACATTAAAGCATTTAGATGGTTAACCAACCACCTGATTTACATATGTAATAAGGTAGTTGTAATCTAAATACTATCGTTTGCCTTCCCAGTTATGTGCTTGCAATTGACTGCCAGCCCAAATATGAGGACAGTTTTCAAAATGTGATCCTAGAATTATAAATATATGTTCATTTTAAAACACGTTTTAAAATGAGATCTTCCTTAACTTATCTTCAAGCTCTAAGCATTTGTTTTTCTATAATAATTGACACAAGTATGTGATTTTAGTAATTATCATCCTGAGTTTTCAATTTCAGCTCTTGTGTTGTCTTTCACTGTTAGAATAAAGGTGTTAGCGATAGCTAACATTTTAATGACAGTGTTCAAAATAGCCATATTGTCTTAGGCCCATATAAAAGTAATACATGCACAGTGAGTCAATAGTTACCATTTATTTACATATATTTAATTTAAAACCAGTATATCTAAGGCACTTTTTCAATTATTTTGATATATTACAAAACTAAAGGGTCAGTATTCATAATAGAAAGACTTACTCATCCTTGCCAAAACGGATCCCCATCTTCCCAAATATGCCAATCGTTTAATCAACTTATCATGACTTAGCCTTCCCTGCCATAGCATCTTATAGAGCTCAACCAATATTTTCAGGAAAAAGCCTTGGAAAATAAAGTGCTCACAAGCCAACTAATCAATACCATGGATCCTTCATAGCCGCCCTCCCTTTTAAGCCAGGGGCCTGTTACCTAGAGCACCTGCATCAGTCATCATAACCCTGGTGGTAACAGATGAAGGGGAGAGGCAGTTTCTTAGCTAGCTCTATATATTTGTGGGTGGTGGATGGGCATCTTAAGTAACTAATACCATGCAAATATTATGACAATCCACCTTAATAAGCAAGTGTATTTAAATGGGAATGGAGATTCGAGGAACTCAGAGTATCACAGAATAATTCCTGAAATTAGTTGAGAAATTGGGGTGTGTTCATTGAAAAACCGTGAGAATGATTTTAAAGGATTAGAAAACATGCTTTATGTGGTAGTCTCAGAACTCAATCTGTTTAGCTTAATTAGGGTTCCCATACTTCAACATTAAAAAAAGAGGGCACTCCACCGGTGGGGAGAGGGGTGCACAGGAGTGGGGCGGGTAGGGGCTTGACTCCCCAAACAGCCTGGCCCTGCCCCCTATCTGCTCCCTCCCACTTCTGCCCCCCCGACTGTCCTCCTCAGAACTCCAAACCCATCCAATGCCCCCTGCTCCTTGTCCTCTGAGCGCCCCCTCTTGAGACCCCGCAGCCACCACCCCTCTCAGGACACCACACCCTATCTAAGCATCCTACTCCTTGTCCCCTGACCCCCACTCCTAACTGCCCCCCCCCACCAGGAGTCAGGACCCCAACGCAACTCCCCCCTCCCCCCGAAACAAAGACATTTTTTTAAGTTAATTAGTCACAGAGGTTTAGTGTCTTCATAACAATGTTCATTGCTTTTAGAAAAAAGGAACACTAATTTACTTTGTGTGTTCTCCATGACAATAGACATGTTTATGAAATGTCACCAACTTTAAAAAATGTTTCCAAAGATTTTAGGCATTACAAAGGAGTTTATATTTTATTAATAAGATATAATTAATTACTGATTTTGCTGGAGGTTCTCCTAGGAAAATGAAGCACCTTCTTGCTCTTAATTACTTGGTACCAATAAAACCTACTGCACATGAATTTGTTGAGGCTGTTTCTTTCAAATGACTAGTTTACTTATATTTGAAAAGTCATCTAAAGCTACTGACCCTGTCCTAAATAATAATGATATTAGCTATACAATTATATAATAAACCATATTTAACAATGTTAGAACGAGATGATTATGGTTCTTCTTGTGTGCAATCTGACAATTCAGTTAATCACTTCTGTTTTGTGAAGTAGTTTATCAAAAAGCACCACTTAGAACAGTTTCTCTAATGAAAACTTCTCCACATCGTAATGAATGTATTTAACTAAAATTTACAAAACAGAGAGTTGTATAAAATGGATTGTGAACTTTTTAATATATGCAAGAATAACTACTACTATACCATGTCCAGTGTAGTGTGATAAAATTAAAGTGAAGGTTATTTTGATGTGAATTCAGATATACTATTGGTATGCTGACACTATTAAATTCAGCATAGCAAATATATTAATATATTAACTTTTACAATCTGTACTACTCTTAACATGACTATATTATAGAATATTTCTGTCATCTCATTTTTAACTGGCAGGAAGCTTTGGGTGTCAAAAGAAATTGCAAGATACATGGTATCCTTTTCATTTGCTATTTTATAGTTAGGTTTGGAGATTTGAGGTGGAGTTTTATTCTTTTAATCTTTTTAAGGAGCAACATTTACCAAAATGTGTCTGCAGCTTCCTTTATTTTCAGGCTCCCAAAATGAATAGATCTTCCTATCCCATGACTCCAAAAACTTAACTTGTCTCCATCCTTCATGGATATAGCATAAATATCATATTACTTTTATTGTAGTGAGCAGATATGTGGATCTCGGAAGGTACCTATTCCAGTCCTTTAGGAACTGCTTTCAATTTTTTTACATACCACATTGTATACAAAACACAGTAAAATCATCATCTTTGCTCTCCAGATAGCAAAAATAAACCAAGTAGCACCTTAAAAATATTTCACTTTCCCCATATATATGCAAGGGTGAAAGTAATTTAAGGGATTTACCAGTATTCAGTGCCGGGATCCTGAGCAGGGGCAGGCTCAACCAGAAGGGCAGGGCCTTTAAATCCCCAGGCCCTTTAAATTGTGATTTAAAGGGCTCAGGGATGCACTAGCAGCATCTGGGAGCCCCAGGCCTTTTAAATCACCACCAGAGCCCTGGGGCTCCTGGCCACTGCCACTATCCCAGCACTCCGGCAGCAGGGCTCTGGCGGCAATTTAAAGGGCACGGGGCTCCCGGCTACCGCAGAAGAGCTCCTGGCCCTTTAAATCACTACCGGAGCCACGGCATTCGTGGTCACTATCCTAGGGCTCTGGCAGCGGGGCTCTGGCTATTGCCCAGAGCCCAGGCCCTTTTAAATTACCAGCCCGGGGAAGCTGCCCATTGCCAGTACGGTCACCTCTTGCTGATACGCCAGACCGGACCTTTTAACTTTCACCTCTGTATTTATGGAACGTGTGTATGTGTACATAAACACATAGCGAGAACACACAATGTTGTAGTGTGGAATAGGGTTTTATTGGTGTCAGCTTAGAATAACTGCATTACTCAAAAAGCCCTGAGTGAGTTATGCAGGTTGTCCAAATGAGTGCTAATCAAACTATAATGTGGTGCTTTTCTATATATAAAAATGTTATATTTTAAATCTGATAACTTGGAACATGGGCAGGGTTAGAGGCAAGACTAGCTGTGTGTTCCATTTGCAAGCTTGGATCTCCCCTTTCTAATGCTGTAAAACTTCTATTTTCTACCCGTATAAGGTTTTGAGATGCCAGGCCATAAATCTGTCATGGGCACAGGGCTGAAGATTGCCTAATTTACATCTCACTGTTTAGTTACTTTACTTTTGAAAACAAGGGTTCAGGAAAAAAAAACAACAGGTGACTAAATTGAAACGCAGGTTGAAATTATGTGGTTAGGCAATGTTGTTTATGCAAGATGTGACATTTACACAGGTTAGAGACTTGAACATTAGCAGGATATTTTTTCTCTCTGGAATATTGATAAAAGCTGGTTTGGTATGCTTTGATCTACCTGTTAAAAATATGAAAAAGAAAAACTATAACTGAAAAAGACCGTCAACTAGTTAGGACAAAGAGCTAAAATACATGTGACCAAAATTTTCTTTAAATGAAATCAAAGATATTATTTATAAATCTGAATTAACATGTTTACCATTTCTTTCTTCTTCTCCAAAGAGAGAGAGAGAGATCATAATGTACAATAGTATGTAATGTAGACCATAATGTAAAATACTTTTCTAGCATTTGAAACTCCCACTCGCCATAAGGATTCAGGGTTGACATGTAAGGAAATTGGAGTTGGTCATTATTTCTAGTTGGTATGCATTCAGGGAGTTCTCCTTCTCTTTACCCAGTGAACTGAATTCTTAAATTCTCTTGGGGTATTTTATTTGTCTCAGGAAAAATATTTCCCTGATTTTCCATTCAATCAGTTGACATTCAATAGTAATTCCTTGTACTTCTATTGCATTGTCTGTAGGCAGTTCTCAAAGGTATTTTTATTTTTGACAAGCATTAATTAATTGAAGCCCACAACATCCCTCTGAGAATGGTAAGTAGGTAGTTTACAGATAAGAAAGCTATAAGAGAGAGTGTTACAGCATATCACTACAAAAACCATTGACAGAGTTCGTCTCCTGACCCTCAGTGTCATGCTGTGTCAGTAACAATACTGTACCTCTTCTTTTGATGCAATGTTATATGTTAATATAGATACACTAACAAAATATATACTGTATTGGATTATATTTTAATCCATTGGCACTGAACTCATTTACAGTGAGCATTTGGGTATTGTGTCCGATAATACTGTAAATTAATAATACCCCACTATTTATAAATATTTATAAAAATCTGTTGCAGGTTGATGCAATGCCTTTTGTGCCACAATGGACGGTCATTACTGCGCAACATATAACTGCATTTCTTGAGATCAAGTCTTTTTGAGATGTCTATGAACATTTACTAAAAATGTTGAGCTGCTGTTTATACCTTATTTGCCAAACACACAGCAAAGATGCAGCTTCTTGGATACATAACAAAGAGAGAGAGTGGAGAGGTTACATTTTCTGGGCACCTAAGCTATTAGGTAGTCATTAATATGCACAGTCAAATTAATTATTGGTGCATAATGGAAAGTGACAGCTGTGGAACTGAACAAACAATGTTCCTTATCTACATTTTAGTTGTACTTCACTTCTGTTCCCAATCTACATTTGAGCTATGTATGTATCAATTTTTATTAAAGAGTTTCTTGTATTGTGTTGGAGAAGGAAAAGGTAAAACCATCACAGTGAATATGGGATCACAGATTTTCCCAACTTTAATTATAGGCAAATGAAAAGGAAAAAATTAGCATTTTAATATAGAAATATCTTAGGCTTTAGGAGAATTATGATAAATCTAATGTTGCCTAGTGAACTAAATAAGGATATTACAACAAACTGTCTCCTCAGAAATATTGGTTCAAATAGAGGCTACAATACTTCATCTTTATCTTTTTTGGATAATTATTGCTATTTCAGGCTGTGTCTTGTTCCAGGTTTAAAATACCATTCGTTTTTCAAAAAATTATAATTGTCAGCATTTGTTTACTATAAAACTACTGGATGGAAAAAAAATTCCAGTTTGCTTATGAGATAATTATTTTAGTGAGAGTTTTGTTCTATTTGAGATAATTACTTTAGTGAGAGTTTTGTTATGTGTATACAGTTTACTATTGCTCTTTCTTTCTCACTTGGTTGCATTTAGGTTATCTAGTTTCAGTTGCAATCTATTAAGCTAAGTCTTTTTCAGTGGTTGAGGTTTTCCCACCTGTCTAGCCTAAAACACCTGCAACATATGTTTGCATAACCCTGCAATGCTTTGCGTTTTGGGCCTTGAGAAATTCCCCCAGAGCTTTTTGCTTATAAACAGCTGAGCAATTCATTTCTCTAATGACGAGTGTTTTTCCCCTGGCATTGAGGCAATAATATGTTCTCTAAAATAAGTCTCATTTTTCATCAGAGAGGCACATTAGACATCTTTTTACAGTGCTGTTTCATCTTCTGAAGCTTCAGTATCTGGAATATTTAAAAACAAAAGGAAGAAGAGGAAAAACTAAATCTTAAATTGTGTTTTATAGATTTCATCACCATCACCTGCACACACATACTGGAAACCACCACATGCTCACACAGTTAAAGCATTTCATTATGGGGGTAAATTAGCTTCCTTGATGTATGGCACAATCATCTTTCTGTGACTTATATCACTCAAGCCTGCCCCGCTATAAGATACTTAACTACATAAATAATTTTATATAATTTTCTTTTTAAATACATGATTGGATTTAGCAAAATATCTTTACTTTTTTCCCTTCCAGTACCTCAGTAAAGTCTAACTCAGGGAACCAGGCAGGCATATTGCAATTTCTGTGACCACTGATGGGGCTAAGCAATCAATGTTTCACTCAGTTTTACCCAAATGCTATCTAAAGTTATAACAAAGAGTTTAAAGACATTGAACAGAACCTCCGCTGGTGTAATTCACACCATCTGAGCATCTGCCTGATTGGGTGAGATTCTCACCCTGTGCTCCGGCTGTTTAGCCAACTAAAATGGCTGAAGGAAAAGGAAGGGTCTCTCAAAACTCTGAATCTGGTCTGGAACTGAGAAAGGCAGCACAAATTGTCCATGAGCACTCCCTTGAAAGCCCAAATGTTAATATATGCATGGAGTTGATCTGTGGGCAGGAGAGCTGTGACTGGGTGGGCAAGACCCAGGACCCAGCCCACGATGCTGTGGAGTTTTTGGACAGCTCTGCTTTTCCATAGGCAGATTGCTATAATTTAGACAGCTCCTCAAGTCTAATTATGCAGAGGGCTGTTGCAGCCCTCAGAGTGGCTTAGAAACAAGATGGCACAAGGGTGACTCTAAACCACAATAGTCACCAACTCCCTCTGGGCTTTGAGTTCTGTGGTGTGCTTCTAAGAGATGCAGCACAGAATCCTTCATACGTACAGCCCTATTTTACATGCTTGTGACTATAGCTCTGCATAATATTTGCCCCTTTTAGAAATCTGTTAATTAAGAATTAAAGCTTTCGGTTGCCTAACGCAGACTATCCAGCTATAAAGGAGAGAATTGAAAAGTAATTGAAAAACTCACAGAAGTTTGATAAAAGAATGGTATTTACCATTCCCCTACTCTTTTGGCTAATATAACATCCCTAGAAGAAAAATCCATGAGAATTCCGCATTTCACAGACCTATAGAAAGGCAGGGGATGAGTGAATTTGTTAGTCTTCTTAATGGCCTTTTTATACTCTTTATCAAGGGCTATCAGTACATAATACCAAGGTTGGGGTGTGGCAGATGCAAAGTATTGATCAAGGTATTTACGTTAGTTGAGAAATAAAAGTATAAAAACTTAACTAACAAGTAATTAAACATGTAAATATAACTATACTTAATTGGAATTTACTTGGGGGAAAAGTAAAATTTGGTTACGAATGATCTGATCAATATATCAGATTAATTTATTCAGTGTGTCCTGAATGCACAGTACATCTAGTACAGGGGATACAAAAAGTTGGGTATGTCTACAAGAGAAATTAGTTTGCAATTGATTGAGAAAAAATTGCATTTTTCTAGGAGTAGTTCTCATTATGAAACTTATGCAATGGATTTTTTTAAAATATGAAAAGTAGAGACAGTGTGATCAATAAAATGCTCTAAGTGTCATAATCTTAGTTTCTGTTACTGTCTGCTTGAAATGCAGGTTTCAGAAATATTGACTATATTTAGAGTAGTAGTTTTTAGATATCTGCATGTTAACATGTATGTCGGGTTTTTAAAAATAATGGGATTTTCATAAAGGATATCATGCAGTGCTAAAAGCCATTTCCAAACATAATCCTCTTGGTTTTTATTGCCTTACATTTTAAATGCTGTTTTTTCAACATCATTCTTTGAGGATTGTTTTCTCCCCTCCACCCTTCATGTAACTGCCTCTCCCTTTGATACCAGTAAGCCTCACAGGAATTTAAACAGGCCCCACTGAAAGCAGTACTTGAGCCTCATTCATGTGTTCAAGTTAGATCATTATTCCTATTAATGGCTTTAAGTGCTTAGATAGTAGATCAGCATTTCATGTCTCGAATTGCTTGTCATTTCTGCATAAATATGTATTTCAAGAAATTGCTCCACATGATCTCGTCCCTCACTTTCTTCCAGAAAAGGAAGTAGCATAATCCTTTCTTGATTTGCTGGAAGTTCGAAAAGAACCCTTTTTTATTTTAGCAAAAATAAAGTGTATATCCAATTTCTGAAAACAACTTGTAAAAAATACTGGGCATGTGTGAGAGTAAATTTACTTTGTGAAAGTAAATTTTTCAATTGAACCTGGTTCAACTGGAAATATTCCAATAATTTTATCCTCCTCCTCCTCCTCTTGAACATTGGTTCAAATGGTCATCAGCTCTCATAAAGAAAAATAGAAGTCTATTGAATTTGTAGGAGAAAAGTTACACTATTTGATTACTAGCATAGTAGTCATAAAACCATCACTTATCCTCATCATGTCAATTCAGATTTGATTATCATAGAAATGCATTGAATTACCAGACCAGAGCAATAGTAACTAAAGCTGATTCATTGTTATTGCTATCCATTGAGGAGGACTGACTCACAAGCCATAAAATGGGACAGAGTTATGCAAATATTTTTATAAGAAAACAAGAAAAATGTACGGTGACCATTACAGCTCAGGTGACAGAATAAATGAGAATTTTTTTTAATGCTTGTCTAATAGCCTCAAGATTTTTATAACACTGCAAACCAGTATATAATTAAACAATGTTTAATGTATTCTTAAAGGGAACAAAAAGTAATTTAATACAAAGGTAAGCCTGACAGCATGAAAAAAGTCAGGAAATTCTCACTGAAGGGTTCCATGACCAACTTTAACTTTGACTCCAGCAATCCTTCTGGCCCTTTGATATCTACTGACTCTTCAACTTTAACGCTTCTTCCTTTGTCATATGCACTGTGCAATATTCTGTTACTTGACGTGTAAACCCCACCTACTCCTAAAAACATGAGAAAGCTGGTCAAAAAGGAAGAGTTTCCAGCAATTCCCTAGAGCAGGCCTGCACAACATCCGGCCCGGGGGCCACATGTGGCCTGCATGGGCTCACTGTGCGGCCCGCGGGGAGTAAGTAGGGGTGGGGCAAGCCAAGCAGTGGGGTGGGGAGAAGCGGATGGGGGCGGGGCTTTTCGGCCCACAGCTGGTTTTTTGCAGTAATATGGCCCTCACTGCTTTCCGAGTTGTGTGGGCCTGTCCTAGAGAGTGATGGAGCATGGTTTCCCCAGCCATTGCAACAGTGGGCAAGGAAAATGAATTTCCCACGTGTGGAAGTGGGAAAGAATAAAAGGGAGTTTCCCATTCCTTTGTGTACTCCCTGCACATCAAGATGAAAATGTAATGTACTTTTTCCTTGTTTAAAAAAAAAAATTCAGAAAGCACATTGCATTGCATCGATTAATAAATTGTATGTATTACTATAAAGACCAAAAAAGTTAGGTCAATATATTTCAAATGAATGTATAAAAGCAAGAGGAGGAAAAAACAGTTTTAAAAGAGAATAAGTTTGTAACACAAATCTTTCAACAGTATTTATTTGTATAAAATAGTGCAGTTTTATGCATTCTCTTTAGGTTATTACACAGAAAGAAATTATCACTTTAATGGATATTTTATTTTATCATGTCTTTTTTTTCCTGCATTTTAACTTCCAATGCAATGGAAATGTTTTACTTTAACTAATATATCCCTTTGATGAGTATTTATATAAAAGGGCTATGCTGTACTTCTGTTTAGCTGGATGCCTATTTAATTTATTGTTTTAATAATATGTATTTATACAGCAGTGTACACCATCAAGCATTATCCCTTTGAGGTAAATTAATATAAGTGGACTCCTTGGTACATAATTCTGTGGTATAGGTTCTTCAGAATTCCATAGACTATTAAGTCCCAAGATAGGTAATTTCAGTGATACTTAAGACAAAGTATATCAATAAATTAGTTTATCTGAGGTGAAAATAGGGACTAACAGACAAACTCTGTTTTCAGCATTAATTGTGTACAGGATAATACAACGGGATTCCAGTCCTAGATTCTGAATACTGTGAGGTTTGGGAGGGGGAAAAAGGTTCTGTGTGCCATCTAGTGGATATATTTGATTTGATCAGCAAAACATAATTCTAACGTAAAACCAATCTTTGTTTAACTAAAATGTTCACTAACAAGTTGGTACATTAATTTTAAATTAGAAATCATAGCTTGTCCTTACTATTAATGTTCTATTTAATATGATCTCTTTATAGGCAGATATTTTAGTGATTCTCTTCTATAGTCAGAACTACAGAAGAGACAAAACTAGCTTGGAACAGAAATTTCAGATCCAAACTGGAACCTTGTGTATCAGTTCTCTTTCTACATGGATGAGTATATGCTTAGTTATGGTATTTGTGGAACATTCTTAAAGTCATCAGATGATAACAATGGAATCTAAAATATTTCAAAGCTGGCTTTCCTTTTTGATATATTGTTCCTACCTTTATCAATTATGGTCCTGGGAAAAAAGAAATGAGTTTTTAGTCTATAATCCTTATAGGTTAACTTTTATATTAAGTTACTGATGCCTAAGTTTTATTAAATATTTTCTAACTTAAAACATTGTAACACTTTTTTCTGTAGAAAAATCCAAGACCAGTGACTTACCAATTCCAACAAAATTTAGATTATTACAAAGCACGTGGAGCAGACTTGATGAATAAAAGCCGGTAAGACACTTTCATATATGTTGCATTTTAATTAACACCTTTCCCAAAAATAGCAACTATTTTATAGGTTGCTGTGTTTCAAAACAAGAATTGTACAAACAATATAGGGAACACAAATTAATATTATCATAACATTTTAGAAATGTAGAGATAGAAGTGACCTTGAGTCGTCATTTGTTCCAGCGCCCTGTGCTGAGGCAGGACCATGTATATCTAGATTATCCCTGACGGATATGTCTAACCTGTTCTAAAAAGTCTTCAATGACAGGGATTCCACAACCTCCCTGGGAAGCCTGTTCCAGCTTAACTATCTTTATAGTTGTATATAGTTTTTCCTAATATCTAACCTAAATCTCCCTTGCTGCAGATTAAGCCCATTATTTCTTATCCTACCAGCAGTAGACATGGAGAACAATTGATCACTATCCTCTTTGTAACAGCCCTTAACATATTTGAAGATTGATATCAGGCCCCCCCTCAGTCTTCTCTTCTCAAGACTCAACATGCCCAATTTTTTAAACTTTTCTTCATAGGTCAGGTTTTCTAAACCTTTTATCATATTTGTTGCTCTTCTCTACACTCCAGTTTATCCACATCTTTCTTAAAGTGCGGCTTCTGGAACTGCACACGGTACTGCATCTGAGGCCTCAGATGTCGAGTAGAATAATTATCTCTCATGTCTTACATACAACACTCCTGTTAATACACCCCTGAATGATGTTAGCCTTCCTTACAACTGCTTCATGTTATAGACTCATGCAGTTTGTGATTCCGTGTATAACCCCGGACTCTTTTCAGTAGAACTACTGCCTACGCAGTTACTTCCCATTTTGTAGTTGTGCATTTGGGTGTTTCCTTCATAAGTATAGTACTCTTCACTTGTCTTCATTAATTATGTGAAATTAATTTTTTATTCTTTGCACAATCAATATTACACAATAGTACACACTATCTCTCTCAGGCTAGGGTCTTGTCTACACTCGCGCTAGCTTAAAACTGATGTAGTTGAACTGGTGCAAACCACTGTGTGGACATTCTTCAATCAGTCTACCACAGCTTCTATCAATTTAAATTCTAAGTATAGTGACCGAGTTTCCAAACAATCACCAGTCAAAGGATGGAGGGTCAAATCCTGTTTGCCTTACTTATGTTTTTATCTCATTGAATATGAGGTCTTACAATGTGTTTACTTTCCTGGTAAGGAAAAGCCAAATTTGATTAAAATAAAGAGATGCATTTGTAATACCCATATTTTTAGTGTTATGTGACCAAAAAAGGTCTGTTTTGTTAGAATCACTGTATCTGTATGAGAAAACTACTACCAATGTGAAAATTCCAGGATGGGTTTAATTTTTATATTTTTTATCAGGTTTAAAATGAATTGATGCTATCCCATAGGCTGCAAACTTTGGATATTGAAATGATGATTATGGAATGTGCAGCTATGCAGTGCTAATTTTATCATTGTAAAATAAATAAAAGGGCCACCCATCTCATTTTTTACACACATTTCCTATCTAATACAGTGCCAGCTTGCAATGTGCAAGGAGTTTTACATTTTGAGGGACTGGAAAAAGCATGAAAAGCTTCTTTTTTCTAGGTTCTCTCTGTGACTTATGATGATATCAAGTGACAGTGAGTGAAAAAGACAATGGTATTACATCACAATGTGATTAGTAGCTGTACTAAGTCATAATGTTCTAGCTATTTGTTCTGTTAAAAAACTTAGAAAGATGGCTGCCCAGAGGAAGATATCCTGCCCCAGGAACCATGGTGTTTTTTTTGTATTACCCCATCCTCATTCCTTGATCTGTGGGGTCAATATTCTTGCTGATCCTGCATCTTTGATTTGCAGCATGGGGACTTTGATTCTTTCTGGTGGACAGGGAAACCCCAAAATATAGTCTCCACCTGAGCTGTCCTATAGAAGATTCTATAACCTCTCTTCAGCTACCCACCAAGTCTGCATTCTTTGTACAACTGTTTTAGGAGGCCCATATTACATTCATTCTCTCTCTTCTCTCCCCTCCCTTCCGCCTCCCTGTCGCGCTCCCCCGCCCCCAGTATTCTCATTGCACTGCTCTTTAGTGGAACACCCAGGCACATTCTTAACTCCTACAGCAAGATTTCTTGACCCAGTTTGCTTCTCAAGAGCCCCTTGGTCTCTTTTTCAAAATACAGGATCTCTAGGAATTCGGTGTCCTGCACACAGTTGTGGTGTGCTGCATCTGCTTTATGATGTGTCTCAGATGGGCCATGCTGCAGCAACATATTAAAGAATCTTCATGGGACATAGGAGCTAGTGGCTCTCCCTGCAGTTATCGTGGAACTTGCATGATAGCAGTATTGAAGCTGCTGGCAATGCTTTCTTCCACACTTGAGGTTTCCTGGAAGGAGAGGATTCTAACTAGGGCTGTCAAGCAATTAAAAAAATTAGTCGCAATTAATTTCACTGTTAAACAACAATAGAATGCCATTTATTTTAAATATTTTTGGATGTTGACTACATTTTCAAATACATTAATTTCAGTTGCAACACAGAATACAAAGTATACAGAGCTCACTTTATATTTATTTTTATTACAAATATTTGCACTGTAAAAAACAAAAAAATATATTTTTCAGTTCACCTTATGCAAGTATTGTAATGCACTCTCTTTATCATGAATGTTGAACTTACAAATGTAGAATTGTTTTATTTTTGCATGCAGGTTTTTTTACAGCATAACACTTTAGAGTCCACTCAGTCCTACTTCTTGGTCAGCCAATCACTCAGACAAGGTTGGTTACAATTTGCAAGAGATAATGCTGCCTGCTTCTTATTTACCATGTCATCTGAAAGTGAGAGCCAGGTTTTGCAAGATATTTATGAGCCAGATGCACTAAAGATTCATATGTCCCTTCATGTTTCAACCACCATTTCAGAGGACATGCTTCCTTGCTGATGACAGGTTCTGCTTGATGACGATACAAAGCAGTGTGGACTGAGGCATGTTCATTTTCATCATCTGAGTCAGATTCTACTTTAAGCAGAAGGTTGATCAAATCTGCTGTGAAAGTGTTCTTAAAATGAACATGTGCTGGGTCATCATTCAAGACTGCTATAACATGAGATATATGCAGAATGCAGATTAAACAGAGCAGAAGACATACAATTCTTACCCCAAGGAGTACAGTCACAAATTTAAGTGATGCATTATATTTTAACTAGCATCAATTGCATGGAAGCTTGTGCTCTGGAATGGTGATCAAAGCATGGAGGGGCATACGAATGTTTAGCATACATGGCATGTAAATACTTTGCAATGCCTACTACAAAAGTGCTATGCAAATGCCTGTTCTCATTCCGAGATGACATTGTAAATAAGAAGCAGGCAGCAGTATCTCCTTGTAATGTAAACAAACTTGTTTGTCTTAGGGATTGGCAAAATAAGAAGTAGGACTGAGTAGACTTGTAGGCTCTAAAATTTTACACTGTTTTGTTTTTGAAAGCAGTTGTGTAACTGAAAAAAATCTGCGTTTGTAAGTTATGCTTTCATGATAAAGATTGCACTTCAGTACTTTTATGAGGTGAACTGAAATTTTTTATATCATTTTTACAGGGCATATATACGTAATCAAAAATAACAATATAAAGTGAGCAGTGTACTCTTTGTATTCTGTGTTGTAATTGAAATTAATATTGAAAATGTAGGAAAACATCCAAAAAATGTAATAAACTTTAATTGGTATTCTATTGTTATAAGTGCAAATAATCACGATTAATTTTTTTGAGTTAATCATGTGAGTTAACTGTGATTATTGACAGCCCTAATTCTAACCATTACATGTGGCACTGGAGGATAGAGCACTTTGATTCTGACAAAGTGGTGAAATGAGGTCAGACACATGGATGGATTTTAACTGGGAGGCCACATTTATTAAGTTTAAACACAGGAGAGAGCCAAAACCTGCCCGTCACCTAGGGATTACAGGGCTCCTACCATATAATCCATATCTCTGGGTGGCTGTCCTCAACCTAACCCCTAGGACTCTGCTCACCCCTTAATGGGGACAGATGGTGCAGAAGGGTGGGGACCTTGGCTGGTCAGGTCCACGAGCTCTGAACTCAGCCCAGAAGGGCCACAGGATCTCACCCTCTTCCATGACCCCAAAGCCCATCACCAAAATACCAGGTCTTTTATCCTTTTAACTACACTGGAAACTGGCGATAAATTGTAACAAGTTAACTCCACCAGGTACCTGAGTTGGGTACTAAGCACATTCTTCCTTAATCTACTGTGGCACGAAGGTGCTGCCAGGGCTGTGAAAAACTCCTTAGACCTCCAACAATTGTCTCTATTGGAGATAAAATTCCTTCCTGACCGTCATGCAGGCGATGAGCTACATCCGCAGCATCTGCCAAACTGTTTTCCCATTTCAAGTTCAGGGGTGATCGGGTGAGACTGCTGGAATAGAGCTGAAAAAAAGCATGGCCCATGCTCCAGGTGAAATCCTGGCAGCTGGAGAATGCTGGCCGGTGAGCAGCACTCCCTGCTCCCCATCTAGTCTAGTTCCAGAGACTGCCACAGGGAACAGGCTACCTGCTTTCCCTCATTGCGTCTCCATCCCTCGCTGCTGGGGCTATCCCTCTTTGCTGCTGCCCAGTCAAATTCCTCCACCTATTGAGGTGGGTTGATGGCGTATGGAACTGGTACGGGCTCAGCTCTTAATTAGGTTCTGTTTCTGCTGTGAGTGGTTTAAATGCTTTTTAATTATTTAGGGAATAGATGAAGGGTTCATCCACTCTTCCCTACCTTTCTTGCCTGTCGGCAAAGTCAAAGAATTCCCTTGATACCATGCTAATGACAAATATTGTAATTTATTCCATACAGTAAGGTGCTCTCTTATCACTATATGGTAATGGTGAAATACTCCTAGAATACTGCATCATACCCTAGTACCTCAGTATATCACAAAGATGTCAATAAAATGGAAAGAGTTCACTGATAAGAGCAAAAATGCTTAAGGAGTTGCCAGAATAGCACATGATGGAAGTTTAAAACTACTAATTAAGACAACTAAACTGCTGATGGGAATATAGCTCCATTGCAAGCATTCAAAGAGGATAAATACCAGTGTGGTAGAGGAATTGTTTAGCGTAGCTCAAGGAGGGAATAACTAGGAGGAATGGATTTCAACAAAGAAATATTTAGGCCTTATCATTTTGGTAGTATTGTACTTTGATATACTCTCCCAAAGGAAGTGGTGGCCTCATTAAAAAATATACTGAACAAAGCACTGGCAAATATATCATTAGGGATTGGCTCTGCAGTGAGCGAAGAATGGATTTGATAACTAAACAGGGTTTTATCATCTTTAATTTCTCAGATACGATGATATATTTAAAATATCTTTACAAATCTACACTATATTGCTTAATTTATTGTTCTATTAAAACTTTTAAATGTGTCTCATTCATGTAGATTTTTCTCTTTTAATGGCTACTTACTGATGAGATAAGGCTTTCCTAAAACAAAACATTTTCATCTTATCAGAAAACTGAAGAGACTGAATCATCTTGTTTAAAAATATACCATTCATAGTCAAGGTCAATGATGCTTATTGTGATGAAACAAAATTGTTTGCTTCATAGATTGAATTCACGTCTCCTTGACATTCATGTTTTTAAACCGATGTCTTACTTTTAAATGCATCTGCTGATAACTCTATAATATAATCAATCCTCATTTTTCCTGTAATTGCCGTGCGTGTATGGTACATTTTGATGGTTCAAGTGTAGACATTGATCCATTTTTAATGGCTTTAGTCATCCTTTGCACTAGAATATAAGCTTTAATATACTACTTTAGGTGGTAGGAAATAGGTATATTCCCCTTATTCTTCTGACCTTCACTCTGGTGTCAAAGCATCTCATCCTACAGACCTAATGCCCTGTCATTGCTTGCGCTTCCTGAAACTGCAACTTCAGGAGAACACCATATAACTCCACTTAGGGATCTGAGGGAGAAAAAAGCATCAGCTTTTCATGGCAAGCCATTAAAGTGCCAGTATCATTGTTTGGTTTGTTGTGTTCATGCCCTGAGGTGCATCTTTGCCCTTGCAGGGTCAGTTCATAAGAGACCTGAATCCTGGCAAATGTGTGAAGCTGATTAACCAATCCTCATCAGGTGATATGTAACAGCCTTTTACAGTTTTGATTTAAAAAAAAGTCCTCCAACAACATTGCAGACATCTGGATAGAGATTTTTTTTTTCTTTTTTAGTAAGTTAAAGGCACATTCAACCTATCCCTCTCCTACTCCTCCCCGAAAATTCTAAATAAATATTTCTCCTGTGTCACCATCTAATTTTTATGTTCTGGTGTTAACTGGGTCTGTCAAAGCCTTTGTTGCTTTCACAGCCGACCAAAGGGCAAGGCTTCACTTCCCTACTAGCACTTATGGTCTGTGCCAATTCAATTCCTGTACGTGATCAGTCAAGATCTCGAGAAATTCCAGGCCTAGTGGTCAGCACAGATAAGTCATATCCATGATTCCAGTACGTACTGTAACCTATTGTTCTCCTTCTAAGACGTATAGCTGGTAAAACTGTGGAGTCCTGGTTCATGACTAGGGCTTCCAGGTACGATGGTAATACAAATAACACTGCTCTACAGCCAAAATGGTTCTGAAATAAATGTAGTCAAACTTTACTAATTCTGGGTCACTGAGAACGAAAATGATGCTTAAAATTGTTGATTGGCTCTAGTTTTCAAGATATGCTATTGGGTCAGTATATATGACCCTTGACATGGGAATGGCGGAGGATAAGTGAGTTATAAAAGGAAGGGATCTCGATTTAAACCAGAAATGACTAAAATACATCTTTGACTGGATCTATGAATAAATCTATGACTGGGTTTGGACAGTACTTGCTTTTTAGGCAAAACAATGAATGATGCAATCTGAAGCTGGTATTGCATCACACATGATATGAATTGCATCATGTTATTCCTAGAAGTCATGGATGATGCAATCATAACGAAGCTTACATCACTCTGCTGAGCAAATTGCCCTATATCAGCTCTAGAAATCATACAGTGTCATGCTCTCTTATTTGTCAGTGTTTGATTTTGCAAAGGGGCACATTTCTGTTTAGCCAAAGTGAGCAGAGATGCCTCGTACTTGTGTGAACAGTGCAGATAACTTGTGCTTTGTTTGTGGTGAAGTGACTTTTGCATCACAAAAGCGCAGTATAACCACTATGGTTAAGAGAGCCTATCCCCTTTATTTTGGCTGCAAAATTGGAGATCAGGACAAGAGGTGGGCCCCACACATATGCTGCAACACTTGTGCAACAAATCTTCGCCAGTGGTTGAACAGGAGAAGGAAATCTATGCCTTTTGCAGTGCCAATGATTTGGAGAGAGCCAACAGATCATACCAGCAATTGTTACTTCTGCATGGTGCCTCCGGTTGGGAAAGGCGTGTCAAAGAAGAAAAAGTGGACTGTGCATTATCCAAACATTCCATCAGCTATACGCCCAATACCCCACGGAGAAGGACTGCCGGTTCCTGATGCACCAGAATCATTCTCACTTGAGTCAGACGAGGAAGAGGATGAAACGTCTGGTCCTGAACCATCAATGTCACAGGACCCACATTTTCTCCCATCTTCCTCCTCTGAACCACACCTCATAACACAAGCTGAACTGAATGACCTTGTCAGGGATTTGAAACTACCCAAGAGTAAGGCAGAGCTGTTGGGCTCCAGACTACAGCAGTGGAATCTCCTGGCAGGTGATGTTAGGGTTTCCATGTTCCGTGACCGTCAAAAGGATCTTGTCCCATTCTTCTTCATGGAAGGTGATCTTGTAGCCTGCAACAACATCGATGGTGTGATGGCAGCCCTCAACATCGTTCACGATCCAGATGAGTGGAGACTCTTCATTGATTCATCGAAGACGAGTCTTAAAGCTGTTTTGCTGCATAATGGCAATGTTTTGCCATCAATTCCAGTTGGTCATGCAATCCATATGAAGGAAACCTATGACAACATGAAACAACTTTTGAGGTGCATAAACTATGACCAACATCAGTGGCAGCTTTGTGGCGATTTAAAGGTTGTTGCTCTCTTGCTTGGTCTGCAGATTGGATACACAAATACTGCTGTTTTCTCTGCGAATGGGATAGTAGTGCAAGAGATTCCCACTACATCAAGAAAGACTGGTCACTCCGACAGTCATTGGAGCCTGGGAGGAAAAGTGTTCGGCATCCACCACTTGTTGAATCAAGGAAGATTTTGTTACCACCCTTACACATCAAGCTGGGTCTGATGAAGAACTTTGTCAAGGCCATTGACAAAACACAAGCAGCTTTCAAGTACCTCCTTGGAAAATTTCCAAGGTTAAGTGAAGCTAAGATAAAGGAAGGTGTCTTTGTTGGTCCTCAGATTCGTAAACTTCTTCGAGATGATGCATTTGACCTTGCACTGCGTGGCAAGGAAAAGACGGCATGGAAAGCCTTCCAGTCAGTGGCAATACATTTTCTCGGAAACAACAAGGCAGACAACTACAGATTGTTGGTGGAAAATCTCCTCAAGGCATACAAAAGCCTTGGTTGCAACATGTCACTAAAGAGACATTTTTTACACTCTCATCTAGATCTTTTTCCACCGAACTGCGGAGCAGTGAGTGACGAGCACGGTGAGCGATTTCATCAGGACATTGCAACAATGGAGAAACGCTCTCAGGGCAAATGGAGCCCATCAATGCTTGCAGACTATTGCTGGACAGTGACAAGAGATGCACCATTTAATGAATACAACAGACAAGCCAAGAGGCACCGAGTAGACACTGAATAGGACTAAACTATGTACATAATAGTTTTTTGCCTTTTGTTTCATAATACATTTTATTTATATAACTCTTTTGCTGATTTTTAAAGTGTTACATAAACAGGACAGGTGAAATATTATCATGTAAAGCAACCATAAACACATGAAAAGACCTAGGTTTACAATTTATGATTAAAACTCTACTTTCTACACAATATACATAGACATAAAATGTAAAAACTTAAATATCTTAGAAACAGTAGCCAATCAGTTGTTTTAATTGTCATATTTGAATTCAGCACATCAAAATACATAATAAATATCACATTTTATCTCTGAAGCAGACGACTTCTAAAAAATTGTAGACCAGTGTAATTGCTTCAAGGTGATGAGGATGCGTAATCTAAAGCCTGGTCTCAGTGCTAAATGCACTCAAAGCACTGAAGTCTGAAAGTGTACCAAGTATATCAGTGTCAAGACTCATGCCTTGAGCCTCAATGTTCTTAGCCGCCAGACAGTGAAAGTGGGAGCTGATGATGATCGGTTCAGCACAAGTCTGGTTGGCATCTGCTCAGGCAGCATTTGATATTCCCCCTTCATCTTCCAAACAGCAATCTGAGTTCTGTACATGGGATGATAAGGACAGTGAGCAGGAGAGCATAGGAGAATGGCTCTTCCAATGCCAAGTATATGGGATGTAATAGGATAAATTCTACTTAAACTGTAAGCTTCAAAGGACAGGGATTTTCTTTTTGTTCTGTGTGGCAATCCTGATTTGTAACTAGGGCTGCTAAATGCATGTTACATAAGAAAGGCCGTACTGGGTCAGACCAAAGGTCCATCTAGCCCAGTATCCTGTCTACCGACAGTGGCCAATGCCAGGTGCCCCAGAGTGAGTGAACCTAGCAGGTAAAGATCAAGTGATCTCTCTCCTGCCATCCATCACCCCCCTCTGACAAACAGAGGCTAGGAACACCATTCCTTACCCACCTGGCTAATAACCGTTAATGGACTTAACCTCCATGAATTTATCCAGTTCTCTTTTAAACCCTGTTATAGTCCTAGCCTTCACAGCCTCCTCAGGCAAGGAGTTCCACATGTTGACTGTGCGCTGTGTGAAGAAGAACTTCCTTTTATTTGTGTTAAACCTGCTGCCCGCTAATTTCATTGGGTGGCCCCTAGTTCTTCTATTATGGGAACAAGTAAAAAACTTTTCTTTATTCACTTTCTCCACGCCACTCATAATTTTATATACCTCTATCATATCCCCCCTTAGTCTCCTCTTTTCCAAGCTAAAAAGTCCTAGCCTCTTTAATCTCTCCTCATATGGGACCTGTTCCAATCCCCTAATCATTTTAATTGCCTTTCTCTGAACCTTTTCTAATGCCAGTATATCCTTTTTGAGATGAGGAGACCACATTTGTACACAGTATTCAAGATGCGGGCGCACCATAGATTTGTATAAGGACAATAAGATACTCTCCGTCTTATTCTCTATCCCTTTTTTAATGATTCCTAACATCCTGTTTGCTTTTTTGACTGACACTGCACACTGCATGGACATCTTCAGAGAACTATCCACGATGACTCCAAGATCTTTTTCCTGATTAGTTGTAGCTAGATTAGCCCACATCATATTGTATGTATAGTTGGGGTTATTTTTTCCAAAGTGCATTACTTTACATTTATCCACATTAAATTTCATTTGCCATATTGTTGCCCTATCATTTAGTTTTGTGAGATCTTTTTGAAGTTCTTCACAGTCTGCTTGGGTCTTAACTATTTTGAGCAGTTTAGTATCATCTGCAAACTTTGCCTCCGCACTGTTTGCCCCTTCCTCCAAATCATTTATGAATAAGTTGAATAGGATTGGTCTTAGGACTGACCCTTGGGAAACACCACTAGTTACCCTTCTCCATTCTGAAAATTTACCATTTATTCCTACCTTTTGTTCCCTGTCTTTTAACCAGTTCTCAATCCATGAAAGGATCTTCTCTCTTTTCCCATGGCAGCTTAATTTACGTAAGAGCCTTTGGTGAGGGAGCTTGTTAAAGGCTTTCTGGAAATCTAAGTACACTACGTCCACCGGATCCCCCTTGTCCACATGGTTGTTGACCCCTTCAAAGAACTCTAACAGATTAGTAAGACATGATTTCCCTTTACAGAAACCATGCTGACTTTTGCCCAACAATTTATGTTCTTCTATGTGCCTGACAATTTTATTCTTTACTATTGTTTCAACTAATTTGCCTGGTACGGATGTTAGACTTACCAGTCTGTAATTGCCGGGGTCACCTCTAGGGCCCTTTTTAAATATTGGCATTACATTAGCTATCTTCCAGTCATTGTGTACAGAAGCCGATTTAAAGGACAGTTTACAAACCCTAGTTAATAGTTCCGCAGTTTCACATTTGAGTTCTTTCAGAACTCTTGGGTGAATGCCATCTGGTCCTGGTGACTTGTTACAGTTAAGTTTATCAGTTAGCTCCAAAACCTCCTCTAGTGACACTTCAATCTGTAACAATTCCTCAGATTTGTCACCTACAAAAGACAGCTGAGGTTTGGGAATCTCCCTAACGTCCTCAGCCATGAAGACCGAAGGAAAGAATTCATTTAATTTCTCCACAATGACTTTATCATCTTTAAGTGCTCCTTTTGTATCTCTATCATCCAGGGGCCACACTGGTGGTTTAGCAGGCTTCCTGCTTCTGACATATTTAAAAAACATTTTATTATTACCTTTTGAGTTTCTGGCTAGCTGTTCTTCAAATTCCATTTTGGCTTTTCTTATTACATTTTTACACTTAATTTGGCAGTGTTTGTGCTCCTCTCTAGTTACCTCAGTAAGATTTGACTTTCACTTTTAAAAAGATGCCTTTTTATCTCTCACTGCTTCTTTTACATGGTTTTTAAGCTATGGTGGCTCTTTTTTAGTTCTTTGACTTTGCTTTTTAATTTGGGGTGTACATTTAAGTTGGGCCTCTATTATGGTGTCTTTGAAAAGTGTCCATGCAGCTTGCAAGGATTTCACTTTAGTCACTTTACCTATTAATTGCCGTTTAACTAACCCCTCATTTTTTCATAGTTCCCCTTCCTGAAATTAAATGCCACAGTGTTGGGCTGCTGAGGTTTTGTTCCCACCACAGGAATGTTAAATGTTGTTGTATTATGATCACTATTCCCAAACGGTCCTGTTATAGTTACCTCTTGCGCTCCACTCAGGACTAAATCAAGAGTTGCCTCTCCTCTTGTGGGTTCCTGTAACAGCAGCTCCAAGAAGCAGTCATTTAAAGTATCAAGGAATTTGGTCTCTGCATTTCGTCCTGAGGTGACATGTACCCAGTCAATATGGGGTTAATTGAAATCCCCCATTATTATTGAGTTATTTATTTTGACAGCCTCTCTAATCTCCCTTAGCATTTCATCGTCACTATCACTGTCTTGATCAGGTGGTCGATAATAGATCCCTATTGTTATATTCTTATTAGAGCATGGAATTACTATCCATAGAGATTCTATGGAACATGTAGGTTCATTTAAGATTTTTAAGTGATTTGATTCTACATTTTCTTTCACATATAGTGCCACTCCCCCACCCCCATGACCTGTTCTGTCCTTCCGATATATTTTATACCCCGGAATGATTGTGTCCCATTGATTGTCCTCACTCCACCATGTTTCTGTGATGCTTATTATGTCAATATCTTCCTTTAACACGAGGCACTCTAGTTCACCCATCTTATTATTTAGACTTCTAACACTGGTGTACAAGCACTTTAAAAACTGGTCACTGTTTATTTGTCTGCCCTTTTCTGATGTGTCACATTCTTTATGTGAAAGTTTGTCATCTGATCTGGCCTCTCCTTTATTCTTTACCTTCTGACTAAAACCTAGAGAATCTCTATCAGTAGACCCTCCTGTAAGAGAAGTCTGCCAATGGCACGTCCACAGTTTCCTCTTATTCAGTGATAGAATGAATATGGCTTTTCCATTTACTTTGGAAATTGTTTGGGACTTCAGAGGAGATATTTTGCAATTGCTGAAGAACTGTCTCCTTGTAGCTAGGATGTCTGTACCCATTTATCTAGTCCTGAGCTATCTGATGAAGGACATTTGACTACATCCACATACCATCCAGGAAGTCAACAGAATGGACGTATGTGTTGCCAAAGCACTCCATTATCTTACTTCCAGACTCCAGAAGAGTCTGGTGTTGGACGTAGCTATAGCCAGAGGCAATGCTGGCCATATACAAGACTTGATGCCCGCTGAGCATGTTTCTCAGCATTGAGATTCTTTCTGAAAATCAGTGACTAGTTCTCAGTCATCATCTTACTAACTTTGGCAAAGTAACTTTTCGAACCAAGATGTGGATGAAGGCCTCTCTC
This sequence comes from Dermatemys mawii, assembly GCA_007922305.1. NCBI lineage: Eukaryota > Metazoa > Chordata > Testudines > Dermatemydidae > Dermatemys > Dermatemys mawii. Next base: position 48,094,503 of record ML677349.1, on the reverse strand, counting down.
ACTAGTGCTCATGCTCTTGTTCTCTCAGATTTTGATCTTATTGACTCTGACTTGGAGTCAAACAACTTTTTAAGCAGTTTGAATCTCAGCCTAGGCTTTCTCCATAGAAAGTCTCTGTAGAAACTCATTCTGAAGATAAATAGGGAGAAGGTTTTAAAAAACAAACCAAAAAAAATACTAGGAATTTTGGATGATATTCTGATGCATATTCACGTTCCAACTATATCCATACTAATTCATTCTGTTTGTTTAAAATTCACTAAAACATTGCAAAACTGTATTTTCTCCCTGTACAATGATTAAGGATAATTTTTAATCATCTTTTAACATATTTCATTTCTTTAGCACAGCCAGTTAGATCATAGCTAGGAAAAAAAGTCATTCAAAGCAAAATCTTGATGATTTTTGTGATGGTGAAATTCCTGCAAAGGTGATCCTGATCATTTATCATATACTGCTTGAATATCAATTGTGTGATCAAATAGAAATGGCTTTGCTGATCTCTGGATTATTTTAACACTTTCACTGCAAATTAGAAGCTGTTTTTCTTCTCCTTTATATTGAAAAGATTAAATTGTTCAGCAAATTTCCTTGTTCTTAATGATGCAAATAACTTAAGTGTGTTAAAACTAGCCACTATAGTTAAAAACAAAAGGGAACCGTAATAAAGATTACATTGTGGTATATGAATCCAATCCTGAAATCATCATTCAAACAGGATCATGTCTGGGAAATACTTAGTCTAGTATACACTTCAAATAACCGAATTGTGTGATTGAGTTTAATATGGGGTGGGAGCAAAAGAAGACTAATGTCATTTATCAATATGATTCCGAAGGGTAACACTCTATACCTTAATTTCCATGAATTGTAGCTACTTTGAATAAGTTCAGATTGCACAGCACTTGCCAAAATCTAATGATTTCATTGAATGGAGAATTTCAATTTCCTATTCAGACTTAGGTTGAAGTTTTCCTCAAATAAATAAAACAGCAATTCTCAAACTGTGAAAAACTGGCAATATTGTGACTTTCTTTATTTGCATTTACCAGGACCATGGGACAACATTCCTTCTCTCACAGAAATAAGGGATACAGAGCTCACCCCTTCACTATTGCAGTGTTCTTTCCTGGGCAGCTCATGAGGTGGAATGATCAAGCCCAAAGCTGTTAATACCACATTCTTTAACTGAAGTAGTGCTCAGTTGGATTAGCCAGAATGAGAGCACACTGCATAACACAAATGGAGGAGCAGAAGAGCAATACCAAAAGATCAGAATAGTAATACACATGCCATACAGTAGTCTAACTTCTTTGAAGTGCCATTCCGAAAAAACATTGTTTATATGTGGCCTGGTTTTACTAAGAGTCAGTAGATGCCATAAAAGTGCACAAATTATCCTCGCTCAATAATGTAGCAGTAATACTTTTGTAAACATATTACAGCATTCAACACGGCTGGGAATACGACAGAGTATAAATATTTTTTTCAGTATAAAGCTTTGTTATATTAAACTCCATCGTGATCACCCACTTTACAACGTTCTCAACATTTGCCCTTTGTTGACACGGTATTTGGATTTATGCACAAATTCATGTGTGCATGCATGTAAAATTCTATATATGTAATGTCCTTGTGCCTTAGAAGATTTTTTCCACTCTTTTTATAAAACCCTGCATATGTTTGGAATGCTCTGTAAATTACTAATGATCGTGATATTTTCATTTCCATTTTATTTTTCAGTGCCAGTGCCAAGGTTGCTCCACTGAACATTAATAAAGTCTCCAATAGCTTGCTTAATTTTGGTCGAAAGCTGATTTCCCCAGCTATGCCTTCAGGTAGTCCTGCAGGCCCAGCTATTAGTGCTAGCAGCAGCAGTTTTCCATCTACTGTAATGCCCGTCAGGAGCATTGTGGAGCCCTTCCAGCACCAACACCTGCAGGTGCAGCAGCAACAGCAGAGAATGATGAAATCGGAAAGCATGCCAGTTCATCTGAGCAAAGGTAAAAATGAGACACAAGAAAAGACTTCAGGTGTGACGTGGAATTCCACAAATCTCAAAAGGAATCTTCAGTCAAAAATTTGCACAAGAGGGAGAAACTTTTTATATTGATTTTATCTAGTATTTCTATAGATTAACATTTCTGTAACTGAAATAGTCAACTTGCTGCTGAACTTAGACGTATTTTCTATGTTCTGTGGTATGTTTGCACTTAATGTGATTCAGTTTAGAAATCGTGGCTGTAGAGAACATACAAATAGGATTTTTCCATCTTTTAAAAGAATTTAAAACAAATGTTTATGGAGGAAATAGTGGATAAAACAACCTAACACTAAATCTTAGCCGTCCCTCTAGATGTTATTTTCTTCTCTCTTCTAAATGGCTAATATTACATTTTGGGCTATATAACTTTCCTCATAGTTGACTCTGGCTATCAGGCATAAAGCTCTTGTGTAACTGTACTAGCTGAGTACTAATGAAGGAACAAAATGTTACTGTAAAATGTTCTGTGATTGATCCATATCTCATTCCTTTCAGAGGTCTGGTGTCTGATTTTGATTACGGTTAATAGCATAAAACATATTTGCTTTTCACAATTGGCATTACACCCAGAGGGAGCCCATACTCCTTTTAAGAAATACTGACTTTTTTCTTGAGGCTTAAAATGTTTCTATTTCCTTACATTTCTCAATTAAATTTTGTTTTACAGTCAACAAAATAAAAAGGTGATCTAAACCTCAACCACAATGCAGTGCACTGTACAGGAGACAGACTTCTGCTTCTTGGTCTAATGGGTGCCAAGGAGATAATGTTTGTTATAAGGGAGGAGTATGTAGACTCTGTGTATTCATTTCTGTCTACCTCCAAGTATCTTCTAATGAATAATGAGCTTGAAGGCTGACGCTGGTTCTCCTGAGCCCAAAGATAAGCACAGAGTAGGAAGTCGCTTTTTGGTCAGAGCTGAATATCTGGAAATATATTACACATATATGGGAATATTATATATTATACATATATGGGAAAATAATAATACAAAAATAATACTTTGCATAGCTATGACCCAAATTTCCTCCTCCTCCGTACTTGCCATATCAAGGGTCCTGGTGGGCCAGTTCTAGCTTCTTATCAGACATTATGTGGCCAGTGGCTATTGGTTGAGCAGACCCCAAAAGGACAGTCACAGTAGCCTTGCTTGTCCTGCACATCTATAGAGTAATTTGAAGCACTTTTCTAGGTGCCTGGCTGAAGTCCATCTAAGTAGTTCCTTAGCAACCCCAACTAAGATTTGGGGCACTGCAGAAACTGCCTCAGCAAGGCTCTGCAATCTGTAAAAGTGAAAGTCCTCGCATAGTGGGTCATATGTGGGCTGAAGGAGAAACTGAAAACCAATGAATTCGTTAATGTCGTTCAGTTGATTCAGGGCTCTCTGTCTCACAGGTAGAAATAAGACATCCCAATCATGCTTGTATTGAACCTTTGATAAAACTCCTATTCACTTCAGTGGAAGCAGATTGGGGCCTGAAGGGAAACAATTTCAGTTATTTTTGATCTTTTTAAAAATAATGTTCCCCCGTCAGCAATTTCACAGCCCCGTTTTCTTTGTTCCCATTTTTTGTGGGGCAGGGTGGTAATAAAGTGAGGTCCTTGTAAATTTTGGAGGTTGTCTGCTTCAGATAAAAGGAGTGATTGAGCTGAGACAGCTTAAAAACACTGGATATGTCTACACTAAGAAAAAGGTGAGTTTCTACATCACGACATTTAACACATGAAATCCTAGTGCAGACAGAGCAAGTTGTACTTGTGTCTAGATTTAGGTGAATCCAAGTGTTTCCCTGTCTACACTTGGATTTTACAACATGCTACCTGTCATGTTAGCCATCATGTTATTAAAAAAAAAAAACAAAAAACCCTCTAAAAACAGTAACCATTCAGAATAGAGATTTGTGGGAGTCAGCCAGAACAGAAAGATTTGTAGTCATGCTACAGTTATTACAAAAGTTACCATACAATGATTATAACTTCCTGCACAAGTAGCAGTACAGGGATTTACATGCTGTACTGTCCTTGACAAATAAGAGCAGTGATGCAAGTTAGAGATCTAGAGCCAGTCTGGACACAGGGAACTTCATAGTTGGAAAAATCCTACAGTTATGCTTCAGTAATGTACACCATCCATGCATTCTGTTAAAGACTATTCCATTTCAATATAATGAAGGGTAATAAGCATCTTTGTGTATCTGTAATTGGTATTTTTCTTTAGTCCCATATTCTGTCTCTGGTTTATGCTGATTTGAGATTTCTCATTATTGTTTAATATAGCACCATTAGATGTGATTTAAAGACCAAAAAGGCTTGAAATCATTAACTATGTATAATTTTTTTGTATATGTAGTGAGAATGGTAACGATTGCTATTTTCTATATTAGTTGACTGTACTGTTTGTTTTTCTAAATAGATATTATTTCAGTTTTTCTTTGATAAGCTACAGTTGATTGGTAATTCTAAATTATGGCAAACAAATTAGTCTAAAAGTGCTGTGATTTAGTTTTTTTGAGAACCAAGCCCAAGTGGCTACAGAAATGTAAAGTCATGTCTCTAAAATGGTGTCAAATGTTACTACCACAGTCAAAGAGAAAGTAAATTCATGTATACGGAGCAGCTGATGAACACAGATTCCTTATCTGATTTGAGACATTGCTGTACCCAGACACATCATTATCTGTTTGTAATAATCATTTTGCAGATATTAGCATTGTGGGGAAAAAAGGGTGGCGGAGAAGGTTTGCCTTGGGTACCTTCCACCTTTTCACTTTAGATCTTTCTCCTCTTGTAAACAAAGCAAAGACTTTGAGATGTTGCTAATATTTACAAAAACATAATAGTTGGAGACCATACTTATTTTTAAAAATAAAAATAGCTTATTTACAGTTGTCGTAGTATAACCTCAGGATACCATGGGGATTTTATAGGGGATTACTGGAGATGAGGGAGGTGTGCATAGATGGGTCTGGCAGCTAAGGTGTGGATATGCCTTCTTCCTCTTGCTTCAACCATCTGCCTTTTTCCTCCTCAGTTCTCACCACTGTATCTCTCCTCAGTTTCCTTCTGCAACACACTTTCTTTCTCTCTGTCGCAATTGTCTTAGGCTCTCATTCAACAAACATGGATGCACATGTTTAAGCACATAAATGGGCCCCCTGAAGTCAGGAGGACTGTTTAAGTGAATAAAGTTAAGTCATGCTTAAGCATTTGCAGGATTGGAGGTTGTCTTTGTTTTCACTCTCACCCACCCGCACCTTTCTTCCTTTTATTCCCTAATGCTCTCAATACATTTCCACTATCTGGTGCTCTCTCATGATCCAGTTGAGAGGACTAGAAAGATAGATATCAGCCCAAAGTCCAGTAGACTCCTGCACTTCCAAGTAGTGCCTACGGTCTCATGCTGTACATGGTTCTGACTCTTTGTGGGGAGAACTAGGTATAGATGGCTGCTGAGGGGGAGGCTTTAGGTAGACCATAATAACAGATCCAGGAGTGGTCCCTCAGGCACATATGCGCTCACCTGTTCTGCTTGCAGTTTCACCAGTTCAGCTGGCTGACAGCTCCTTGAGGTTACAGTATGCTGTTCTTTACAAACACAAAGCACTGTATTCTGTAAACCTGATCAGTGCAGACCCTGTAAAAAAGGCATTTCTGTTTTTTAGAGAGCTTAGTTATCCTAGTTGTTTTTGAAAAGCTGAAGTTATGTTGTTCATTTACATTAATGTATAGTGGGTTGCAACCATGGTGGACAGGACAGATTGCTTACTGTTTTCGTGGAGCAAGAGTGAGTGAGCTCTCATTTGCAAAATGTATTGCACACCTGACAAAATAAAGCCAACGTCTGTCCTGAACGGCATACCTCTTCTAGATTAGCACATCCTGCTGAACAGTCACCAGTTAGCTGTTGCAGCAGTTACAAAAGTGGTATTGTGCCTGTTGCTGCTTCTTCACATAGTGTCCCTATGAAGTTCCACTACAGGTGTTGCCAGTGTCCCCGCACTGCTGATTGGAGAACTTCTGTAGGAGTGTCCATTGGGCCCACACATGCTCTGTCTCACCTTGTGCTGCGCCATGAGTCTAACCACCCTCGGTTCCCTTCTCAACTGTCCCTGGCTAGAGACAGAGCCTCTAGCTGTCCATTAGCAGATCGTTAACTCTCCTTTTCAGTTGTTAATCTTTAGCCTTCAGAAACTCTTTAGTCTTCTTTGACTTTTATTTGTCCATGCCCTACAGAAAAAAACAATCCAATAACAACAAGAAAAAAAGAAAAGACTTCATTCTTGTGTCAACCCCGGAGTGGGGGGCACCCCTGGACAAGAGAATGCCTGGCTCTTCAGGCTTCAAGAAGTCTCACACTTGCAGAGAAGGCAGTCTTGGTCACCAGCACGCTCAGTGCATTCGCTGCCTCAGCGAGGGCCACATCCAACAAGAGTTCCCTCTGCCAGCTGCTCTGACTGAGATTTTTCAAGGAGAGAAAGCTATGTCAGAAAATCATCTTTATGGTGATGGCTCTCTGACCCCCGCTCTTCAGAAGGGCATGAGTCTTCCCTTCAACCTTCAATTTCAAAGAAACAGTTTGGGGACTCCTCCCCCAAGTCAAAAAAGAAAGCAGGAAGTCCCTCAGCGAGCCCAGGGATACCCAAAAGCAATCACCCTGTCACGCAGTATCCTCAGCGCTACAGGCACAAGAATCATCCAGCACCCACGCTTCAAGGCAACCGTCAGTGTCCGGTGCCATTGATAGGCCCACAGAGACCCTTTGGGCATGGGCACCAAATCTTCGGTACAGAGAGACAATGGAAAACACCCTAAGATGCTCCTGGTACACGAGCTGTCGTCTGTACCAGTGGCGGCATCAACCCATCCAGCACCAGAGAGATCAGTATGGGTAAGGTCTCTATCTCCCCTGGCACCACCACCAACACTCAGATGCTCAGTAAAGGCAGAATTCCATCAGGCCAGTGACCTGGTTATTTTGGAAGCTTCTGGCTCTTCGCCCCTTGGTACCGAGATCACGGCACTGGGGTTAAATTTAAAGCTTGAGTTCAGTGTACTGTATGTAGAGCTTGTTAACCTAAAAGGAAAATAAATGTGATGGTGAAAATGTCTTTGGAAGAAAACTGGCTAAGTTGTTGCCCTCTGTGTGTCACAGGATATCTTATTTTGTCAGAAGCCACTTTTTAATTACCAACTAGTGATGTGTTCATAGAAGAAAAGAGTTTCTCCTTCAGTTCATCTCTCTGATATTGACTGTCCCTAATTTTTTGTGTCATTTAAACTACAGCACTAGATACAGTTTTCCTCTGAGGTCCTTGACTCAAAAAGGTTTTCAATTTGAATGCCACGTTATCACAAGCACATATTAAATGACCTATATGAAAATGGAATGCCACCAAAATTATGTTCAGCTATTGGAGTGTCTAGAATACTATTTATTTTGCATGTTTACATGTCTGAAGTAGTTGTAGTAAAACAAGATCTTCATAATCAATATAACATTGCGACATGCCACTCAACACCGTCTATATGAATTCACTATATATTTTAACTCCCTGCTGATTATGTCTGGAAAACAAGTGTGTTGTTTCTGGGGCAAAAGGGAGCAGCTGTGCTTACTCAAAGCAGAGCCACATAGTAATGAATAGAATAAACTGCAGACTAACAAATCTGTTACTTTTTTGTTGGTTTTAGTACTGCATTACTGACAACACAATTTCATATGTGATCAGGAAAATGCATATTAGAATCAGCAACATAAAGGTGTGAGTTTATCAGCAACCTAAAACAAATTGCCACAACTAAACATATTTTGCAACTAGCACTTCACAATAATAGCACAACTCTCTGATACTATTTTGTGCATTATTATCAGAGTTGTACTATCATTGTGAAGAGCTAGAAGCAAATTATATTGTGCAAATTTGTTCACATCTTTATGTAAGAAAAATCTCTTTACACATTGGGTTTTCCCCCCTACGTACCTGCTTTATTTAAAAAAAACCCACACCTTTCTTTGCCAAAACATCCCATTAATTTTTGCCAACTCTTACACATTTTTCAGCTACTGTTTTTGCTTGGTTCATGTTGTTTCTTGTGTGGAGTTAGTGTCACCATTGTTCAATGAACAACAAGTTAAAAGACTATTTCAATAAATTGTATTTGTTCTTGTAAAAATCCTAAGATGTTTTTATTTATTTACTAGGAGATGTAGTTACAGGCAGCGACGCACAGATGTCTGTTCCTGCTCAGAATCTAACAGCCCTCCAAGGTACAGTTGCTATGGCAACTCATAGTATCTCTTTGCCTGCAGCATTATCATTGGTCTGTCAAGGATCCCCCCACTGATTTCATCTGTGATATTTCCATTTCCAGTGCTTATTAACTCACTGTCCTCGTCTATCCACTGAGTGGCACTGTTGTTCAGAAGGAAAAAGGTTTCTGTTCAGTTCATTAACATGATGATGCTGAGTATGGCTGTGATACTGATTTACGTTCACTATGTGCCAGTTTCGGTCTTTGATAAAAATTTGATTTATCTTGTATTTTGTAGTTAATTTTCACACTTTGTTAATATTCAGGTGCTCTTTTTGGTACATATATTCACTATGATCTTTGACTGAGGCATTTTGGACTGGAAGCCTAATGTAATTAACAGGAGATGCATTTTTATAGTTTACTTAAAGAGAAGGTTTAGCTGCCTGAATGTGAGAGATAGATATCTGTAGGTTGAATTGTTTTAAATAAATTGAAAAACTAAGTTGAAAAATTTTATACCAGTTAGAGTATTGGTAAAGAGAAGGGAATTGTACAGTAGTTTGCATGAACTTTGAAAATAATTAGCAAAGAAAGTCAAGTTAATAAGAAACAACACATGTAAAAATCATTCTTTTTCAAATTTCGGTACTATACATCCTAGTTTCTGGAACTGCTGTATTATAGATTAGTAGATATGCGTACTCTCCACTTCTTCTCTAGATCATGTCCTATTTCAGCTTTCATGGCATAGTCTTCACTTGGTTATCATCCTCTTCCCCTTTTCATGGGACCACAGGGAGTTCTCTCCTTGATCCTTATCTTGCTCCATTCTTTATCCCTGGACAACCTCGTCAACCAGCATGGATTTAACTACTGCTTTTTTGCTGGCTACTGACAAATCAACTTCTCTACAGCTTATCTGTTTTCCTCCTGCCCAATGCCTGATTTCAGTATGGATCTCCATTGTTTGTTTCTGTATGGTTCATCTACAACTCCCCCTTAGTAAAGCTAAAACCAAACTGTTTTTCTTTCTTCCTAAATCCTCTCCAGTTTCCTCATCTCCACTGAAGTTACTGCCAGCTTCTTCCAGGCTAACAGCCTAGAAAGTAACATTAGCCCCTTACTCTTATTCTCCCCGCCTATCCAGGAAATATCGAAATCTTGCTACTACTTCCTCCAGAATGTGTAAAAAATCATAAACTTCCTCTCAGTCCTTAAACTAAAATGTTCATAACCCTTCTTATTCCAGTTTGATTATTGCAACCTCTTTCTCATTAGCCTAATACCCAAGTTTCCATCTCCAATATCTTCAAAATGCAGTCACTAATATTCTCTCCCCTGCTCACCAGACTGTCATTCCCTCTCTGAGTCCTTCTCCTGGCTTCCCATTGTACACCACATTCAGTTTAATCTCTTATTTTTGCCTTTAAGGTTGTGCATGCCTCTACCCCTTCCCTTTCTCCAACAGTGCCAACTGTGATACACAGTTCAGTTTCTTCTCCTCACCTAGCATCTGTGCCTTTTTTTCAGGGATACAGAAACAGAGCCCATGTAACCACAGGACCAAGCAGAACATCAGCTGCCTTTAGCAACAGGCAAATAGTGTTGTGGGAGCACTGCTTCTTCTGGTGGAGGGAAGGTGTACCAGCTGGAGTACTCGCTCTGCAGTTTGACTTGGCATCCTCAGTCTCTGTGAGCAAATAGGCAACCTTTCTGCATCCATGCACGTGTATATACCTAGTAAACATACTGTATGGTAGTGTGCCCAGGCTAGTCTTACGTTTAGTACTGCATAGCTTTTTCATTTCTTCTGTACGTTCCTGTTATGTTTTTACCTTGAGCTTTCTGAAGTCTGCTGTGTCTAGCTTGAAGGGGCCCCCGTGCATGTTTTCATTCTAGAAATGAATGAAATGGGTTATTAATGTGCTATTTTGAGCTCCTTTTATTGAGGATGGAGTGTATTGATCTTAGATTGAGTAGCAGAGGGGGGAGGGTTGTTGCAATTCAGTGACGTTCCAAGGTTGCCAGTTGACGTATTAGAGAAGAATGGACTGTATTTAGCTAATGTAGTCTCATTACTATATAGTTTTGTTTGTCGCCTTCTTACACATTTTGGTAGGGGTTCTGTTCCTTATTTATTTGCTTTGATTCTACTTGATTTTCCAAAATTATATGCTTCCTTAGATGTCCTCATTGTGGTTAGCCATTCTGTAGGGTGAGTGTACTATGCCATTAGTTGTTAAGTGTGGTGAATCAGTGGGACATGCTACGAAGTCCCAGCTGTTGTTTTATATTTACTCTGCCGAAGTCCTGAAATCTGTGTAGTGCAGGCAATGCTCAAATGTGTTCTTCCAACATAAAATGAAGATTCTTAAGTTTTCAGAAATGGGCACAGGAGGAATAAATCTGAAATAGTTGACCCAAGCATTATGGTAAGATCTGTCAAATTATCTGTCAAATTTTAGACTGACCGCATTGAAGTTTGCTATTTAAATGGGTCCTGTTTTATTAGTCAAAGAATCTAAGGCTGGTTTGACTTGTCTTTGATTTGTTTTCTCTAATTTTAGATTTGGCAGCCTTTCTGGTCATTGGTGATAGCCTGTTTTAATTAATTGTGATTTGCCACTCCCTTTTGATTCTTGATATGTAGTTCTTGATCTTCCCAATAATTGTTGGTATCACAGTAGTGCCCACAGGAATGGAGTAGACACAAAGTTTAATGATGAGTATTTTCCTTAGGTTTGCTCAAATGTATATACAAGATCTTTTTTCATACTCTAGTGTCCATTTTAGCTATCACTTATGTCTGAAAACTATATATTTATGCTCATCATTTTTTCTCTTTAGAGCTTTCTGTATTTTAGCTTTCATAGCATTCCGTGTAACTTTTTCTAGTTATTTGGTTATCCATTTATATTCAGTAAGTGTTTGATTGTTCAAATCTCTTGATCTCATTTAAGTAATTCAGCTGTAGAACAGTGCTGTTATGCAGTCCACTGAGCATCTTGTTATAGTTAGTTTTTTCTACTACCAGGGTATACAGATGATTTATAAGTATTGATTTATTTTAATCTTTTCTGTAAACTGTGATCCCTTTTTTGCAATCTGTCTGATCGCTTGGTATTTACCAAAAGGACAGTTTGCTGCCCCTTTCCATTTCCTGTGTGATTTATATTTTTTTCGGTTAGTCCTGTGAGAACATGCAAAAATACTTTCACTTGTACAACTCACCTTTTCCATTATGTGGGTTTGATTGAAACTGTGGTATTGTTATTTGCATGCATGATGCTGTGATGTGTTCCAAGTACTGTTTATCTAATTCTGCGAATATTAATGGTATCTGTGAACTTATTCCTACGTTATCTGCTGGCCCACTGTGTTCAACAATGTAATTAAAAAGGTTGAGCACAAAAGCATATAATGGCATCATATGTAATATTAGGTCTATCTTTTTTAACATTGTTCTTTGTTTCAGTTATTCTGAACAAATATGGAAATTATCTAGTCATCACTTATTCGGAGGGAACATAGATTATTTATTTTATCCTTTATATATTATGTATTTTTTAAATTTCTTTCTTCTCATTCTATCTTTGATATCACATTCCCCACCCAACAAGGTATTCTTATTTTTAGTATTTATATTTCCCAGCCATGGCTTGAGATCCATGAAATATACCCTTCAGATTACATAAAATTTTTGTAAGAAATTCTGAAAAGTTGCTGTCAACCATTGTGATGGGGTGGAAAAAGAGGTGGTATTTAATGTCGGTAGACCTAAACTCTCTAAGATTTATTTCTCAATCAAAACTGACAACTTGGGTTGTATTCAGAAATGATGTGAAGTGTCTTATGCTTCCGCCACTGCACCCTAACAGATATGGATGGAACAATGCAAGTTGCTCCATTCTTTCTTTCTCTAAGAGGGTTCAAGTCCTAGTTTGGGGTAATTCTGCCTCAGGGCTTTCTCATATTAGATTCACAGGGATCCTGTACTACCCATCTTCCTGTCTGTGTGTACAATGATGCTACTGAGGTAAAATTGTTCGGATAAGGTCTAGCTGCTGAAACTGAATCCTGACAAGATGGGAGGTTATGCTGGCTGTCTGGGACAAATACCAGGAAGATACAGTAGGTAGATACCTACCTTTTCAGTTGAGGGGGCATTTATCTTTCGTTAACAAGTTCAGTCTCAGTGCCCACTAGATCCTAACTACTTTGGACATTCAAAGAGCAATAGTATCTGATATTGTTTTTATTCATCTTCATTATTAAAGGAGATTGGGACTTTTCCTCTGAACACTGACCCCTTCCTAATTTTGTCACCTCCAGATTATCTTACTGTGTACTGCACTCAACATGAAACTTCCATTAACATAAATAGAAAGGGGTTTCCAACTTGCTCAACAGTGGTTTTCACATTGAGCATATTACAGCAGTGCTCCATCTGCAATGGGTCCCAGAGTATTTACAAATGTAATTCAAGGTGCTAATTGGATCTATACTGCTCTGTCATTTACTATAAATCCTGGCTACCTTGGAGATTGCCTCTTTCGTCATGTCCCTTCCATAGAGCTGAAATTAACAGAGGTGATTGATTGTTGTTGCTGCTGCTATTATCTAAAGCTTCAAGATATAAACCATTATGGGATGGAGTCAGAGCACTTTCACTGCATGGCCCTTGTCTCGGGAACTAATTTCGCCCAATAAAGCCAAATTTAGCTTACGGTGAAGCTTGTACGTTGTTTTCAGTTCTTTCCTGAGGGGTGTGGCTTAGAAACTTGAGGGTTATTCTGAATGAAAGCCGTTGACTCCTTTTAATTGTCACTGTATTAGATTTTTTTGTATCAATGTGTTTCTTTTAAAAAAAACCTGTATATTATCCAAGAGAGCATCATAGGCCACTTTATAAACTATATTGCTAGGGAGAACATTTATAAAGAAAAAATATTGAGGAAAATTAGACCAGTTATCTTTTGTAGAAGATCTTCAATCACCATCTCCTACATTCATAATGATTCCAACTAGAATACCAAATATGGGATTAAAAAAATAGCTGAAATTTCAGAAAGTTGAATTCAAACTAAATTTCACATCCAAGCATAGTGAGTCAGTCTCATCTCTATTTGTTGTTTAAGTCATAAAATACAATGTACATATCAGAGCATTTATAAAATAATTCAGATGATGCTTCAGAGCATGAGGCCAAAAGTGGTGACTGTGAATAGTAAAGAGCAGGAATCATCTTGAACTGTGTTGTGCCTTAGCAGTGTTTTCCATGTTTTATCCTGAACTTTGCTTTTTAGTCTTGCTTTGGTTTAGACCATTGTCACCATTTCAGAACCACACCAAACATTGTTTTCTACTGTAGAAGGTCAATATCAGGTATTCAGTATATTCATTCATTTATTTAGACAATTACATTTTAATGTGCAACTTTCAGCATACTACTCAAAGCCTCTTTTGTTTCAGTAAAGCACTAGAAAAATAGCTGCTTTGTCGAATTGTTCAGTTTTATCATGAAGAATATGACCCTTTGGAAAAGTTCTTGTGATTTTATGATTTCTGCTTTCACTCTTGTGAAGTTTTGCCGATTTCAGAAATGGCCACCATCTCCCAGTACAATTTATGGGACTGAAGCCTTGGGTCTCCCTCACAATTATGTCTGCAGTTCCTTACAGCATTTTCAGGGGAAATGAGATTGCACACAGCAAAGATGGCCACCATATCCCACACTTTCCAATGGGACTGCAGCCAGGCTGCCTTCAGGAAAGATGGTGGCTGTTTAGTGACCATGTGAAGGTTGGGCAGGGAATGGGAAATTATGGGTGCATTAGGGAGAGGGGGAATCTGTTAGAGCAGGCCTGCACAACATGCGGCCCGGGGGCCACATGCGGCCCGCCCGGGCTCTCTGTGCAGCCCGCGGAGCATAAGTAGGGGTGGGGCAAGCCAAGCAGTGGGGTGGGAGGGAAGTGGATGGGTGCAGGGCGAGGGCGGGGCTTTTCAGCCCGCACCTGGTTTTTTTGCAGTAATACGGCCCTCGCTGCTTTCCGAGTTGTGCAGGCCTGTGTTAGAGGATGGAACAGGAAGCTCTGAGAGACAGAAGGCAGGGTGAGGTCAATGCAGGGACATGTAGAAAGGAGGAGGCAGACCTGAGGGGAATGAGGGAGAGGAAGCAGATTAAAGGGAGTTGGAAAAAAGTGGGAAAAGGTTTATTCCTCTCCTTTTCTACCCCCAGGAAGCTTGTTGAACATTCAAATCAATCATCCTGCATTCTGCTCAATTACCTATCACCTGATTCTGCAATGTGTGGTGTCTTATTAAATGTTGTGTCCTGGCCAGTTCTTCAGACAAGATTTCAATGTATCCAGTTGTTTGTTTTTAAATAGTGTTTTCATTTGAAGTTGTCTTCCCAAGATCGCATGTTTGGGTTTATACTTTAAGAAAAAATATAATTTTTATCAAGAAATTAAACCACCAGTATTATGTGAAGTACATATTGCAAATATCAGAATGCTTTTGAGAACTCTACAATGGGATCCAGCCAACCAGAGTCTCTAGGATGTCTAAGAGACTTTCCATGGGTGGACCTCATTCTAGAATTGAGGCCTTAGAAGAAACTGGACAGTGCTAATGTGTTGTCCAAATATATATAAAAACAAAAGGTAGACTTGTATTCCCTAGTGTTTTATCTTTGTTAATGTTAATGTTCCATGTGGCTTTTTGGTGTCTTAATCTCTCCTTTGCTTTCTACAGCCTTTTCTAACTTTGTCTTCTCTTGTAGTTTTCTATTGTTTTATCTCTATGTTGTGTGGTGTGGATTTCAAGGAATAAAACCTGCAGTCTGTATTGGAGGGGAGAATGTGATTTACCACGGAGAGGGAGTTGTTAAATTTTAAAAATAGTTTAAGCAACAACCATTACAAAATACAGACCATGCTAGCAGCTGTATGCAATTATATATAGCATATGCAAGAGTGAAATTGGCATGAAAGACTGAAGCAGCAATACTTTTTTTTAAAAGCAAGGTCAGGTTGTAAGGAGATTTATTAGAAAACCAGTGAGTAACTTTATACCTGTGTGTGCGGGTCACTTTCTTTGTGCGAATGATTTTTGGTGTCTTAGAGGTTAGTAAAACAAAAGGGATTCACAGTCAAAATAGCTGACCATACAGTGTGATGACTGTAAAGTGTACACTGAATTCATTAGGGGTAAGAATGAATGAAATCATATATAAGGCCCTACCTAATTTGTGATATTGCAGAAATTGCAGATCCTACAGTATTATGATGCCTGACAGCGGGAGCTCCGCCATGCATGGGGTTGAGAGCAGGACACCAGCTGCCAGCCACCCGGGGCTAACAGCAGGACCACAGCCACCCGGGGCTAATAGAAGGAGGCCTACACATTAATGACTGAAATACAGATGCAGCAAAATGATTTCAGAAATGGCCACCATCTCCCAGTACAATTTATGGACTGAAGCCTTGGGTTTCCCTCACAATTATGTCTGCAATTCCTTACAGCATTTTCAGGGGAAATGAGATTGCACACAGCAAAGATGGCCACCATATCACACACTTACGCATAGCAGGCATAACATCGTATTTGAATGTTTATATTGTTCCAGCAAATTTTTCTTAAGCAGGTTTTCTCTGGCTTTTCCAAATTACTGCAATTAATAAAGGTATATTATTACTTTTCCGCAATTTTTAATGTCTTGTCCACAACTCATCTGCAATTATTTGATAATCATCCCGTGATTCAAGTAAGCTCTTAAGTATACATCAGTTCACAAAAGCAGCAAAATCAGAAAAGAGAGGTGAGAGAGAAAATAATTATAGAAGACTAAAAAGAATCCTGGTCCATAATTTCTCATTGCATTTTATAGCTTTTTTCATTGCAATAGTATTTAACTTTCCTTTCAAACTAGAATTTGATGCCCCTCATACTAGGGCATACCCACTCTCCCATATGCACCTTTTAAAAGGCTTTTATAAAAACCCTATCTCCACTTTTATCCTCCATCCCAGTTCATCTTTGCAGCCCTAATGACAGTACATCACTTAATGAAAACTGGGATATTAGTTGCTTTTGTTATGGGCCTATGAAATTAATATTTTAAATAAACAATATTAAAAGCAACTCTGTTAACCTAAACAAACATTTTTGTTTCTTGCCAAGGCTAACTCTGTTGGTAATATGGGAATTGTCATTTTGCATCAGATCAGTGGGTCATCTAATCCAATATCTTCTCTCTGATGTTGGCCAGCATCAGGTGCTTCAGAGAAAGGTGCAAGAAACCTCTCAGTACACTGCTCTCTTATGAAGACCTCATCCTAATCTTTGATAGTTGTAGAGTGGCTGAAACCCTGAAGCATGAGATTTTTATATTCCTTCACAGAATGTGTTTAGCATGAAGTGTAATAACTCTAGATTTCCTCCCTGGGTAAGTTCTTAGCCTAAACGTCATCACGCAGCAATTATGCATAGTGTGAATAGTTTTTCCTTTTCAGTTTTCAATTTGCTACCTGTCATTGTCATTGAATGTCTCCTTGTTCTTGAGTGATATGAGACCGGGAGAAGAGAAGCTCTTGATCAACACCCTCTATATTACTATTTGTAGGTGGTGGTCTCATAAAACGACTGTCATATTTCATCTTTATCAACCACAGCAGTGGAGGTGAAAGCTGTCTTTGCTCTCTGAATACCTTACCTGTTCTGAACTCAGGGACCTGGATGTTTTTTCTCCACTGCACTAAACAAAAAATCCATAGGACTGGAAGTGTAGCTCCATGTGCCATAGTGCCATGCAAACATTAGGCAAGTGGGGAAAAAAACCCATTTATTTACATAATGCTCAGTGGAAACAAATATTTTATTTTAGAACTTGCATCTCCTTATCTTCATAATGCTTCCGCTCAGCTGTTGAGAACATTGATTGGATCAGTATAAAGTCCATTGGGTATACTCTGAGCTTTCTTTCAATATTCTGATGTGTATATTTCTAAACTAAGCTTCAAAGAAAACGAGTAGAGTAAGAGATAGGGTATGTTTGCAGTGCAATTAAAAACTCATGCTGGCCCATGCCAGCTGATTTGGGTGTGTGTGGGGCTTGGGCTGTGAGGATATTTAATTGCAGTGTAGATTTCCGGCTCAGGCTGCAGTCCAAGCTCTGGGACCCTGCCACCCTTCAGTGTCCTACAGCCCAGGCTCCAGCCTGAGCCTGGAAGTCTACACTGCAGTTAAACAGCCCTGCAATCCAGAACACATGAGCCTAAGTCAGCTGGCACGGGCCAGCTGCGGGTATCTAATTTCAGTGTAGACATATCGATAGGTTTTTAGCACTTAATGAATGATAGCGTGTAACAGGTGACAAGCCCTTTATTTATATTTCAAATTTTATTATGAGTTGAAGAGCCAAGAGCTTATATGCTCAGTCTTTCCAAAATAACATTGTGAATTCAATTTATTTTATTTTATTTTAATTATGTATTACAGCACTGCCTGGTGTGCTTGATGCTGCACAGACATATAGGAAGATACAGCCGGAATATTAAAAATGTGTTAGCTCTGCATCACTATGATGGGGCTAAGGGGAGAATTGACTTTCTTTTTATGCTTATTTAGAAACTCTAATAAGCATAATGCAGGTTAATATGGATTTCTCCAGACATGCCGAAACAAATGGTTGTAACATTTATGAAGGAAAATCTTTGAGAGTTGGAGCTGATTCCTATGAATTTGTGCAGCTTTTCAAAGTGAAATCAACCATATTCTTTGTTCGTTTGTTTGTCATTGGTTAGAAGATTAAACTGAATTGCATCTATTAAAAATTTTTACATTTTAGTTTCTTTCTTAGAGGCTTTTAATTCTCAATCCTACTATCTGACCTATAGCTATGCAGAACAACTCCCAGTGATGGAAGAAACGTAGAAAATAGAACATGATAAAAGTCTTTCTTCACTACCTTATATATATGAATTCATTAAACTAAAAATTCTTTTTCATTTCCATCCCTTTTCCCTCGCCACATATTGTGTGCAAGACTGAAGGCTCACATCAATCTTCTCATTAATTATGTGTGTCATACAAATTACTAAGGTACCACTAAATATCATATGTGCTTATTAAGATTTGGTATTATTTTCCAAGCCCTCTCATTAGAAATATACAGAAGCCTGTATGTCAGAGTAGTTTTCCATGTGTCACAATGCATACAGACACACTTTAATTTTGCAACATCTCATTCTGTGTTGATCTTCTTATGAATGTCAGTGAGCAACACCTGGGGGCAGGTCTACACTACAACAGGGATCGATGCTCTGAGATCGATCCACTGGCCATCGATTTAGCAGGTCTTGTAGCGACTTGCCAAATCGACTGCAGATCACTCTCCTGTTGATCCCTGTACTCTACCCCAGACGAGAAGAGTAAGGTAAGTCAACAGGAGATTTTCTCCCGTTGACCCTCTGCAGTAGCTCAGCCTAAGGTGACAAAGGGTCCTGTGGCACCTTAAAGACTAACAAAAGTATTGAAGCATAAGCTTTCGTGGGCTGGTACCCACTTCGTCGGATACGTGCTTCAATACTTTAGTTAGTCTTTAAGGTGCCACAGGACCCTTTGTCACTTCTGCAAATCCAGACTAACACAGCTATCCCTCTGATTCTCAACCTAAGGTACGTCAACTCCAGCTATGTTATTCACATGGAGTTGTATAGCGTAGGTTGACTTACTGCAGTAGTGTAGACAGCTTGAGACACAAAGTACTTGATAAAGAGAGCACTTTTCCACTGATATACTGATGTTGCTCTGTGCTTGTTTTACAGGCCAAAGTTCAAAAAATGTCAGTTCATCTCCAAGCATAGAGAGCTTGTCTGCAGGACGTGAATACGCAGGATCTCCTCCTTTGTCTGCATCCAAAAAAGATTTCTTTTTCAGCACCATCTCCCGCTCTCGTTCCCACAGCAGAACTATGGTCAGAAAAGAGTCTGTAAGTTCCTGAACATTGTGAGCTGATTTTGTTTTGGGTTTGTTTTTTCCATGACACATTTTCATTTATTGGAATTGATTATTTTTCATATTAATTAAGCATTTGCATTTGAAAATATTCCCCAAGCAGAAATTAATGACAAAGAGAAATCACTGAAGATATTTGTGGGGGTTTTTGTTTTGCTAAATAGTATCTGCTTTCTACCCTCAATCCCACAACCCTACTTTATCTTCTGAAGCCCCTGAACGTCTCTCATGGGCCAGATGAAAGGAGAGACTCCTGCAAGTTCATTTCTTTCATTAGACTTCAGGGATGGGCCCCAAACTAATAAATAGTTCAGAGACTGACTTTTATAATCATCAGATCCAAATGTATCCATCTGGTGCCCCTCAAATTCCCTAATATATATTAGAGGTTTCCCACAATGTCTGTCACATCTGTATCCTACAATGACAATTATCTCCAAGCAGCCACTTTCTTAAGTGACAAGAAATTCTTATTTTAAAAACTTATTGCTTTTATCTAAGGAAATCTGCTGATGTGGTAGGTGCCGTGTAAGAACTTACCACCTTACTAAAGAGCTTAGAGGAGCTCTAGGTTGATTAATCTTATATGTTATGGGAGCAAGCTCCTTCATTGAAATAAAAATTAATTAATTTAAACTTAAAAACAACATTTTCTTCAGCCATCAGCATCACATAGTCTTTCTGATAGAGACATATTTATGTAATGAAAAACTGTAGAGTTTTTGGCTCAAAAATGGAGGCAAAATGTAAATTTACTGTTTTTACAAATTTATGTTGATAGAATTTCCTGTTAATTTCACCAAATAGTAACTGCAATAGCAACATTTCTGTACTATACCAAAACTTCCAATATTCAGAGATGACAGAAATACAAATGCACAATGGTAAGTTAAAGACAGAATGGAAATGGTAATTGTGAATGTCATAACTTTAAAGTTTTTACCCTAAGATTACAAATAATTTTCTGTTTGGTGTTTAAAATTTGCTGTCTTGCTGGAAAAGTTTTTTTACAAAATATTATATTTTTAAATTTAAGACCATACTTGCTTGTTTTTCAAATGGGAAAAAGACATGTCTATTCAGCTTTTATGTTCAAATAACATACTGAAAATAATGAAGAAATGGGGGTGGGAGTTATTTGCTTTTTCCTTTTATTGGGGTGCCTAAAGACACAAGTATATAAGACCTTGTCTACATGGGCAAGTTTCTGCTCAGTAAAGCAGCTTTCTGCATTGTACCTCCCAAAGTGTATACATTGCCAAGGCACTTAGTGTGCAGAAACTGAGACGAGGCATACAGCTTTCTGCACCAGGGCTACAGCGCCATGGTGCCAGTGTAGACACCCTGGTCGATTACAGTGCTGCAATTGGCCTCCAGGAGGTGTCCCACAATGCCTCTTCTCGTCTCTCTGGTCATCGATTTGAACTCTACTGACCTTCCCTCAGTTGACTGTGAGCCTCACCCCTTAAATTCCTTGAGAATTTTGAAAGTCCCCTTCCTGTTTGCTTGGTGACGTATGCAGTGGTCTCAGTGCATCTTTCCATGTGACTATGCCTGCTCCACATACCAGGCGATCCCCTACTTGGAGCAATGCTGAACTGCTGGACCTCATCGGCACTTGGAGAGAGGTGGCTGTCCAGTCCCAACTGCGCTCCAGCCATAGGAATTGTGGACAGATTTCACGATGCGTGACAGAAAGGGGCCATGACCAGGACACGCTGTAGTGCAGTGTCAGAGTGAATGAGCTACAGAAAGCCTACTAAAAGGGGCGGGAGGCAAACCGCTGCTCCAGTGTTGTGCCCACAAACTGCCGGTTCTACAAAGAGCTGAACTCAATACTCGATAGCAACCCCACCTCTACTGCAAAGGCCACCATGGAGACTTTGGTGGCTTGCAGTCGAGAGTGGACCAAGCCAGGAGGAGGAAATCTTGGACGAGGATGTGGAGCGGGAGGGGGACTCAAAAGCAGAGGACGACTCGGAAGTCAAAGATTTATGCAGCCAGGAGCTCTTCTGTATTCTGGAGGAGGCTAGCCAGTCCCAGCTGTCAGAGCTTGGCGAGGCGCAAACAGGAGAGGAGGCCTCTGGTAAGTGGCTTTGATTTTGGGAATCACTGAAGCGAGTTGCTGGGGGCAGGAGGGTTGCAGAAAGCAGACTTGTGTCTGTATGATGCATGTACCACCACATGCCTGTTCTGAGTGGCGGAACAGGATGTTGATTGACTCCCTCACTTCATGGGAATCTGCCTTGGAGATTTCCAGGAAATTCTCTTGGAGATACTGGGCAAATCACCACTGTAGGTTCCTCGGCAGAGCTGCTTTGTTTCTTGCCCCTTTAAGGGTAACATTCCCGTGCCACCCTGATGTCATGGGAGTAATGGGGGGGACCATTGCTGCACACAGGCGAGCCGCAAAAGGACCAGTCTTGGAGAAGACCCTTCCTTGATTCCCCACTCACCCTGAGCAGTGAGATATCTTCCATAATGAACACAGCCTGGGAAAAATGTAGTACAGTAATGATTATAAGCCGTTCCCGCCCCCGGCCATTGCTGGCTCTCCCCAACAGCCACATGCCCAGTGTACAGTGTGGTCCTGGAACATTGATTTCCTCTGCCCCTGCAGTTACTCACCATTTTGGGGGTCTTGTGGCTCGTGTGCCTGCCTGGGGTCAGCCAGTTAATGATAGGTATGTGAACACTGACTGACTGTGTTTTAAATCACTGAATCAGTGGTCTGTGTGTTGCAAACAATACTACTTCTATAAAATGTTGCATTTTGGCTTCACAGATATGACCTTGAGAGCCCAGTCTCCCTCTTTATCACCTGCTGAATGGCTGAGCAGAGTTAGAAAGTGGCCACGAAGTACTGAAGAGGACTTTCTGCGTGAAGTCATGGTGCACTCTGCGGCCAAGAAGCAGGAATTGAAGGAGTGGCGGGACAGCGAGAAGAGGAAGCAAAAGGAGAATGTGGCACACCAGAAAGAAGCCATGGAGCAGCTCTTAAACCTTCTGGAGCACCATGTGGACACACGCCAGGCACTACTAACACTGCAAACCAAGCAGCTCTGCGCCCACCCTCCCCTGCAGCTTCTGTGGCAAAACTCTTCCCCAGGCGCTCCCCAGACACCACCAACACACTATTATCAACCTCCTGGCTCCAGTCTGTACCTGCTGCATTTGTCACCATCCCTCCCTGTGGACTCCCAATACCCACTGCATTCAACACCCATCCATCTGCAGTTTAGTCCTGCTGAAGTACAGTATCTGCTGCATTGTACTCAGAGGAGAAGGTTGGATATGATACCTGGACATACACAAATCTTTAACCATCACGGGACCCTGCCTCCTCCTGGGACCCCCCCTTCTGCCATCTCCTTCAGTGCTGATGTGGTTTTTTGTTTCTCTGTCTCCTCCAAGTGTTGTTTTTTAATAAAATTATTATTTTGGTTTGAAACCAATCTTTACTCCATTAGTTGAATAAATCCTTTCAGAGCAGGATGCAATCAATGGTCCTGCATACTTCTGTCCACACAAGTCCAGTGGTTGACTCCCCATCCAATCGGTTTAGAAACTGATCAGTAGCAATCTAGAGTAGCCAGCTTCCACAGTGCAATCGCCACACGCTTCTCCAATGACAGGGCAGCTCTCATTTTCGTGTCCTTGCGCCGCAGAGCTGGGGCGAGCCCATAACACAGTCCCATGAATATGACTTTCCTCGTCCAAAAGTTCTGCAGCCACTGCCGGTGATCCCAGACGTGCATGATGATGTGATCCCACCACTCCGTGCTTGTTTCCCGAGCCCAAAAGTGGCGTTCCGCTGTAGTCAGCACCTCCGTGAATGCCACAAGTGACCTTGTATCCCATGTAATGAGATCAATGTTGAAGTCTTGCCTTTGTTGTTTAAGGAATAACTCCACTGCCATTCATGGCATGTTAGTGAGAGCGATCAGCATATTGATCAACAGTGTGGGATCCATTCCTGCAGAATGAAGAGGCAGAGTGCACAGTCCACAGTGTTGAAAGATGGCACGAAATGCAGACGCAAGCACAGGGATTACTAGGATGCAAAGCAATGCATCACGAGGCATCTGGACAGGACCCAGGTTGCCCTGCAACTCCATCCACCTTCCCACAACTCTTAGCGACAGAAGAGGAAGAGATACTCTAGCCCTGAAAATGGATGGCGCTGGAGCATGGGGCCCATACCCAGCCATCGCCAGCAGTGAAAGCTGTGGGGGCTACGCTGTGACGAGTAGGAGGGCCGCTGCGGTGCGCCTTGAAGCCTAGGGCGCGGGCCCAGGTGGAGCTGCCGCAGGTGCAGCTCTTGGTGGTAGTAGCAAATATTCAAACGATAACTCTGTAGGATAGATGCGCAGAATTCACCACTCCAAATACTGCACCGCTGCAGGTGCCGCAAGTGTGAATACGCTGTTGTGCAGACAGCTGACTGTGTGACCACACAACAGTAGTTTCCCTTCAGCGCTTTCTGAGAGGCACTGTAACTGCCGGCACTGTAACTCTGCCAAGTAGTATAGTCATACCCTAAGTCAGGGGTCTCAAACACGCGGCCCGCGGGCTGCATGCAGCCTGCCTGGCTCTTTTCTGCGACCCGCCACACTCCCCGTGCCCCCCCTTTCCTCCCCCTTCCAACTTGCCTAGAGCACCTCCAGCCCAGCGCACACTGGTGGTAGGAAGCAGCTCCAGGAAGCAGCCGAAAGCACGTGGCTGCAGCCCCTGGGGGAGGGGGAGAGGCACAGAGCTCTCTTCCAGGCACTGCACCTCTCAGCTCCCATTGGCCAGGAACTGGGAATCGCGGCCAATGGGAGTTTTGGGGAGGTATCTGGAGGTGCGGCCATGACAACACAGAGTCCCTCCTCCTCCTTCCCTCCTCCAGGTTCCAGCTGCTTCTCCTAGCGGGGTGGGGGAGAACAAGGCAGGCAGGCAAGTAGGGAGCCTGTTCTGCCTCCCCCTCCACCCATCCTGCAGCTCAGCCCCCTGCCCTGAGCCCCATGCTGCACCCTGCATCCTGACCCCCTGCCCTGAGTCCCCTGCCACACCCCACACCCCTCCTGCAGCCCAGCTCCCTGCTGCATCCCGCACATCGACTCCCTGCCCTGAACCCTTGCCACACCCCTCCTGCACCCCCTAGGGATAGAGAGGGGGTGAAGCTGAGGTGGAGGTTTGGGGGAAGGGGTTGGAATGGGGACAGGGAAGGGGTGGAAAGAGGCAGGACAGGGGCAGGGCTTCATGGAAGGGCGGGGGGCAGAGTGTCCATGATGAGGCCCTCGGGCTAATGTGCTAGTCCTCATGAGGCCCTCATGGTCATTTCAGTTTAAGACCCCTGCCCTAAGTAGTGTTTTTCCAGTTCGAAAAGATAAGCTCCACTTGAACTGCTCTAGTCTACTTTGTTCTCTACAGGCAGACTCCCTGTATTCACAGGGAGCCCCACATGCAGAACAGCTTGCAGAATCAGGGCCCAGGAATGCAAGAAACATTAACTCCTCCTCGCTGCCTGAGACACAGTAGGTTGAGTTAAAGGACAGAATGGAAACCTTACATCCCTCTCCCTTCCTGCCTGAGATGAAGTAAAACAAATGACATTACTTAAAATGTATTTTTATAGGGGTCTTAATATATAAACGTGTATATTTTATGGGTATAATTTAACAGGATCTAAATTTGAGCCAATTATGTCTATAGCTTGTGGTCTGGCTATCATGCTTAATCTCTTGTGTGTAAATGGAGTTTAAGACTAATGCCTCTTTTATACTGTAATATTAGATGTACAATAATTTTCTATGATACCCTCATGTTCGGTTAGAGTCCTTTGAGAATCCCGTTATACATTTTCTGAGTAATGGATTTTCCCAACACTTCTGGCATTACTTCATATTTTCTTTTCTTATGTTCACCAGATGACCTGAAAAAGGGTGCAGGGGGAAGAGAATGTTTCAAAGGAATAAACTTGTAGTCTCTGTGTTGTGGTCCATTTATGAAAACTTCTCAGAATCACCAGTAAATTCATAACATAGCGGTCTAAGCAGAGCACAAATTTTCCTAAGAGTTCTTTAAATTACATCATATGCTTTACAGTGTAGTACCACGAACTAAAAAAATGGGGCCATATGTACTTCAGACCACTAAAACCTATTTTCCTGTATTCTGTTTTTTGACTGTCTTGTTATAGAACAAAAAAGTGTTTTATTTCAGGTCAGCTACTAACGGAAAAGTTTTACTGAAATTTGCTCTTGATTGCTAAGGATGATGATTTGTTTGTATTTCCTCGCATATTTTATAATACTAAGTTATCCTAATGCGTGGGGGAGAGACAAATAG
The DNA here is from genome assembly GCA_007922305.1 of Dermatemys mawii. Taxonomy (NCBI): domain Eukaryota; kingdom Metazoa; phylum Chordata; order Testudines; family Dermatemydidae; genus Dermatemys; species Dermatemys mawii. The sequence continues at coordinate 48,068,852 of ML677349.1, read as the reverse complement.
TGCAGCCCAGTGTCCCAAAGTAGATTAAGTAAATTACTCTCAGGCGAGTAATTTATAGCTGCTTCACTGAGAACTGTTTTTGAAGGGAAAAAGAGTCAAAGGACTTGAAAACATATTGGGTTCACTTTATTATTGAATTTATTTAATATATTGTGGCTGATCTAGTACCTTTTTGTAGATGGTAGTTGTATTACTGTCTATTTTGTACATTTTGCCTATCCTTGTTATATTATGGATTATATCCAAGAAATTTTTTATGGGAAACGACACTAGTGGGCACTTAGTCATACATCAGTCTCTTTTTAAAAATGGTTTTGATGTATTTAAACATTACATTACTCATTTTATGGACACCAGAAAAAGCCATTTTCCACCCTCAAAGGTTTTTGCTAAGAAAAGGGTGAGAGGAGGAAAAGATATACACAGAAACACAAGCACTACTGTGAGGAAATTGCAATAATTTAGCCCCATAGGTAGAGCAGTTTGTCAACCCAAAACAGTTAGTGAATTCATGTCAAGTTTAATAGTTAGAGCCAAACTGAGAAAATCAGAATGTTTCAGAAATGTCAAAATGAAACATTTCATTTCAACCCAACTTGAAATTTTGTGTTTTGCCTTCAGGCATTTTGATAGAAACAAAGGATTAGATTCACAAAATGCTGGGAAGCGTGGAGGAAGACCTACCTTATGCAAGAACTTTTACCCCTGTGATCAGGGTACTCCCCTGGGATGTTCGAGACCCACTATGAATTAATAGGAATTGGCACTGTGAATGACAATGAATAGTCATTCAGTCAGGGAAAGACAGTGAGAATGGCTCTGTTACCCTAGTCATTAAGGCATGGGCAGCAAGTGCTTCCCGCATTTGGGGAGGCTGGCCCGAGCACCAGAATCTGGCTGCCACCCAGAAAATGACTCTGCCCTGAGGCCCCAACCCTGCTTCTTCTCCTCCCACAAGGCCCCACCCATGCTCTCCCCCCCCAATTCTTCCCTCTCTCTAGACCCCCCTGTCCAGGAGGAGGAACAAAGCAGGTAATGATGGCCTCTCAGGGAAGGGGTGTGGAGTAGCAGAGGGACTCTGACAGAGGCAGGTGGTGGTGGCCTGGGGTGGGGCAGAGCAGGGACAGGAAGAGGCAGAGCACATGCGGGGCCACCTCAGCCCAGGCTTCTGCGTTCTGAAAGGTGATGGACTGGCAACTGCTATTACACCCGCCACCTATGGGTTAAGGCAGAGGTGGGGAAACTTTTTGGCCCGAGGGCCACATCGGGGTTGCAAAACTGTAAGGAGGGCCGGGAAAGGAAGAAGACGCTGTTACTGTCTTCAGAGACAAATGCTATTTAAATTTTTAGCTGAAAGCATTGGTGCTGGAACTTGGTGTGCTGGGGGTGCTGCCACACCCCGTGGCTTGAAGTGGTTTCAATCCTACTCAGAGTTTACAGTTTGGTGGCTCCTAGTTCTTATGGGAAAAAGTAAATAACTTTTCCCTGCTCACTTTCTCCACACCACTCATAATTTTATATACCTCTATCATATCCCCACTTAGTCTACTCTTCTCCAAGCTGAAAAGTCCTAGCCTCTTTAATCTCTCCTCATATGGGACCTGTTCCAAACCCCTAATCATTTTATTTGCCCTTCTCTGAACCTTTTCTAATGCCTGTATATCCTTTTTGAGATGAGGAGACCACATCTGTACGCAGTATTCAAGATGTAGGCATACCATGGATTTGTATAAGCACAATAAGATATTCTCCGTCTTATTCTCTATCCCTTTTTTAATGATTCCTAACATCCTGTTTGCTTTTTTGACTGCCACTGCACACTGCGAGGATGTCTTTAGAGATCTATCCACGATGACTCCAAGACCTTTTTCCTGACTAGTTGTAGCTAAATTAGCCCCCATCATATTGTATGTATAGTTATTTTTTCCAATGTGCATTACTTTACATTTATCCTCATTATATTTCATTTGCCATTTTGTTGCCCAGTTAGTTTTGTGAGATCTTTTTGAAGTTCTTCACAGTCTGCTTTGTTCTTAACTATCTTGAGCAGTTTAGTATCATCTGCAAACTTTGCCACCTCACTGTTTGCCCCTTCTTCCAAATCATTGATGAATAAGTTGAATAGGATTGGTCCTAGGACTGACCCTTGGGGAACACCACTAATTACCCCTCTCCATTCTGAAAATTTACCATTTATTCCTACCCTTTGTTCCCTGTCTTTTAACTAGTTCTCAATCCATGAAAGGATCTTCCCTCTTATCCCATGACAATTTAATTTACACAAGAGCCTTTGGTGAGGGAGCTTGTCAAAGGCTTTCTGGAAATCTAACTACACTAGGTCCACTGGATCCCTCTTGTCCACATGTTTGTTTGACCCCTTCAAAGAATGCTAATAGATTAGTAAGACATGATTTCCCTTTACAGAAGCCATGTTGACTTTTGCCCAGCAATTTATGTTCTGAAATAATGTTTGTTGTCAGCAGGAGGTTGCAGTGCAGTGAAGTTTGAGAATCCCTGGAATAGAGCTCTGGGGTCAGAGGTAATAAGAGGCAATCTACCCCTCCCTACGAGCAGACTGTGGGAGGAAATTGAACAGTTTTGCAGCCTTTCATTTCTCATTATGATCACCTTCCTTCAACTACAAGCATTAAGAACAATCAGTTCCTGTTCTTGGCAAATAGCAGGGCTGACTAGCTCTTAGTTTTGGCAAACATTGGAGCTGTCTGACACCTGTCTTTGGCAGAAGATATTGGGCTTGGCTTTTGGCCACAAAGTAGTGTTAAGATGGAAACTGTTGTATCCAAGATTATTGTTGGCTTTATCAGCTGTTCCCTGATTTCTCAGGTTTGACTAAAGTGACCCCATCAGACATAAAATTTTCCTCCCTATATGTGCTATTGTCTGTCTGTCAGCAGGTTAATGTTTGTCATTTATATAACACAGGGGTGGGCAAACTTTTTGGCCTGAGAGCCGCATTGGGTTTCCGAAATTGTATGGAGGGCCAGTTAGGAGAGGCTGTATCTCCCCAAACAGCCAGGCTTGACCCAGTCCTTGCCCCCTATCTGACCCCACCCGCTTCTCGTCCCCTGACAGTCCCCCCAGGATTCTTGCCCCATCCAAACTCCTCTCTCCTTCCTGATGCTCGCCCCCCCCCCCAGGGACCTCTGCCCCATCCACACCCCTGCTCTCTGTCCCCTGACCATCCCTGGACCTCCCACCCCTAACTAGCCCCTGCCGCCCCATCCAGTTCTTCTTCCAGACACGCCTACCCCCCAGGACTCCTGCCCCATCCAACCACCCCTTCTCCCTGTCTCCTGACCGCCCCCTCCCACCCATCCAACCCCTCCTCTCATCCCTGACCCCATTCAATCCCCCTTTTCCCCACCCCGACCCCTATCCACACACAGCCCCGCTCCCTGCCCCCTTACCACGCTGCCTGGAGCACGGGTGGCTAGCGGTGCAGATGCACCAGTACAGGCAGCTGTGCACCGCAAAGCACAGAGCACCAGGTCAGGCTCTGTAGCTGCACTGCCCCAGGAGCTCACAACCCTGCCACCCGGAGCATTGCGCTGGTGGCGTGCTGAAGCTGCAGGGGAGGGGAAACAGCAGGGGGGGCTCCAGGGGTAGCCTTCCCAGCTGGGAGCTCAGATACCAGGCAGGATGGTCCTGCAGCCTGTACTTTGACCACTCCTGATATAACCCATCGGATTGGTTAGAAGTTGATTGCAGGTACCTGTACAAATCTTAGAAAAACAGATATCTGAGGTTTGGTCTACACTACAAACTTGTGATGGTATAATTACATTATTCAGGTGTGTGGAAAATCGACATAGTTATACTGACCTAACCCCCAGTGCAGAAAGCACTGTGTCAATGGAAGAAGCCCTCCCACTAACACAGCTTCCACCTCTGAGGGAAGTGGGTACCTCCACCCACAGGAGAAGCCTGCCCATAGGCATAGGTAGCGTCTTCACTAAGCGCTACAGAAGCACAGCTGCACTGGTGTAGCCAAGCCCTGGTATCTGCATTTTGCATAACACCTCCGAAAATCAAACCACCAATTTAGCTGTCTCGCTTCAGACACCCAAGTTTGACAATTTTGGCCATAGACTACAAAGCATAAAAAGCCAAGATGATAAAATAAATAGTGGTGGCAATAAAACACACACACACTCACTCTCTCTCTCTCTCTCCCCTCTTTTTATGTGGGCTAAATTATTTCTTTAAACCCCAAAATACAGTGTTTTAACAAAATGTTTGTGAATTCATATTTAACATGTACCTCACATTTATTCAAATATACAAATGTCCCAGTGCAATGCCCTTTTATGAATGACAATCAAACATTCACAGGAATGAATGTTATATAATTAAACTATTATAACTGTTTAACAAACTTATAAATGTTTTCTTGTAACATCTTATTACTTAATCAATAGTTTAGGGTTTGCTGGGTGTAATATAAAAAACCCACCGCTGCTGACATTTGAGTATAGTGTATTAAGTTTAATGAATCAATCTGAAACTGTAATTTATATTTCAGGAGATTTTCCAGCTTTGCCATTCCAATGTAATTATCTTGATTTTGATTTGAGGCCAAATTCAATTCAGACACTTGAAACTTGGCATTTATTTAGTTTTTCAATGCCATTCTAACCTTGGAAATAGAAAGCTTTTAAATCTGACAGGCTGCCAGGTCATCTGACCAAGGTTTGAAGAGGTACTTTTAAGACATGTTGGAACCGTTGCACTGTTTTCAGTTTCCTTCCTTATGTAGCCACAGCATTGCTGTTATTCAGATCAAAGAGCTGTGTGGGCATCATGAAAAGAAATGTCTTATAAAATAAGCTTTCTCTCTTACATAAACATGTCACTACATAAATATGTAATTTTTGTGAAAAGGTTTCTGATGATAGCTGTTACACATCATGCTTCAAGTAATTCCATTTAAATAAAAACAACTGTGGTGGGGTAAAAGCAGGAAGTGAATTTCTAGGAAATTTAACAAGAAGTTATACAAATGAAAACTATGGTTCAGCAGTTCTCACAGTATTGGTCGGAACCCCAAAGTGGGTCATGACCCCATTTTAATAGGGTTGCTAGGGCTGGCTTAGACTTGCTGGGGCCAGGGACCGAAGCCAAAACCTGAGCCCCATTGGACCAAAGCCTGAGGGCTTCAGCCTTGGGCAATGGGGCTGAGATTACAGGCCCCCTGCCTAGGGCTGAAGCCCTGGGACTTTGGCACTCCTCCCCCCCAGGGTGGAGGGGCATTGGCCTCCCCCCCAGGATAGCAGGGATTGGACGGGCTAAGGCTTGAGTCGCCCCTCTTGGGTTCATGTAGTAATTTTTGTTGTCAGAAGGGGGTCGCGGTGCAATGATGTTTGGAAGCCCCCTGCTCTAGTTACATAAGGTGAATGATATTGCAACAAAACCATATTGTTTTTCAGCCATATATGAGGTCAATATGATGACATACAGATCAGATTCGTAAAGACGTTAGAAATGTGTAGAACAGCCAATAATCTTTAGTCTTTTATTGGCTAATAGAGGGTTAAATATTTAAGTCTTGCTGAAATCGTGTTCCAGTAATAATGCCTGTTTCCACATTCTGACCCATCTCTAGATAAACAGTGTAGAATTACATAATTTGGCAGAAGGCAACAAGAGGTTTTAAAATTATTGGACAATAATTAGTGGCTGCTAGGGAAGATGCAATATAATTTCAAAATCTTGACTGATTGGAGGCTCTGGGTAAATTTTTCAAAAGCGTCTAAATGACAGGAGCTCAGGTCCCATTTTCAAAAGTGACAAGCATTTAGAAGCCCAAATCACATTGACATCCAATGTGAATGGGACCTAGTTCCTAAGTCACTTAAGCACTTTTGAAAATTTTTACCCTCTGCCTTTTTACTCTCTTTAAATTATCTAATAGTTTACCTGAATTTCCATTTTTGCAAATGTTAGGAAACTGAACTGAACTCTCATAAAAAAATATGTACAGTTCCATTCCAAATCTAGATGATTTGTTCAATTTCTTTCAAGAAGAAAATATAGTTTTATATTTCAATTTAGGATATGTTGCAGTTTTTTCATGTTCAGTTAAATCAAGCTTCTCCCCACAAAAACAGCAGATATTGTACTTTTATTGTAGCAAATTAGTGTAAATGTTTACATTCGTAAATGTTTTGAGCCCTTGAATAATTACTATACTTAAGCATTACCCTTCTTCAATTCTGAACATTATAATCAGAGCTCCTAAAAGCTCTAAATAATGAGGTCCAACTCCAAAACTGCATACTGAATCCTATTATGAATCACATCACAGAACAAATGTATCATTTGGAATAGAGAATATTTCACTTGAACTCTTATGTAGCTGATGCTTAAAAAACATTAAGTGAACAAAATATAAATAGTGGTTGAATAAATCTAGTATATTTAACCAACAAATGGAAAGACTCAAATGTTTTTCATGATGTATTGTGTTTCATAATTCATAAATATTACAAAAATGTCTTTTTATATTATGAATCAAATCAACATTTTGCAGTGGCAAAAGAAATCACCTGTGAAAACTAAATGAGAATTTATTATTTAGGGTCATTAATCTGTAACAGAAGATATGCTTTTGGAATTTATTAATAAAAGACTAGCTGGAGGAAATAATATAGAGCACTGAGACAGCAAAATAAGAAAAAAAAAATAATTGCATAAATATATCACACCTAATAGGCAATTCAATAACATTTTACTAAATATTTTAGAAATACAATGTAGGAGCACAATACATTCATTGTATTCACTCCAGAAATATATGGATTCAAGAATACTTAGTATTTTATTTCAAAGATCTTTGACATCAGAAAATTTGATTCTTGGGATTTTTATTTTTAAATTATGGACAGAATACTATGACTGTCTCACATTTGTCTTACAGTCAGTAATGTATGTATATCTAACATTAAAAGCAAAAAGACAACCAAAATTAATAGTAAAAAAATCATAATAAGGGGAAAAAAACAAATCAGAACTCTCCCTAGTTCGTGTATATATTTATTGTCACTTCTGTGGTACTCATCATCATATAATCTGAGCACCTACTTCTGGATATAAAAGCAATATCACAGTAAGATGTTTTTTAAAAAGTATTACAATGTGTGCAACGATGCCTATACCTAAATAGTGGCATTTTCAGAGTTTTATAGGTTTATTTGCACCCACAGAAACCATTAATCCCCACTAAAGTCACAAACCTATGTGGCGCTGCGACACCATATGCCTGGTCACAACGCCCAGAGCGGAGAGCTGGGCCCAGCCTCGCGCCACTGCTGGGTGAGTGTGGGGCGTGCTCGCTCTCCAAACCCTGCCCTCCACACTGAGCCTGGATAGGGTTGCAGTGCCATGGCAGAGGGGGCTGCTGAGCCTGACCGGGGCCCTAGCTGACTCTACGCTTAGTAGAGTGCTCCCATTGAATCGTGAGGCTCCATCTGCCCCTGTTGTAGCTAAATTTTACCAGAATTTCTGTTCTAGGGGGCCATTTCCAGTTCTTTGTTCCCTTTTCAGTTTTTATATCTAGCTAAATTTGCCAGATTTGTTGTCAGTTTGGGCATAGTTTGTATTCTACATCATGGGTACCTTGTGATTCATAACCCTTTACAACTGGGGGTTTTCCTCCTTTTCAAAGCATGGAGCATGCTCTTTCTCTCCCTCTCTGTTTGTTGTTGGGGGGTGGGGTTTAACCAAAGAAGCCCTATCTAGCTTCAGGATGTACTGCCAGCAGGTGGAGCTGTTCCAAGAACGGATTGCCTCTCTTACTGCCCAATGTCTTGCCCTCGCTGGAAGATGCAGGAGCTTTTCCCACAATATGTGTATTTTTATTTTTCACCCTCTCGTTGGTGCTCCCTTGGTAGGGAGAAGATATTTTTAAAACGGGACCCTGCCGGATGAGGGTATTGCAAGAGAAAACACAGCAGTGTAGCAGGCTCAGCTAAGATCAAAGAGATTTCTGCTGGTAGATCAGTTGTGCAGTATTGCACCACTCTGGAGCTATGTGGCACACAAGCCTTATGCCATCTGGGCGTGCAGATTCAGCAGTGCAAGCCAGCTTTTCATAACCTCCGAGCCAGGGATCCCTGACCACTTGGTGCTCCAGGTAAAGTAAAATGTGGCAACAAGGGCTGACTACAGCAGTAGCAATGTGGCAGGCAAGCCTTTACTTGTTTGAGGCTTAAATTCAGCAGCAGCTCCTGGTATTTTGAAGACAACAAGCCAGAGGTCCTTGGCTGTTTTATCTCCTCCCCCCACTTTCTTCTTCTGACTGAAGTGAAATATAGTGTCCAGAAGCATCTTCAAGAAGCTGCTAAATCAGAGGGTTAGGAAAAACCCATGGCACAGGGTGCCCTGCACCTTTCAGACTGCTACAGTAACTAGGTGATTATTCCAACAAGGGCCTTGGTCAATCCTTGTTATGGGTGGTATCTTGAATCCATGCCCTGTTCGTGGTTCTGTCAGTTCCTCTCTACTTGTGGGGCAGGTGTGACTCTGAAAGGTTCTGAAACTCAAACAACAAGTGTAAAAACCACTCGAATAGCTGAGATTCTCCATATTTGGTACCGATTTCCATTATATCAAGGCAATCCGAGGGTTCTGTGCACTGGTCATGGTGCACCTCTGAACGCTACAAATTGTCATGATTTTCAGAACCAGGAATCAGTTGCTTTTCTGCAGCACTGTGGAAGCTGAGAAAGTCCCACTCAATTCCAAGCAAGAAGTTGTCCTAGGATGCTCATCAGAACACCTTTTTTAAAATTACAGCAGCTAGAAAGGTGGTTCTCTTCCTTAAGTTTCCATCCAGAATTTGTTGCCCCTCATGAAATGTAACACCAGCGCTACTGTTGCATGCTAGAGCAAAAGCTAAAAATCTGGAATAAAGCAGGAGGAATTTTTTCCTGGAGCTGAAAGTTTTGCTGACTATCTACTACACTGATTGTTTATAGTACTGCCAACTATTTTCTGGGTGTTTTCCAAGCCTCATAAAGGACAATGTCTGCTCTGAGGAGCTCACAATATAAGGCATCTAAGGATTAAAACCACATACATTTGGTTTTGCAAAAGAGCAGTATGTAGGTTACTTATTTAAGCAGGTGCCACTAGGATGCTATTGAATGAGAGCTAATTCATGTGAAGTTAACAGAAAGTAGTGGCCTAGAGACCCATGGTCTCAGAGTCATTCAGATGTCAGTTCAGCATCCTTGAAACTCCTGATTAGTGGGAACTTCTATTTCAGGATCCCCTCAAACTTTCACACCTACAGCACATTGAACCCAAGAGGTTTTACCTTGTAGAGCATGAATATTCAGGAAAGCTCATGAACTTCTTGCTCAGTTCTATAAACGGTCTTCAAATCTGGGCATTTTCAAGGGTTCTGAGAACTTGAATTTGGTGGTCCTCTTGAAAGAACAAAGTTCCTCCATATCTCACAAGTAGGGATATATTGCAGTTCTTTCTAGATGGGCTCTTGATAGGGTTTGAGACCTATATTCCTAAAGGGCCACGGCTCAGTGTTAGGAGACATATTCCTTGTAGCATATTCCTTCTACGTCTAGTCCTTCTTTAGCAGCACACTCACATTTCCCAGGACCTTCAAGTTCTGTATCTTCAAAATGTGTCTGGAATTCTTATGTGCACCTTTTCCCTGGCCTGCACCAGGATTCTCCAGTTTTCACTTAAATCAGTCTCTCCTTAATTTGTTTTCCTTGTGTTCTGAGCCCACTACCAGGATAATTAGTTTCACTCTTGAGCTGTGATTGAGACATTCAAATTCTGCTTATGCAAAGCTAAAGCTTGAAGAAAATGTTAGGATTAGTTGGCTGCCTAAGGAAGGGTGCAAATCATTCACTATTTTCCACTGGATAAATTCAGGAATTTGTCAGGCCTCCTAAGATTTTTCACAAATTATACTCCCCTTCCTATTCTGTGAGGACTCACATATTCAGGAACCTCTCCATTTCCAGGCAGGACAATACAGTACTTCATTCAAGCAGTTTTACTGCATGGAATACACCAACTCAGTGTATTCTTTTCCTTTATCTGTTACTTTAAAATAAGTGTTGTCATTGTCTTTGATATTATTTTTGGACAAATGGTTCTGCAGTTTCATTCTTGGTTTTCTTCATTAAAACCTTTCATATGATGAAGGTTGGAGAAACAATAAAAGCAAAAAATCCAGACAAACAAAAAATCTTTGGAGAAGAGTTTTTTCCCTCTCAGTTTAATTTTCTTCATGTTTTAAGTTCCCCTCCTGTTTGTGGATATTTGTTTTGCTGTTGACTACAACCTACTTATAAAATATCACAAAGCAGCAGTGAAAGGTATAATTCACTTAGGTAGCTGTAATTTTTCATTCTCTGAATTGAACACGTTGCTTTGTGGCCCTCCACCAATGGCGTAACTTACTTTTGCATCCAGTTCCAGTTGGATGGTAAATGTTGAAATCTGTCCTTTTTCTCTTGCAAAACATTCTTACAGAGAGAGAGAGAGAGAGAGAAATGGGATCTCCTCGTAGTGGGATCTGAGTCGTCTTTGCCATTTTTTTGGTATAATAAGATGCAAAGAATGAAGTATCCTGCCTGGAAACAGCGAATCTTTCGTAATGATTATAAATAAGAATTTATAGCTTGTCTCCTCAGCATAGACAGTTGGCTGGGGAGTTGGAGAGGCAATCAGTTCTCTGAACAGCTCCATTTTCTGGCACTACATTGTGAAGCTAGGGAAGAAGGGTTAAAAGAAAAAAAGAGCCTCTTTCCTGTTTGGAAGGTGAGCAGGAATAAGAAGAGTAATAGATCGCAAATCATCATGTGCCAAATTGAGAAAATATATGGGTAGGTAAGTAAATTTTTTACCGTTTTTCTTATTTCAATATAATCAACCAAAATGGTTCAGCCATTTTCAAAATCAAAGAGTAGGAACAAAAATGCTTTTCCTGTGATTTCCTGTGAACAGCACTCATGTATTAGTGGTAGACATTAGAAATGTGGATTTTGGCAGGACATAGTTCCTAGGACAGACATGTGCCTTTTGTTGGTCTCTTGATAATTGTCTGTGACTTGTCAAAGTCGTACTGCTTTTTTAAGTACTTTGTGCATGTACACTGGATTTTGTAATGCAGTCTTTCAATTGTTTGCCAATATTCTTCTATTGGTTCTGCACATACATACATAACTTTGGAAAGTTCATAGGCAGTGCTGTATCTTTCTCTATGATTAATGGTGTACAGAGAAGGAGTCATGAGGATGAGCATGCTAGTGCTCTAAAATAGTGTGTGTTCTGAGGATACTAAGCTTGGAAATTTGATGGGAGTTGACCATCTAGCTCTCTTGAAAATACCAGCCAAAAGCCCTGGGTAAATAAGGGTCCTGACTCTCTTAACAATTCTTTGTTATCTCAGAAATTATTTTGGTGCTGACTTAAAAGTCTGTACTGCTGTATCTGACATTTCTTGTGTTCTGTTTAAGATTGTAACTTTTTTTTAAAAGGGATGAAAAATCTACAAATGTTTTTGTACCTATCCTTCCTTTAGTGAGTTCTTAGTGACTTTCCTTAATCACAGTTTTCTAAGTATTCTCTGATTCTGTGTTTTGTTAGTTTTTTCAACATTTTCCTGTGTTGAAGTCAAGCTTGTAGCTTTGTAATACCCCTGGGTCTTTCCTTTAGCACTTCCTGAAGCATACAATTTTAAGTTCCTCATTTCCAGTGTCTGTGTGCTCTATCTCAGCTGTTTTCAATAAGTTTAAATATAGCCCTTTGAGATACATTCACAATGTGAGTCAGTATATGAAGCCAGATTATATTCTGTTTAATAGTTTGCCCATTAGTTTTTCATTTCCTTCAGACTTTGGGAGGAACCCTAGCTGGGTCTGCCACTTGTTAACTTCTGATATCTTAATTTGTCTATCACCAGGTCTGAAATCATTTCAATCCATTTGAACTCTTCCTCCTCCTTTAGAAAATGTGTACCTTTTTTCTGGCATTAGTTCCCAATCCTCCTGTGAAACCACACCAAAGCAATAATTTAATATTATTTTGCAGAGTCAGCTTATCTGTTTTATATTAGCTTGTGAGTTGTATTGGCTCTTCCACTGATCTTCCTTGCATCTTTGATTTTTTTTTTATTCTCCACAGCCCCTCCCCTCCCCACCAACGGTGAGTTTGGGGCTTTTATTTTCTGGATTTTTTTCCCCGTTTGCCTAATTCAGATGGGCTAATTTCTGGAACTCTTGAGAGCTTTGAAAGGTAAGCTTCCATAGAACAGAAGTTCTGTCTGGCAGGTTAGTGGGTCAAGATGGTGGCCAAAGCAGAGGAAACAAAATAAACTCCAAAACATGCTTCTGTAGCTCTTGCAATGCCCAACTTCCTTCAGATATCAAGGACCCCCTACTGCACTTGTGTCCTTTACTTGGCTGACAGTTAGCCACCATGCGCTTAAAGGCCCTGATTTAGCTAATTACCGAAGCATCTCTCAGGAAGTGAGTAGCCCCACTGACTTCAGCTTACTAAGGTAGTCAGTGGTGGTATAATTGCTCAGAAAACTGTCATTGACTGACTAGATTAACTTGGGCTCATTTAGCATTCTGTGGTATTGCAAAACCAAATATAACTCTACATAAGTCACACATGGTAGAAGGGATTTGTATTGTTGTTCCTTGTCCTGAGCAGTTAGCCAATGTTTGGGCCCTTGCCAGATTGTTTGCTTTAGGAGGAGAAATCAGTTATCTGGGTCAGGTATTTCTTTAGGGCAATTCTGTTTGTTTATAAAGAATGTTCACAAATTCTCATTTCCCTGAACACAGTAGGAACAAACAGTGGCAATTTCCTTATTCAAAAATCCAAATTTGCTTTCTCAGACAGTACTCTATCCAAAAGGAGCTCTTGGCTTTGTCCCAAGGCTACACTCACACTGCTTCTTTTCTTTCTGCTGGCTTTCCCTGGCTTTCTAGTTGCTTTCTGTCTCTGACACATACAGCTCCAGCCAATCAATGCCCTATCCCCTGCATTTGCAGTTCCTCAAAAGCATCCGGCAGCTGCTGTCGGAAGACAGGATACTGGACTAGATTGACCGTTGGTCTAACCCAGTGTGGCCATTCTTATGTTCCCTGTGAACACCTCAGCCCATCCAGCTCAGCCTTTGCTCAGTCCATACTATACTGGCCAATGCTTTGGCCAGCGGCTTTCACCATATACCCAACATCACACAAAGGGACATTTAATTGTTCCCCATTTAGCCTTGAAAAAGGGTGCTCAGTGTACCCATTTCCTGGTCTGTGATTGATGGGATCCATTAACACCTTCCAGCATCACAGAATCAAAACAAGCATGTGTGGGTGACACTGCCACTAAGCCTATTTCGTATCTGCTTTTTGATAGTGCAAGCAGATGAAAAGCAACAAAGAATGGTATGAAATAAAGCATAGCCATCGTGACTGTTATTTATACCCACTGTGTACACTGTCCATAGGAATTAAATATGTATTTTTTAAAATGTATCAAAATGCTGTGCATGAAGAATATGTGGGTAACAGTGAAAATTGTTACAAATGTAAAATTGGCACCTAGGGAGATGTAAAAAATACAAAATTGATTGAGGTCCATACGTTTTGGGATATGTTGGTTCCACAGTTAGCTGGGAGCACAGAAAGTCTGTTATCTTATGTGAATGGCCTAGACCTCTGGAATTTGAAGGTTAAACATCCTCCTTCTGATGAGGGTCAGCCACCCCCTCTCCCCCTCCACTCCACCTCCTAAGTATGAGCCTAAGCTCTGAGTTTTCCATCTGCCTTTGTGGGAAGTATTGTAGCACTAATATATTAAATAAATCTTAATTCCATAGTTTTAATAATGAAAAAGTTCAAGGAATTTATTTTTCTGCACTTATCATCAGTATTGTTATAAAAAATATAAAAGTAGAAAGTACTTCGTTAAATGTTTCAGTTGCATGAATATTTCCCCACCAACAAGTGATAAAGAGCTAGATCAAACACAAACTATTTGTCTTCACTTCCATGGTTCTTCATTGCCTGTCCACCACCCTACCTGTTCTCTCTCATTTACTGCCAAGATGTCAACTTTTGCCTCCAGGCCCAGCTCTGTCACCCACTTCTTTTCATTTTCAAACAAGTATCTTCATGCTTTCTCTAATGCTGCCCCCACACACTTGGGAGAAGCTGTCTGGGAGCATCCACAACACCAATAGTTATCCTCCTTAAAAATCTCCTTTTCCATGATGGCTACAAAAAACTTGGCCATGATTAGGCTACTGGTGTGCTAAGACCACTACCTAGCATGCTGACCAATCCTTGCATCCTTGTACTGTCTGTCTGATGATCTCTTGGTTGTCTGGTGTGTTATCGTTGGATTGAAAGCTCTCTGGGGCAGGGACCATCTTTTTGTTCTGCGTTTACACAGCACCTAGCACAGTGCAGTCCTGGTCTAGGACTTTGGCTCTGAAGTGCTTCAGGAGTATAAATAAGAAGATTCCATGTTTATTTTTAAATTCCATTTCATATTACTCATCGGTAGCAAGTAATGGTTTTAAATGTCAGCACGTGTTGTGGGCAAGCATGCTGCCGGCATGGAACATGAAGATTCCCGGGATGTCAAACAGCACAAAATTGTCATGAGTTCATCTGTTATATATTGGCGTGGTAGAGTCAGGACAGAATCGAAATAGACTATTGCAGCAGAATGGAAGCATTAGGTGCTATTTTCTATCCAGGCTACGTTTGTGTAAAGAAAATAAGTGGAAGAATTAACATGGTGTATTCATTTGTCTGCAATGCATCTGAAAGTTATAATAGCCAGATGTAAAATGACACTGATAATCTGAACACATACTCTGTGTTTATGTTGTGAATAAGCATTTAAGCATGAGAAAAGACCTCTAGTGAATATGTAGTTGTGTAAATTCCCTGTTTCCAGCTTTATTTTTCCCCTTTGATATTCTTTTAATGTCCCAATATTGACAGGTTTGAATTCTACTATATTTTGTTTTGCCATTTTGACAGGATCTAAGGAGGGACTTATTTAAATTGATGTAATTATCTACTTGGCTTTATTGTTCAAGGAGTTTGGCATAAAGAACTTTATATGAGCCAGATTAAGTAGTCCCTTTGAAGATAGTTTGTTCATTGCTGCTTTTGACACTTTTCATTGCTACTAAGTATCTACAGATTCAGAATCAGTTAGCTGTAATGCAGATGGACATTTCCCATACTTTTCCCATAATTCTAAGTAAACTTTTGTGAAACACAAAGAATATGAGATCCAAGAAACTATATTAACCTTTTTACAAATTCATTCAACTTTATTTATTAAAATAATGCTGTTCATGTATTTGTTAATCTGTTTTGATAATTTAGCAGAGCATTTGATTTTCTTTAGCTCTTGAAAATATTTTGTTTTCCCTTCAGTTTAAACATAGACATAACACAGAAAACAGTGAATATAGTTGTGCTCTTCATTCCTTGGACAGCGTACATGAAGGTTATATGATAACATAAAGGGGAGGGGAAGTAATAGCCCTATTTGTTTTGCATTTTGATGCATTTATTTGAAGCCTTGGCAGGCTGATATTTGGCTATTTATTATACAGAAGCAGAATAGTACATGTATTGTGAAAAAACTGATTTATTTTCAATTGCAAAAAAACATTTTGGTGAGAGTGGCACCTGCTAAAATCATTTTTCTTGAGATCTTGGATTTTATATAAGGCATAGTTTCAGTGGCCTTGAACATACCTTCTGCCAACTTAATGCAGCTTGCAAAGCAATGAACTGTGAAAAATTAGGATCACAATATCATGATCATAAAACCTTCTGTAATATGTGCATAAGGGTATTTGAATGATTTCAGTTAGAGCCACAACTCTGAGCTTTCCTGAATCCCATGAAGCTCACTGAGATATAACCTAGACTGCAGGCACCATTGTTTTTATTATGAGTCTTTTAAATCAGGAGGAAAAATTGAAAATATACTTTCCACTTTCATCCTTCTATTGGTGGGAAAACTGGAAAGAAGGGAAGAAAGGATGTGGAGGAATAGAGAGTTTCAGGAGCAAAAAAAATGTAGAAGTAGAGGAAATGAAGCAATATTAAAACAAAGAAATGAGAGGGATCATAAACAAAAAGTGAAACAATGCGCATGGTTCAGGGAATCACCAAATGTAAGAGAAGGTCTGAATACTGTGGTAAATTGCTGGCACAATTATGATGGGTCTCGTGCTTTCTCTTCTTGGGGGACGTGAGGTTCTTGCCCCACTAGTATCCTAGAGGAGGATTTCTCCTATTTCTTGAACAGGGTATTAACTGCCCCACTAGTATCCTAGAGGAGGGGAGTGGAGAGGGAGGGACCCAGGCCCGCCCTCTACACCAGGTCCCAGCCCAGGGGCCCTAAGGATAGCGGTAAACCACTTGAACTAGCTATTCCTTTCCCCGGGCTACTTCCCTTTCCTACCCTTCAGCTTGTGGAGCTTCCTGCCCTCTCTCTGCACAAACCAGGCGTCCCTTTACCTAGGGTCTTGGTCGTCTTAGCCCAGTGCAGCACTTCTCCAAACTCTCCTCTGCTTTCCTCCAAACTGCTCCAACACCAATCCATTCTGTTTCAACTCCTCCAAACTGCTCTCTGCTCCACCACCAATCCACACTACTTTCCCTGTCTGATTGAAGCAGGGGAGTTTATCAGATGCCTTAATTGGCTCCAGGTGCCTTAATTGGCTCCAGGTGCTCCAACCAACTTCTAGCAAACTTTCTTCCCTCTTCAGGGAATAAGGCTCCCCTCTAACACTCTCCTGCTGCCCTCTGGCCATGTTGTATCACAATACAGACACAAGGAAAGAAGAATATGAGAAACATACAAATAAGTGAATCACCTTTGCAGGGTTTTTAGCCTTACTAGAAGATAGAACAGTTTGGATATAATATGTAGAAATAGTACAAAAATGCTCAGCTTGGACTAATGAGAAATTTAAGTCGATTTTATGTTATCAGAGAAATGTGAACCAATATTACCTATAAGTTATAAATCCACCTGCTTCATTTTCACTTTCATATTTAGTTCAAGGTGTTCCTGATTACCTTTAAAGTTCTGAATGGGCTAAAACCATGAGGCTGTTTTGGTGAGAGTTTCTGGGACTGAATTTTCCAGAATTTGTTGTAGGGCTCGGGGGAGGTGGAGGCAAGAGGGGCCATTCCTCATCATTAAGATTCATTTATCTTTGTCTTCCAAGCCAGGCACGATGGCTCATTTGTTTGATTTAGCTGTTGTTTGATTTGTTTCTCCTCCTCACAACATGATCCCCAGTGCCTGACTGCAGCAGTAGTGATTTTGAATAATGCGTACACAATGTGGGTAATTTCATTTAGTATTATAAAACGATGAAAATAAATGCCTAAATGCAGTTGTTGTTCTATAAACCATTAAGAACTAGTTCAATTTAGTTTTCTCATACTGACAGCAGATTTTTTTCTGTGGTCAAGTGGTCAACTTCACAGAGTTATGGATGCATTATTTTGAACCCCTTTTCACCTATCCCTACCACTTCCTTTCCTTTCCTCTGCTCCCTACCCCCCTGCCTCAGTCTGACTGACTGGCTGGCAGTTCAGTTCCCAAAAGAATTACAGAGGATAATGTCTTGGTTTTCATTTACATTTATGTAAGTATTTCCTAGCTTTACATTGTGTAGTTTGGGTGTTCCACAGATAAATTTCTTTGTGACATCATGCACAGTCATTTTATATGATTCTGGGAGTGCGCACTTGAAAGAGCAGCACAACACATTTTAGCACCTACAATACAAATTATAATTCCTGATGAAACTCCTTCTCTCACATTTTTATTAGTTAAAGCTGCTATTGCAAGTTGATTGTATATGAGTTTATAGTAAAATGATCAAATCTACTCTCCTTTCCCAAGCTGGTAGCTAAGTATCAAAAGCAGTAACAAGAAATAGAGTAGATTATTTTCTGTAGTCATTGCAAGATGTAGGTGCTAGAGAGAGGTTTTCAAGTACTACATTTTTGAATAGAATTATAACAGTGCACAGTCTAGGTAACATAATCAGCATTTCAAATTTTGAACCTGACTTACTTTTCAGCAATTTGTTTATGACTTGGAATTAATTAAAAAAAAAAAGTAAGGTATATAAGCTTGAGAAAGTATGTTCCTTTAAGGTCTTTCTTGCAGAATGCTAACTTAAACAAATGCTTTCTTTTAAATAGTTGGTGGCAGATACAGGGATACAGAGTGCCAAGTTTTCTGCACTTTGCTTGGCCCTGGCTCTCAGTTTTCTGATAATCATTAATTTAGGATTAATTATGCAGCCAAATCAATGTTGTTTTATCCTTCTATATTGCTGTTTTCCTATTAATACTTAATTCACAGTCTGAGGGCCAACAACCTCTGCCAAGAAAGACTGTAATACATCTGTAAGCCTCCCACTGTGGAGGAAGAGGAGCTCCAAAGTGACCTCCTTTTGCATACTGCTATGCTATACTGTGAATTAAAAAAAAAAAAAACTTGTTTGAACAGGAAGGAGCAATTGGAGCAGTTTTCTAGGGGCATGGTAGATCCTCCATCACTTGTCATCTTTAAATCTAAGACACATTTATCTAGAAATATATCTTATTTCCATGAATGAAACGTAATTGTTAACCTTTCATGAAACACTGAATGGGAACTGATGTTTTGTGGTTTGTGTTTTTTTCAACTAGTATGAATAAAAAATGGTATATTAAAAGACAAAGACATCGTTACAGAATGATAAAAGAAAGAGAAGTCAAAATTATTCTGTTTCACCTACAAAAAAGAAACGTAACTCTGTTGTTTCCAAGAATTACTCACAGGCAAAAATGAGATCATAACCAATGGAATGTTCCAAATATTTTAAGAGCGTTACTTATCAATTTTATTGTATATTATGTTTCTTAAAGGTTATCCTTTCAATTGCAGGAGGAAGAATTGGAGACTCAAATTTCATTTCTCCAAGGACAACTGAATGACCTAGAGGCCATGTGCAAATACTGTGCAAAAATGATGAACACACATCTTGGTAAGTGAAATACCCTAGACAATTAAGGCTGGCCTGTAAATCTTTGTGTCGGTTTTTTTTCTATGTTTATATACCTGGAATTAAGGAATAGTTCTGTAATATAATGCATATAACTTTGTAAGTCATGTTATAAACTGAATTAATGTACCAAATTGTTGTAGCAGATGTTTCTAACCACCATATCTTTTTATTCTTTTTAACCTTCTTGCTTTTAAATGCAGGAGCTTTTTAGCCTATTGATTAATCTAAGGATAAAGAGCAGACATGTTGGGACAGATGGCCTTTTCTTGTTCTTAGATTTCTTGTATTCTAAAGGACCACACAACTCAGCTCATTTTACAAGTCCATGTGCAGTTCAGCTGTTACATAATGATCCTTGATACACTGAAGTATGTTAGTAGAAAATCTATACGTTTTCATCAGATGTAATGATGTGGTAATACTTCCATTACATAAAAATGTTTTGTTGCTCCAGTTACTCCAGGCTGGTTCCTAATCTCCTCTGCCACTTCTTGCTCCGATATTAGCAGCAGAAGACATGAATTAACAAATAGTCAGTGTATTGGGAAACGGGATCAACAATGGAAGTTATTAGATTTATATACTACCAAGGCAAATTGCAAAAAAAAAAAAAAGGAAAAAAAATGCAGAGGAGCCCAAGATATGTGTATGTAGATACAATAAGGATTTCTCTTATAAAATTATATAGAGCCAAATTCCAAGAATTGCCCTATTCAGCCACATAATGGACAAACTGCAGCCCTCACTAGAATCTTCCAGCCATGTCCTTTTTGACAAAGAATCCTTCACTTGGACCCTCCAGTTGTTAGATCTCTGACTCTGCTTCACTTGCGGTTTCCAGTCCTGGAACCAGGTAACATTCCAGGTAACCTGTAGTCAAAGCTGTTTGTTTTTCTGATTACCCATCTTTTCAGTGCGCCAGACAATATAGTCATGGAGAACGGGCTGCTTCTTGACACTCTCTGTCTTCGTACAGTACTTAATTCCAGTCCAGTGAGCTATATTTTTGACCACTCAAGATTCTGAATTTGTATTAGTGCCTTTTTGATGTATTTTGCATGAAGGGTTTGCCTCCATAATCTAAACATCTCATTTTTTCCAAGACAGTTTTGGAGCAATTAATTGGCCCTTTGGAGGCCCTTCAAAGCTTTGCAGCTTAGTTCCATGTAATGTGGCTTTGAGTGTGATGATGATCTGGATCTTTCTCTTGTTCCCCCATCCCCAGTTTCTCTTTTCTTGAAGACCACAGAGGTAGTAAGGAAGAAGGCCCAGCTGCCTCTGGAAGTTTGGAGGTAGCAGGCAGTTATGCTGCAGGAATTGAACATGATATTTTAGGTCTCTCTGGAACTGTCACCTGGACCCAGTGAGCTTTCGGGGGGAAACACTTGAAAAGTCAGCTGCAAAAACCATCCCAGGGGACTCCAGTAAGCCTGGCTCAGAAGCCAGTCTAGAACGATTTGTCCTTGAAGCAAAAGCCTGAGTTTCATCACGAAGTATTGGTGCTACTCAATCAACGCAGTTCCAGTTTCCTTCTCTGCTCAGCAGATCTGCTTCACTAGTTGTCTTGAAGCAATCTGCATTCTCCTCTTTGAAGCCAAATGTTCCAGTGCATACTAAGGCCTGGCATATCCTGGTGGTGGTACTGAGCTCCAACTCATAGGAAAAGGTGTCATGTCCACAAAACTATTGAGCACAGGAGACAGTGAATAAGAGCCACCCTCAACACACCACTACCAAAGCCTGCAACTTAGGCACAGCCAAGCTCCCATTGGGAAAACTTGGAGACTTCAGGTTAGTAGAGGTGCATGTTAACAAAACTGTATTCCTTCAGAAGCCCTGCTCAGATAGCCTGGAAAGTACAAATGCCATTTTTGGTTCATGATTCAACAAACACAGCACAGGATTGGTAGAAGACCTTAGCACTGAGGAAGCACTGATTGTCACAGTTATGGGAGCTAGCTGCACAAGGTGTTGGGTCTCTTGCCCTTACTTATATTGGTATGGAATCTCATGATTCTTCCACTCTTAGACCAGAACCGACATTCACAAAATCTGCAGGGCAAGAATTGGGCTCTTCAGCCACTTAAAAACTCACAATGAACCCCCTTGGCAGACCTCATCCTCACATTGAGCAATAGCCGAGGAAGAGGAGAAGGAAACCCAAACACTTATCACCCTGCAGATCCAACTGGGGTTCAGCACCTTTTTAACCTCCCTTCTTGAACCTGTGATACTGACCAACAGCCTTTTTAAAACAAAGTATTTTTATTTAGTAGTTGGAAGAACCTGTAGGTTCTTGTTTAAAGCACTGCCATCCCATAACAATCTTTCAATGTCAACCTGGGTAGAATTATCTTCTTCACACGCTCCCGTGGGTGTCTGTGCCTGACTGTCTGTCTGGTTCTCCCTCTAACTGTGTCCTTCTAAAACCCTCCCAGCCTTCTTTGTTCTTCAAGAAGCGCCCTGGTCAGACAAGTTCCTAGGCTTCCCTGAAGAGGCATGGTTATTGGAACAGCGTCATCAGATTTAATATTTCTGGCTTTGTCCATTAAAGAGCATCCTGATATTTGTCATACTGAGAGTACAATTCTTGACATTAAGAGCTTCCGCAGAGTCATGATTGGACAGCATTGACTTGTCCTCTCTTCAGTCAACATATTATGCTGAATTACATATGTGTGAGCTTGGAGACATTCATGAAGACAAGGAATGCTGTTTGAATGAACTCTGATTTACAGTATTCCAAATGTTACCATAGAATTATGTATTTTCTCTAGAATCGCTACTACATTTGTCAGGCATTTTTTAACAAAAGTATTATGGCCGTTCATCATAAAAGTTTCTGTTGAATAAATGAGTGTCCTCAGTATCAAAAATAGTTAGTAGTTGCAGAATATATTTTCCTTGAAGTTATCTGAAAATGTGTGATCTTCCGAGTAAGTTTTTTAGTCTCCTTCTCCTGCAGGGATATGTTTATTACCACCACTGACTATAATAGCTCATTGTATAGATTACATATTTTTCATAGTCCAAAACTACGCAAAACTACTCTTAAATCCTATATCCTACTTTAAATCTTTGAATCTCTAATTATCTGTTTAAGCAAATCCACAATTGTACTTAGTATACTTTTTCTTTTACAGAATAGCCTTTTGTAGGAAAATAATTTTGTTTAAAAAAAATCTTTTACACAATTTTCCACACCACCACAAAATGACAACATCATTTTTTACCTAAAACATGCCAATTTGTTACCATGGGATTGAACAAGAGAGTGCCAACATTATTAATTCACTCCATGGAATCTGAAGAAGGAACAGATGGTTAGACTGGCAATTTTTGTTTGTGTGTATATATACAAAAGCTTTCTCATTAAGTGCTCATCTACTTCTCTTGCTGCACCACACAGTGACGACATAATTATATGTTTATGACATGGCAATATGGGAATGAATGATATTCTGTGAATATTAGAACTTAGTAGCATGTGGAGGAGTTAAAAGTTGTGTTTTGTGTATGATGAAAATGAGTTGAAATAGGTTTATGATCCCTGAGATGGTTCAATAAGATAGACGCGCAGAGCTTTAACCACCTGGGATTTCCTTTTTCCAGTCTAATATGGCACATCCGCGCATGTAGGTCCATGCATTAGAATGGCATGTGCCATCGTTGCTGAGAAGGTCTAGTGACTCTTAACGCATCCAGCTGCCACTCTTTGGAGTTGTATTAATGGATAGGAATACCAGGTTGAAAGGTAGATCTTTGTGTCTCAGTTTCTCCATTTGTCACATGGAGATGCTCACAGGGGTTTTGCGAAGCTTAATTCATAATATAAATAAGACTGCTAATGCAGTTGCTGTTGAAGGAATTTACTTACCATTATCGTTACTGCTCCAGCATCATCTCGGTTATGTTCCCCTTAATGTTTCTCTTCACATCTCTTGGTTTTCTTCAGGAAATAATAATCTGATCCTACTGCCCTTAATACCGTGATAATATTGCTCCTATATTTTAAAATGTTGAAAAACATTTTTCTTCTGAAAGGTATACTTAGTGCACCATGGGCACCTCTGTGAAGCACTGCATCCTGAGCTTTAATTTACTTGTTAAATATTACATACAATTTAACATTTAATATGTTATAGCCTTATTCATTATTTCTTCTCTTCTCTTTTACTATAATGTAGAAGCATCATCCTAGCAGGTTAAAAAAATGCCCCTAGTGTGGTCATAGAATATTCATTAAGGACAAATGTGAATTCTGTCTGATGTCTCAGAGCAGATCATAACTAACCTGGTCTGTGGGATCTGTACCAGACATCACCATGGTTTCTCAGGTCCCACAGTGACTGCCAGAAGGCTCCCTGGCCCGCACTGAGTTTGTCATGAAAGTGAGTTTGATGTGTTAGTTTAATATCAAGTCAGTCTGGAAGGCCTCAAAGAGCAAAGATGCATGTGTTCCAGAGCCAAATATCACAGCTGGACATTAAGCGCTAGCTGATTTGGCACAGATCCAGTGACACAGGTTCTAACACTTGCATTTGATGCCCTCTAAAATTTCAGAGCTCCAGCATCATCAGCGTTTGGAGCTTTGTCAGCGTGCTACATCAGAGAAGCTCATCTCTTGCTTCAGGGATAAAGTCCAGTTTCTCCTACAGGACAGATCTAAAACTGGAGACAGTCTGAAACTGTGAGGCAGGGACTCTAATTTATTATATGTTCATACAGCACCTAGCACAATCAGGCATAGCAGGGTAATGGCCTCTAGGCACTACTGTTTTATAAATATTAAATAATAAAGTAGAGGTGGACTCTGAAATCTTTCATTCACCATCTGCCTCTGGAATACAGGAGAGGACTGCAGTGGTCTGACTTTAGCAGGAGATATGGCAGAAGTTTTCACAGCTGCTCAGTGATGATGTAAACTTGTTTGTGGGGGGAAAGATAAGAGGCTAACTCTTGAGGTCTGCCATTGTAATGCAGTGGGTCTCAAACTTCATTGCACTGCGACCCCCCAAAAATTACTGCATGATCCCCGGAGTGGGGATCGAAGCCTGAGCCTGCTTGAGTCCCGCCATCCTGGGCAGGGGGGCCAAAGTTGGACCCCTCGGGCTTTGGTCCCAGGGTGCGAGGCTCGGACTTTGGCCCCAGGCCCTAGAAAGTCTAACGCCAGCCCTGGTGACCTATTAAAATGGAGTCGCGACCCACTTTGGGGTAGGGTGACCAGATGTCCCGATTTTATAGGGATAGTCCTGACTTTTTCTTATATAGACTCCTAGTTCCCCCCACCCTCTGTCCTGATTTTTCACATTTGCTTTCTGGTCATCCTATTTTGAGGTCCTGACCCATGGTTTGAGAACCACTGTTGTAATGGAATGTGAAATTGTATTATACTGTTCTGCCACTAGGTGGTACTAAGTGTAAAATACCTCATACCTGACAGAGCTTTAAAGGATCTTATGGTGAACACTTCTGGTGTGTATAAGCAAGCTCTGGAGCCAGTCCCATAACTGGTACAGGAGCATGACAGTCATCCAGCTGTCCACTTGGTCTTAGTATAGAAAAAAGAGAAAAGCATTTGTCACGGAACCAGTCTGCATAAGATATTTCAGCGTTCTCAGAATAAAGGAGCAAGGACATGCCTCCAGCAGAGTCTTTGGGTCTTACATTTCAAACCTCTAAATATTGAAAACCTGAACCTCTCCAGAATGCTTAGCAAGTCATCTGGTATTTGCCTTGAGGCCTTTCTTGTGAGATTAAGGGATAATTGTAGCCATATCACTTTCAGTCATAGAATATTGGGGTTGGAAGAGACCTCAGGAGGCCATCTAGTCCAATCCCCTGCTCAAAGCAAGACCAACACCCACTAAATCATCCCAGACAGGGCTTTGTCAAGCTGGGACCCAAAAACTTCTAAGGATGGAGATTTCACCACCTCCCTAGGTAACCCATTCCAGTGCTTTGACACTAGTGAAATAGTGTTTCCTAATATCCAACCTAAGACCTCTCCCACTGCCCTTTGAGACACTGCTTCTTATTCTGTCATCCGCCACTACTGAGAACAGCCTAGCTCCATCCTCTTTGGAACCCCTCTTCAGGTAGTTGACGGCTGCTATCAAATCTTCTCTCACTCTTCTCTTCTGCAGACTAAACAAGCCCAGTTCCCTAAGCCTCTCCTCGTAAGTCATGTGCCTGAACCCCTAATAATTTTTGTTGCCCTCAGCTGGACTCTCTCCAATTTTTCCGCATCCCTTCTGTAGTTGGGAGGACCAAAGCTGGACACAATACTTCAGGTTTGGCCTCACCAGTGCCAAATCACTTCCCTCGATCTTTTGGAAATGTTCCTACTAATACAGTCCAATATGCCGTTGGCATTCTTGGCAACAAAGGCACACTGCTGACTCATATCTAGCTTGTTGTCCACTGTAATCCCCAGTGACAAAGAGTCCTGTGGCACCTTAAAGACTAACTAAAGTATTAGAGCATAAGCTTTCGTGGGTTAATACCCACTTCGTCGGATGCATGTAGTGGAAGTATCCAGGGGCAGGTATAAATAGGTAGGCAAGAACCAGGTTGGAGATAACAGGGTTAGTCCAATGAGGCTGAACCAGCTTGTTATTTCTAACAATGATAACCAACTCTCGATGCCAACTCTTCCCACTTACCTACATCAGCAACACCATCACAGGACCTAACCAGATCAGCCACACCATCATTGGTTCATTCACCTGCACATCTACCGATGTAATATATGCCATTATGTGCCAGCAATGTCCCTCTGCTATGTACATCAGCCAAACTGGACAGTCCCTACAAAAAAGGATAAATGGACACACATCAGATATCAGGAATGACAATATACAAAAACCGTAGGAGAACACTTCAGTCTCCCTGCAAACACAATTACTGATTTAAAAGTTGCTATATTGTAGCAAAAAAACTTTAAGACCAGACTGCAAAGAGAAACTGCAGAGCTGCAATTCATTTGCAAATTTGATACAATCAACTCAGGACTGAATAGGGATTATGAATGGCTAGCTAACTACAAGAGCAGTTTCTCTTCTCTCGCTGTTCACACCTCCAGTTCAGCTGCTAGAGGAATACCTCACCCTCCCTGATTAGAGATAATAAGCTAGTTCAGCTTCATTGGACTAACCCTGTTATCTCCAACCTGGTTCTGGCCTACCTATTTATACCTGCCCCTGGATACTTCCCCTGCATGCATCCGGCGAAGTGGGTATTAGCCCACGAAAGCTTATGCTCTAATACTTTAGTTAGTCTTTAAGATGCCACAGGACTCTTTGTCACTCCTGCAATTCCAGACTAACACGGCTACCCCTCTAATTCTTGTAATCCCCAGGTCCTTTTCTGCAGAACTGCTGCTTAGTCAGTCAGTCCCCAGCCTGTAGCAGTGCACAGGATTCTTCCTTCCTAAGTGCAGGACTCTGCACTTGTCCTTGTTGAACCTCATCAGATTTCTTTTGGCCTAGTCCTCCAATTTATCTAGGTCACTCTGGACTCTGTCCCTACCCTACAATGATCTATCTCTCTGTCCAGTGTAGTGTCATCTGCAAACTTTCTGAGGATGAAATTCATCCCATCCTCCAGATCATTAATAAAGATGTTGAACAAAACCAGCTCCAGAACCGACCCCTGGGACACTCCGCTTGATACTGGCTGCCAACTAGACATCGAGCCATTGATCACTACCTGTTGAGCCCAACAATCTAGCCAGTTTTCTGTCCACCTTATAGTCCATTCATCCAATCCATACTACTTTAACTTGCTGGCAAGAATACTGTGGGAGACTGTATCAAAAGCTTTGCTAAAGTCAAGATATATCACATCCACTGCTTCCCCCTCATCCACAGTGCCAGTTATCTCATCATAGAAGGCAGTTAGGTTGATCAGGCATGACGTGCCCTTGGTGAATCCATGTTGACTGTTCTTGATCACCTTGCTCTCCTCCAAGTGCTTCAAAATGGATTCCTTGAGGACCTGCTCCATGATTTTACCGGGGACTGAAGTGAGGCTGACCGATCTGTAATTCCCTGGGTTCTCGTTCTTCCCTTTTTTAAAATATGGGCACTATATTTGCCTTTTTCTAATCGTCAGGGACCTCCCCCAATCACCACGATTTTTCAAAGATAATGGCCAGTGGCTCTGCAATCACATCAGCCAACTTCCTCAGCACCCTTGGATGCATTAGATTTGGATCCATGGACTCGTGCATGTCCAGCTTTCCTAAATAGTCCTTAACCTATTCTTTCACCTCTGAGGGCTGCTCACCTCTTCCCCATACTGTGCTGCACAGTGCAGCAGTCTGGGAGCTGACCTTGTCTGTGAAGACCAAGGCAAAAAATGCATTGAGTACTTCACCTTTTTCCACATCATCTGTCAGTATGTTGCCTCCCCCATTCAGTAAGTGCCCACTCTTTCCCTGACCACCTTCTTGTTTGCTACCATACCTGTAAAAACCCTTCTTCTTACCCTTCACATCCCTTGCTAGCTGCAATTCCAGTTGTGCCTTGGCCTTCCTGATTACACCTCTGCATGCTCTAGCAATATTTTTATACTCCTCCCAAGTCATCTATCCAAATTTCCACTCCTTGTAAGCTTCCTTTTTTAGTTTAAGCTCACCAAAGATTTCAATGTTAAGCCAAGCTGGTCGCCTGCCATATTTCCTATTCTTTCTGCACATCGGTATGGTTTGTTTCTGTGCCCTCAGTAAGGCTTCTTTAAAATAAAGCCCTCTCTCCTGGACTCCTTGACCCCTCATATTAACCTCCCAGGGGATCCAGCCCATCAGTTCTTTAAGGGAGTCTAAGTCTGCTTTTCTGAAGTCTAGGGTTTGTATTTTGCTACTCTCTTTTCTTCCTTTTGTCAGGATCCTGAACTCAGCCATCTCATGGTCACTGCTGCCTAGGTTGCCACCCACTTCTACTTCCTCTATCAATTCTTCCCTGTTTGTAAGAAGCAGGTCAAGAGGAGCATGGCCCCCTGTTGGTTCCTCCACCACTTGTACCAGGAAGTTGTCCCCAACACTCTCCAAAAACTTCCTGGATTGTTTGTGCATTGCTGTATTACTTTTCCAGCAGATGTCAGGGTGATTGAAGTCCCCCATTAGAACCAGGGCCTGTGATCTGGAAACTTCAGCTAGCTGTCCCATAGCTGTATGGGTCCTTTGCACTGTTAAGCCAGTCTGCACATTTGGTTTTGGGACACTAAGCTGTCCAGCTCAACTTATGTTATTGAGTTAAGTTGTACCGAGAAGAGAGATTGTAGGAAACGCAGTCCTTCTGGACAAAAAATGCTATCAAGCCTGTGCCATTGGTCTGTGTGCAGTATTTGTAAAGTGTGTGCAATGTAGTACTGAATTTTTTTTATTAAGTATAGTGTGATAAGACTGGAGATTATGAAATGGAAATTATAGCTGACTCTGCAAGCCCAGGTTAAAATGAAACATTTTCTCATCTGTAAGGAATGAATAAAATAAAATTAGCTCCCTTTTATTTGGGGCATAAGTTACATAATCCATACTGTATACATTCAGTGTTATTAAAAGTGCTGAGGGTAAAAAAGCTACCTCGCTACCCTGCCCTTTAATTCAAAGGAGGGCTGTTTCTTTGATAAAAGAGCAAAAAAGTTTTAAAACTCTATAAAAAAAAAAGCCCCCCCTTAAAGTTTATTTCATATTTTTAAATGAAATGTATGAAACAGGTATAGCTGACTAGAGAGCTGATTCTCTGCATGTTCAGATCTATTTAGAGACCGTTCTTTCTGTTCCATAATCCAAAAACTATCAGTGGAAGAAATGAAATATCTAGCCAATGATAGCAAATTATAACTTTATAGGGGTAGTCCAACTGGGAAAGACTTGCACATGAATGATATATGCAGTGTATTAATGTTCATTGTGCATTTAAGCAGAGCTGTAGAGTGTGATTTCATTCTGAAAAGTGACTCTGGAAATGGCATTGTGACATTCCATGCTTATGCTTTCTCAATAATATGTTTTGTTTATAATGTAAAAGATCTCTTTGCTGACTTCCAGCCTTACAGTCTAAGTCTGGATTCTGTCACATGCCTTATCATTACCTCCATCTCTGGGCTAGGAGAAGAGGATTGCCCTGCTGAATTCTCTCCCTCCTTCTGTGCGCTTCTGTGAGCATCTGCTCTCAGACAGCAGCTAACAGCCCAGTCAACACCTTTCTAGCTTAGGCCAGCAGCTATAAGGTTTTAGTATCTCCTTTGATCCTTCTTTCAGGGCTGGGAAGAATAAACGGTACTAGCCTGGATGCAGCCAGGAGGGGGCCATCCCCAACTAATAGCTTTACCATTGTTCCTCAAAGACCCTTGGCATTCTCTATGCCTTATCTTTGTCATTGTTCAGTTTCCTGTTGGTTTCTCCATACAGCCCTGTGTAGCCAGGCACGATAATATCACACAGGTAAAATGAAGTGCATATTATATGTATAAAAAATAATGTATTTCCCTCATCCTCTATGCTTCAGTTAGGCCTGTGTTACTCCTTGTTTCTTAAATAGATGTCAGCAAGGGTATCATATAATCTCCCTTGTATTCAATAGCACTGTGTAATCGATTGGAATTTACAACTTGTCTGTACACAGAAGTTGCACCAGTTGAACTTAAATCAATTTTTAAAGCCCCATATGGAGATTTCTATTCTGGATTAATAATAGTTTATCTAATTCCTGTTCCCGGTAGACGTAAGATAACCCAAAATAAGACAGCCTGGGTTAAACTAAAAGTCATGTCCACATCACCTTTGTTAACAATTTAACTAAACCCTTAAAAATTGAACCTTAACTTAAACAGGTGTAACTTTCCCATGTAAAGTAAGCCTAAATAAATAATTTTGCTGATGATGCACAAAATGGACTAAAATACTCCGTTTGCTCCCTCTTTGCTACCAAAACACATTTTTTGCAACAAAGTGAGCCAGTCCAACTCTGAATATATAAATGGAACATATCTATCGAATAAAAGAGTTCTTTTTGGAATATTCAGTTTTGAAAGTAAATCTACATTTGAGGATTAAAGTCTCAGATTGAATGGCATGCCTTCAGAATTTAGATATGCACTCAGTGGATTAATATATTCCTTCGGGATAATGGACTAACGCATGAAGGGGTTCCCAGTTTGTGCAGCAGATCTCATTACACCATAAAAGTGCCCAGTACAGTTCCCTGTGCCAGAAGTCAGCTCATTCATCAAAATCACAAAGTAAATTAGCATGAATTAGATTTCCTAATCTAGGTTAGACTCACTAACTAGTAGGAAGGGATAAAGCTGCTTGAATGAAGTTAAAGACAACTTTGTTTTCACTGAAGAGGTGTACTGTAAGTGGGTGGAACAGCGGGTTACACTGGAAGGACTATTTGAACACCATCATAGTCTTGGCACTAGATCCAGGAAACTCAAATGGTGACAGTAAATTTAGTGAATCTAAACAGTATTTTGAGAAGCCCAAGGAACAAAATGGAGGCAAACAAAGGAAAAGAACATTCTTCTAATACCGTTTATAATCAATGGGAAGAAAATTATACCTTGCAACTTGAATCAATTTAAGTTAGCGTCCTGGCACAAGTTCAGCACTAACATCAATAATGCTTCTTAAGGATTTCCGGACAAATGGTGCAGATGTGCTGGAGTGTGTGCAGCATTATTTTGGCAGTTTACATCAGTAAATTACAGTCTCTTTCATCAGGAACACCATTTTGTTTCCAGAAATTGAAACAGAAGATACAAAGTCCAGCCATTCATTTCTAGACCTCAGTTAAAACTTTTCAGCAAAGATAAGACAGAAATGACCTTTCTCTCTCTAATCCCCAAATGTGCCCCACAAATGCCTAGATAACTCTTCATGATGAGATGTCAATCTTATGAGTACCGTACCATCTTCAGATAACAGATATGACGCTACTGCTTTGCAGTTTTGGGGAGAACTCATCAGTGTTAAAATAAACAGAGAGAGACTGAGTCTTATGATGAATGAAGAAAAACCAAACTTTGTTCTTCCCTCTTTCGGTAAGTGATAGTGAAGATATGAGGAAAAACTGAGGGGAAATATCGAGTCATAAACAGCAAAATACAAACTAAATATAATGGAAAACACAGAGATAAATAAAAGCAATTAGGATAGTGCATAGTAGGATTATTAAAACACCCCATAGTCTTTCCACCTACCTCGTCAAGTTGGGTTTTCATCTGAAGCTGTTGTTAACACAAACTCCCACCTTAAACTGAGAGGACAGAGAAAACACCTGTATTTTAAGTAAGGCTCTGAATTTTTGATACATTTTACTTATAATTAGACACTCTGTAATTGGACACACTTTATCTCACCATGACTCTCTTTATTCGCATTTTAAGGTGTCCTAGCATTTTTCAAAATTAAAGTTACTGCAGGAAGAATACATTACTCAATAGAGCAGCATGCCACTGAGGCCTCCAAGGCAACTGAGCCATGTATACTGGAGATTTATTTTCTGTCTCCAGTTCTAATATTAAAGTGGTTTTGGTTCAGTTTACCTCAGAAGAATCACAAACTGTCCAACATTTAAATCGTGTACTCTGTGGTTTTTAATCTTCTAATTGATTGCAGAGTTGTATTTGTGACTGGCAATGCAGCTTCAGCAGCTGTAGTTTTCCTTTTAGTTCATAAATATAAAGTAGTGCTTTGCTTCGTATGATATTTCAGCTATTGAGGATCCAGTCATGTCATGGAAGTAAAAATTAAGTATATTAATTATTGCACTTCAATTTGCTTTAGTTTTGACTTGTTTGACCTAAATTGTAGAAGTTGTGTGTGTAGTAGAAAGAGAGAGCCTGAGACATGAGGCCTGTTATAAAGGGCCTGATATAAGGCCTAAAGCCAAAGTGAAGTCAGGTTCTATTGATATAAAGCAAAGTTAGCAAGAGTCAGGCTCTATTGCAAAACGTGCCTACTTGCAAGCTTGCTGAACTTGGCAAGAAGAGGGTTGGTGTTGCAAAAACACAAGCAGTCCTAGGAAATGCTAGGCACAGGACACTTACGTAAATACATTCCAGTAGGATCATGCCTGAACATTTTGATACCAAGTTATAGTAGAAGATGATACAGAGACACACTGACCCTCCTAAACGTAAGGTCAGGGTGATAAATAGAGAAGTTTTGATTGAACCAACATGTACAAGGTAGAGGGTGGTAACTAACCAAGTCAGAGTGGCAATAGGTAACTTGTTTGTATCAGTGTATAAAAGAGGAGTCACAGAGGGCCTGTCTTTGGCCGAGGTGAGAGCAGAGAATCCCACCGCTCACTGAGCCGAGACCATTATAATGGGCATACATGTGTACCTGTAGCACATATAGGAGACTAGGACCATGCTCCATTAACAATAAATTTGGCCGAGCACCTTCACCACTGATTTGAGTCTATGGCCTTCTTTGGCAGTTTGATCAAAATCTGCTGTCTGGGCTGTCTGGCCAGAGCCGGTGCAGAACGCAGAGAGAAAACGTATGTAGCCAACAACTGACGATAGAGTATGGTCTGGAGTGATGCATCTAGTTTTTTGGAGGAAGAGTAAATTTACAGTTGTTCATTTGAATGAAGTGAGCACATTTCCAGCTGTCTAAGACCCTAAATCTATATTGCCACCAGCCACCATAGAACCTGAGCACAAATGCACCAGACTCCACTCTCAACCCTCCAACAACTGCATGGCGGGAGAACACACTGCAAGCTGTCAAAAGGTGGCAGAGTCCCCACATTCTCCTTGCACTCCTTAAGCGGCACAGTGCTTCTTTTGGGCTAGTGCACCTCTGCATTGACCACAATGTGTGTATATTTATATGTACAGCAATTGCTATTTAAAAAAATCAAGTTACCACTTTCTTTTTTACTTATGGGAGAATAACTGGTTCGATGCAAGAGCACATTAACTGCTGGTAAATATTGACTTTTTAAGGGTGACTACTGGTGTATGAATTATGAGTATATTGTATACAAATACATACATGAACTATATTACAAGAGGAACAAAAGAAAAACCAGCTGGAGGAAGTCTGAAATATTGGTTTCCTTTAACCAATATAAAGTTTTCTATTACCTCAGTTTCAGGACTTCACACTTGCAATGTCTTTAATTTAGAGTAACAAAGTGCAATCTGCCCTACAATGTTAAATTTACACTAAATGAACAGGGGCCAGTCTGTGGCCACACTGAATAATGTACATCGTAAAGAGGTAGCTCAGTCTCAGCTTCATTTGCTGCACTGTATTTCTCATTGCTGTTTGTTAATCTCAAAATATCTGTCAGATGAAGCAATCAATTTTCATTCAATGCCAGTTCATTATACTGCAGATTAAAAAAAAAAATCATGAATTTGCATTTCAAAGACCCACATCTCTTTATCATTTAAATCCTTTTAGGCACTGCTTTTGAAAACAGTGCAATGGAGATATGTTGAAAGATGACACCCACAAAAAAAGGTGGATGAGACTTTGATTCCTTGATAGTGTTGTCTTCAAATGCAAAACAATTAACCTTCCATAAACCCATTAGTTTGAAAATGAAAATAATTCACTCATTGTCATTTGGGGATCTTCATTGTGAAAAGCAAAGGAAACCAATGGAAACTTGTTGGGTTTTGTTAATAAGCATCAACATCTATATACCATACTGCATTGTCTGTCTGTATAGGTCATGCAGAGATATTAATTTTCAGATCTGACAGCCAACTTTAAATGAGGTATATGGATTCCAGTTTTATAATCAATCCGTTTAAAAATGCAGCCTCTCCTATAAAATAAAGGGTAAATGAGGAACTTTAAATGAGACTAAAATACCAGTTCATGTTTTCCACTTCATTGTAGGGCTACTGAAATAGAAGTTGTCATTACAGATATACTAGGGAACTTGGAAGTATTAGCACCTATTTAATCTTTCCTATAAACCTTTCTCTTCAATAAGTGTCACACTGCAGGATTGATATGTGAAACATGAAATACGCTATCTTATTGAATCCCTGACACCTGTGTGAACTCAATTGTGCTAGTCCTGTTTTGGAAAGATTTAGAACTGAAATGAAGCATCTGTTATCTTGGTGTCCCCAGGTTAAGTATCCCTTACTAGGGGCTTAAACTGATAATGTGAATGTTGCAAGTTGCTAGCTCTCCTTCACTCTGACTTTGAAGAGTGTTCTTGGTAATCATAGCCAGGGCTGTAGAGAGGAAAACTAAATTTAATGTGATCCTGGCAGTGTTAGTGTGCACAAATCATTGATCAGGAGCCAACACTGGCAAGGCAGCAATCATAAACAAGCCTGCAGCTGTTTCAAGATAGTTCCTCTCAGAAGGTGTTATCTGCATGTAAATGCCTCAGGAGACCTAGGATAAGAGTGGAGATTAATAGGGGAGACATTTGCCATAAAGAATGGGTGTGGAAATAGAAGAGGAAATGAAGTAAAGTGGACAAGTACAATGAAAAGATATCTCATGTTTAGTGGTTTCCCCTTTTCTCTGCCACCTCTGATTGTCAGCAGCACATTTCAGTCCATTACTGTCTCTTTCTACTTCCTGGTTCAAACATATGAAATAAAGGGAACTCCACTTTTCACTGGTCAGAATGCCACAGGGTGTCACATTAGTTGGTGTCTACATTAGAATACATTTCCATTCACATTGTCTTCAGTTATCGCAACAGTCCTTAACCAATTCAAGCAGCTCATCCTTTGTTGTACACTTAGTGGCCCTGTAGTTTAGTCATTTTTTTTCTGGAAAATGATAATTTCCTAAAATCCAGGAAATTATGCCCAGTTTTCTTCTATTAACACTTTTTTTTGTTACTGCTGAAAAAATAATCTTCCACATAAAAGATGACTTCTAGTAGATCCATGTTCAGTATCCAGAGATTAAATCCATACATTCCAAGCAGTTCCTTTTGGAGAGGTGGTCCTTGAGTGGTACTCGCAGTACCTTTCTTGGTTCTGCAGACCAATTTACAGATCTGTTGTTTCCTGGTTCTCCATTCGAGGTGTTATTTTGTCCTAATCATTATGCTCTCCTTTTTCCAGAGATGTAGAGTATAGTCAAGAAAGGTAGTTCAGGAAGTGTTTCTTGAAGTGTCTGTATTCTTCTTTCGTATGGCATTTGAAAAGCAAGGGGCTAGGATTATAATTGAATTTTAAGATTTGAAAGCCAGTCTAATGCTTCTGGGATAGTAAGGTGGATCCCCTTTATGCCACCACTGTACACGTGAATGCAGCAGTTATCTGTCGTGTACTGCATGGTTTGTGTCTCACTGTGGTCACAATTTGATGATTCTCTGATTTTCCATTTGTGGAAGTGATATCCAAATCTTCCATGCATTGTCCAAACCTGGTTGAGTGCAGTCCACTTCTTGTACGGAAGGCAGAATCCCAGGACTACTATTGTTGGATTTTCAATCATGGCTTTGTTTGGGATATCACAAGAGGCCTATGATTTGAGCCAGCAAGGGCTGGTGTCCTTTCCATTGACCTACAACACTGACATGGGGATCCAAAAAGGTTTCCTGGATTTGAGTTGGGAGAGTGATAGCGAATTGAAGTATTGGTATATAGGCAGGTCCAGAACAGCCAAGCTGCTCTTGTGCTCTGCACCATAGCAGTGTCGGCTGGCACGATGACAGCCACTACTGGTATCCCCGGTATTGGCATTGATTTGAGAGAACCACTAACAATCTTGACTGCGGTATTGATTTTGGTGTCAACAAGATTGGTGTGGAAGCAATTGCCTCAAGCTAGCACACAGTACTCCACTGTTGGCAAGACAAGGGCTTGTGCTGAGGTTCGAAGCATGCATGCATCACATCTCCAGACTATGCCAGCGAGCTTCTTGATGATGTTAACCCTTGTCTTTATCATTTTTTTGGTAGTGTTGATAGCTCAGCATCTGATCAAGGTGTCTCAAGGGTACCGTGGTTATGCAAAAGAGACAGATCACAAAAGTCCACTTTCAGCAGAACTTTGGCTTCATGGTTATTCAAGTGGAAGGCAGAGATGAGTGTTTCAAAGTGTTGGGTTTCAGTCGAAAAGATTTGAAATATGTCTCTAGGGTCCATAGGTGGTTGTTCATGATCATTTCTGTGGCCTTCAAAGAGGACACTTGTGTTGCTAGCACAATGTTATCTGCATAGGTGAATTTAAAGGATGATGTGACCGGAATATCGCTGGTACAGAGATTGAAAAGTGCAGCCACTAAAACAGATCCTTCTGGGAGGCATAGTTTAGTCTCTGTAATTTTCTGGTAGATTCACCAAGGTACACAGAGAATATTCTGTTACTCAGTATCTCTGTGATGAATCTGATGGTTGATTGGCTGGGAAAGCTAATGATAACTTTGGCAAGAGACCTTTGCACCATACAGTATCATATACAGAAGAAAGATCAATGAATACAGCTGCTGTTGTTAATTTTTGCTGGTGGCCGGATTCTGTGTTACTGGCTAAGGCCAGCAGCTGGTCACAGCAGTTGTGACTGGTTCTAAATCTGGCCTGCTCTTTGGGGACCAGTTGCTCCAGTATCAGCTGTAACCTTTGAAGTAGAAGCCACTCCAACAGTTACAACAACTGCTAAGGAGGGAGATGGCCAGTAGCTGTACTGAATGTGTGATAGTCTTCCAATGTGGTTAGAACTTATTTAATAGGAAACTAAAACTAATTAGGCACAGTGCATACCGTTTTTGCATATCCATACATATAATTTGTACTGCAAATCTAATAGATTTCAGCCAGCCTCCTTCCCTGTCTAGTGAATTCAGTGACTACATATTAACTTTACACATCATCTTGCAATATATATGAGTTCAGTTATAAAAGAGCATAAGTCTTCTTTAAATAGTGCAGCTAGGACTACTGTGGATTATTTTATTCTTCCATCTTTATACAGAAAATGATAAAATGTCTAGTTTAAACTATAGAAATGAGTTTTCTCACTGAGGGAAAAAATTGAAATCTTGAATTTTTTCAATACCTGTTTTAAGAGTGAATGTTTACAAGTTCAAGAGTGTTGTTTACAAGTTTGGGTAACTCTGAGAGCAGGATATGAATGTTTATTATTCATTGTAATTGTACAACTGTTTCAACTAACCTGTTTCCAACCAAATTTTTATTGATTTGCCTACATTATCTTCCTTAGGAATAGTTATTGAATGTTTGGTGAGATTCCTACAGTATTTAAATGAAGCATTTGCTTGACAGCCAGTGTCTGAGATTTATTCCTAACCAATTATGCAAAACATTTTCAGGAGGTATCACTAGTAAATACACCATTGTTGAAAACAAAGGAGCCTTTGTTTGATATGGTAGCTGAATTCTGAAGAGTGTGTGTGGCTCCACTGTTCTTTATGTTGAGATAAATGTGATGCAAGTCCTGCTCTGCCCCTAGGGTTTTCATAGCTTTTGAACTACAGCAGCCATTTAACAATGTCGTAAGAGAAATATGTATAGCACAGAAATAGATTTACTTGGCTTTACAAATAATTTATAAGTCATATAGTTTGTTCTTCAGTGCATATCATCAGTGTTTATTCTGCATATAGGAAGATGCTCTCAGATTTTCTTTGATTTGGGATTGATACTAATGCACACTTTCATAAAGGTTTTATTATATTATGAAAAAATCATAATTCAGGAGTTCCATGACAGGATAAATATTTTAAAGCAAAAAACTTCATCATATGGACATTCAACTGTATGAATAGAAAAAAAAACTAATACTATATAAGATCTCAAACTTGGGGAGAATAATAAAATTAGATGTATGCATGCTTTAATACAGAATGGTGGTATCCAAACGTTTCTTGCTATACCTCGCTTATCTCGCACCCCCCTTTCTCCCATTACTACCTAGCCAAAGCTTCCTCAGGAGAGGAGCTTGAGCTGAAGGTAGAGTTGGGGGCAGAACTGAGGGTGGGTGTTTTCCTTCTTATTCACGCATTGCCACATTAAGGTTTGAATTGTTGAATTAAGAAATCTTAGCTTTGAAAAACCAGAAACAATAATGGATTATTTCTATATCATGTAGAGTGCCTTGCATTTTTTATTTTGTGCCTTATTTTCATAGCATTTTAAAGGTCAATATCCCACATTTGAGGTATGTTCTGAATTATTTGTTTTCTCCTCCCTATCCCACCAAGGTAGTCTTTGTGCATACTTGTTTTATAACACGTTTCCAAGCATGTGTGTGAGAGGGGGGAGGAATTATGTTATAGAGACATAAAAACCCTGAAAAATGTGAGAGCCAACCAAAGCCTGATGATTCAGGTTCCCTACTGATCAGTTGTTTCCCTCAGATATTAACATGTACTGGATAGTTTACAAAACTTGGGTGCTGGATAATTTACAAAACCTTTTTTGTACTAAAAAGACCAGCATTATCTGGGAAATAATCAGAGTCAGGAGTTAAAGTATTATTGCCATATATGACACATTTTAAAACTCTGCCAGGAGCCATTAATACCAATTATTTAGTACAGTGGTATTTAACCTGTGGACCATGGAATCCTGGAGGGTCCACAGACTATGCCTAGGAGGTCCACAGAAGGTTCTTCCCTGAGCTTTCATGGCTCTCCCGTTCCTTCTAACTCTCTGATCATTCCATCAGCATCTCATTTGATGTATGGATCTCCACCTCTTTCCCCATTTTAGGGAGTCTTTCTGTAATACACTTCTGGAGATATCCAGAGCTGTGAGACAGTATTATCACTCTGCCTCAACAAGAGCAAGTTTTGTTGGTGAGTAGACTCTATGTCCACTCCATGACATAACAGCAGCAAAGGACCTTCCTCACCAGCAAACATCGAGCCCAGACCTTGCCTAGCACATAACAATCAGCAAAGTCCAGCTCCCAAACTCCTTAGAGATGTTTCTCTGCAATGCACAGCCCTTCCCACTATGCAGTCTCAGAAGATATGAAGTTCACTGAACTGTCAGACATAGCTTATTAATTTAATGGGGGTAAATAGTTCCATCTTTTCAAACACAGCATTGGATTGGTTTATAGTAAAAGTAAATCAGGTTTATTAACAAAAGAGCATGGATAAAGTGATACCAACTAAAAGAGATAAAGGTAGAAATGTTTACAAGCAAATAAATATAAAAAAAACCATCTAAAACGTAACCTAGCAAGATGCAGTTGTTGTTCAAGATGTTTTTTTCTCTCACCCAGTCTTCTTTCCAGTTTTTTTACTGGCTGGCCTGCTCAGGACCTATCTCAGAGATTAGATCACTTAATTTCTTTGTCTCCTTAAAATGAAGGATCAAGATGGAGTCTCTCTCTGTTCCTTGTATTCCCAGGAGCCATGTTGGTTCTGTCTCTCGCTTTCTAGCCCAAAATAACCCCATAGGTTTAGCTAATATGTAATTGAGGTGAACCCACATTTCTTTGTCTAGGATAGACCTATTTATCAATTTTACTTAGGCTGGAATATCTTTGTCTTAAACGTGCTCTAGTAACGTCATACAGAGGGAATTCTTAACTTCGCATGTGAGGTTAAAATATACATTTTTACAAAGATCTTAATAATCAGCATGTTGCTAGCTTTCATATGATACTTCACAAGACATATTTTGTACATATATTATTAGAGTAGTGTGCAAGGTGTGAATACAAGAGAACCTAGGGTCACACTTGTCCCTTTTTCTTCTCTCTTTATATCTATCTCTGGGTGATCTGATCTGTTCTCAATTACCATCAACTATGTGAGCTACCATCTTTACACCGATGTCTTTTAAATCTGCCTTTCTAACAGTCGTCTTCTGACCCAGTTCTATATCTCATCCCCACTCTCTCTCATTTCATTCTGCATGTATTAATCTTAAATTTAACATGGCCAAACTGTACTCCTCTTCTCTCCTATGAAACCTTCTGCAGTCCCATAATAAGTCACTTTTGAAAACACTACCATTTTTATCCCTGTCAGTCTTATCTGCAACAAAAGCTTTGAGTTTTCATTCTTTCTTGTCCTGAACATGCAGGGTTTGATTTTTTTATTTTTTTTTTTTATTTTTTTTTTAAATTATGATGGCAGGGCATGGTGTTAGTGATATAACATTTTTATTAGTAGGAGTTTAGGATAATAGCATTATTCACAAGTAGCAAAGCATTGTTCCCAGATGAATGCCAGTAAAGGGGTAGATTTGCATAAAGTACAGTGGTGTTGGGAAGGGTACAGAGAAGCTTTTTCCTTCCCTCGTTGCCTTCCAGCGCAGCAGGTATCAAGCATAAGTTAACTGTTGTGTGTTGTGTCTCTGAGGCAGGGCACAGAACTCAAAGCCCAAAGAGAGTGGAGAGTTAAAGCAGGCCTGCACAACATGCGGCCCACACGGGCTCACTGTGTGGCCCGCGGGGGGTGAGTAGGGGTGGGGCAAGCCAAGTGGTGGGGTGGGGGGCAGTGGATGGGGGCGGGGTGAGGGTGGGGCTTTTCGGCCCGCAGCTGGTTTTTTTGCAGTAATATGGTCCTCACTGCTTTCTGAGTTGTGCGGGCCTGAGTTAAGGTAAATGGAAAGGTTTCTGGCATAGTTTAGTCAGCTCTGGGGGCCTGCCTGAGTTATGGTAGCCTCTCTGGGCTGCCCTGTGGGCTACAGCATGGCCCAAAATCTCTGTGGCACTGTGTTCTGTGGCCCGTCCTCTGATATACCCATCCTGGACTCAGTAAAACCCCTGTGCCAGAGCTTGCAAGAGGGATTCTTGAAGAACAAACTTCCAACTGTCTTCCTTCTCCAGCCAGAGATAAGATTATTAAGGTCCCTTTACTCTGCTCCGACTCTTTTACTCAGAATAAAGGGGAGGGAGCAGAGGTGAGGATTTCACTCTTGGTAAACAAGGACCAGGGAACTCTAATATCAGTGCTGGCATTAGGAACAAGCAGAACTAGAATTGCACAGTGCACACTTAAACTAGTTTAAGGGGTCCACAGATACTATTGCTGTGCACTATCCTAAGTGCTTCCTGAAATATTTCCAGAATCAAGTTAGGAAGGTTGCACACCTCAATGGGGATGAAAGTGGAAGCAGCCAGCTGACTAGATTCTCTAACTTAATATCTGTGGCGATCATGAAGGTAATAGCCATCAGCTTTCTTCTAGAGGTCAGGCGTAGGATGTCTGTTGTGTGTCCTGATTGATTCAACTGGCAGTCAAATCTGGTAATAGCACAACATCATTGTGGGAGTTCTGACTGGTGTGTAGATTTAGCTAGCCAAGTTTCTTATCCGCTTCTACAATGAGTAAAGGTGCCAAACTGTAGGTCTATATGTGTGTGACTGTTTTCGTGACAGCATGAGACGTGGTGCTAAGTTTTCAGCATACTCATGCTTACTGTAAATTGGTGGCAGATAAGTACTAAGTGATCATTTAGGAAAATATTGTTTTGTGCGTTGCAGGAAATATTCAGGAGGTCATATTACAGGAACACTTGGAGAAAGAAGATGAAATTCTGGTATCTCTGGCAGGCTTGAAGCAGGTACAGATATTGACCAAATTCAGCTTTTCTAAATATTAATATATTAAGCTTTACACATCTTCTTTTTCTGGAGTGAAATTGAACCATAGAGAGGTCAAGATTCCTACCCTACAAGATTCCAAGTTCAGAAAGTCTGCGGTGGCCTGGGAGTAGAACCCTGGTAGCCTTATTCTCAGTTTTGGGCTTTCAGCATCACTCCTCCAATGCATAACATACACTATATTCCAGAGTAGGCAACCTGTGGCATGCATGCCAAAGGCAGCACGCAAGCTAATTTTCAGTGGCACTCTGCTGCCTGCCAGAGTTTTGTCTGCCAGCCCCCTGGCCAGCCGGGATCCTGGCCATGCTCTGCCGGCCTGGATGGATGGAACCCCGAGCCAGCAGCGGGGCCGGTGGTCTGGGGTTCTGTCCGCCAGCCCTGCTCCACCCGCTGCTGGTCTGGGGTTCCAGTTACTGGCCCCCTGCCAGCTGGGGTCATGACCAACATGGGGACATTGGAAAACTCAGCAAGGAAAAGCAAGGCAAGCATCACACTAAACTGATAAGACCTGCATTTTAATGTAAGTTTAAATGAAGCTTCTTAAACATTTTAAAAACCTTATTTTTACTTTACATACAACAGTAGTTTAGTTATTGTGATGGAGTCAGACCAGAAGGATATAGGAGAGTGCTGGAAGGCAGGTATATTAGTCTCAGGATGTGCAGGTTCCTGTTCCCTCAATAGCCAAACAAAGGCTACTCCAGGCCAATCAAGACACCTGGGGCCAATTAAGAACCTTCTAGAAAGGAGTAGAAACAGCTAGCCTGATTGGGACGCCTGAAGCCAATCAGGGACTGGCTGAAACCAGATAAAAACCTCCCAGTTAGTCAGGTGGGCTGTGGGTGTCAGGAGCTGTGGAAGGAAGTGGTGCTGTTGGAGAGACTGAGTGGTGGACAATATATCATACTGCAGGAAGGAGGCCCTGAGGTAAGGGTGAAGTGGGGTTTGAAGAAGCAGGGACTGCTGTGGGGAAGTAGCCCAGGGAATTGTATTGTGTTTTGTGGATAAAAGGTCAGCCATCTTAGCTGATACTATTAGGGTCCCTGGGCTGGAGCCCAGAGTAGAGGGCGGGCCTGGGCTCCCCCCTTTCTGCCTCCCCTAATTAGTCTCTGAGATTGGGAGACAATAGAGACTGTGCCAGGAAGGATAGCTTCTCCTCACTGGCTTGTGATGAAAATGGCTCAATAGGCTGTGAACTTGTCTCCAGAGAGAGAAGGGCTCCGTGGAGGGTCACAGTGAGCCTCTGAGGCTAGTAAAAATCCGCCAGGAAACGCAGGATCCATGAAGATAAGGACAGAGCTTTGTCACATTATATAACATAGGTTTATAGAGAGAGACTTTCTAAAAATGTTAAAATGTATTGCTGGCACACGAAACATTAAATTACAGTGAATAAATGAAGACTTGGCATACCACTTCTGAAAGGTTGCCGACCCCTGCTATATCCAGTATCCATGCCTCTGTCTTCTGTATCAAAAAAGCTGATATTCGTGTATCATTTCATTTGAGGGAAAAGTACTGTATTCCTTTAACGAGAATATTACTGAAGAATGTGCATCTGTCTCTAAGAACTGTTTCATTAGGGTTAGCTCTAGAGTATCTTTCAGCTAGAATACCATAATGTAGGTCAGCTATCTAAGTGCTGGAGAGTACATAGGTGGTGTGTTCTTTTTACATATCTTAGGTACTTTCTGTTTTCCAGTTTCTGGTAGAACCCTGTTTCACTGGTGCTTGATCCTTTAACCAGTGAAAGTATTACCATTAACATTGTTTTCTTCAAAAAAAATATAATCATTTACAAAAAATATAGTGTATGAAAGGCAGACAGTCTGCTTTGGGTACATTCACCCAAGCTTCAGATAGTTTAGATTTTTCTTAATGTTCTGAATTATTTTCCCTCCTGTTCGGCAAATAGATCAAGGATATTCTAAAGGGTTCCCTGCGTTTCAACCAGAGCCAGCTGGAGGCTGAAGAGAATGAGCAAATCACAATAGAAGATGATCATTACTGTTCCAGCAGTCAGAACAAAGAGATGGGTGATGCCCTAAAAGAATCTGTTATGGCAAAGCAGCACTTCCTCTCAACGCTTCAGGTAAATACATCCATTTCAGCCAAGTACCTGATACCCTGATGGAAAAAATGTGGCATTCAATAGACCTCTTTAGAACATTTTTCAAAAGTTCCGAAAGTTTCACAAATTGTCTTGTGACAATTTAGAAAACTTATTTTTGTGATTCAGACATTTATCTAAGAATGTAATTTTTTTTAAAAAAAATGTTCTAATTAAACAGCCTTGTTTAAAAGTTGATACAATAGCAAATAAGACCTAGAGATCCCTTAATTGAATCAGTCTTCCCAGGGTTAGAATTTCTCTATGACATTTTTTATTCCTCTTTGATCCCTTTTTTTGGTTCCCTGCTTTTCCTCTTCACCTTTGCTATTTGACTCTCCCTTCGGTGCTGATAGATCCCAACTTATTCTGCTAAGTAGTGTCCCTCTCCTTCTTCCGAGAAGCATTGCCTCCTTTCTGATAATGGAATGTTGTTCACTGCTAGATAAGGCTCTGAGCCCAGTCCTATGCCCATTGAAGTCAGTTGCAATGGGCATAGGACTGGGTTGACTACATTGGTGACTACATAGGAGTGGGTTGACTACATTGGTGCAGGATTGGGCCGCTCATGAATAGGTAAATCAAGTACAGGTGCTACAGGTTAGTCTCTAAGGAGCTACAAGTATTCCTCGTTTTATTTACAATACAGACTAACACGACTGCTATTCTTAAACTGGTCAAGTACAGTTGTTTTTTGTTTTTTCTGAACAGTTATCTCAGCTGCTTCTCAATAAATTAGTTTCATATTTTAAAAGATTGAAAATATATTTTTAAAGAGAGCTATAAAGTATTATTGATGCTGGGGATTTAAAAACTGAAGGCAAATGTTTTTCTGGTGTGACAAAGCTCCAAGTCTGTACTTGTGGGTCCTGCGCTTCCTGGC
>ML677349.1:48009492-48024184 GCA_007922305.1 Dermatemys mawii | reverse complement strand
CTGCCTTCCAGCACTCTCCTATATCCTTCTGGTCTGACTCCGTCACACTGGGTAGACTTCTCATTGCCT
This sequence comes from Dermatemys mawii, assembly GCA_007922305.1. Classification (NCBI taxonomy): domain Eukaryota; kingdom Metazoa; phylum Chordata; order Testudines; family Dermatemydidae; genus Dermatemys; species Dermatemys mawii. The sequence goes on along the minus strand of ML677349.1, from coordinate 48,024,115 downwards.
CTGTCCTCTAGAATTCCATTATGCAACAGCTGATTACTGCATTGCACCAATATATCCATCCTTAAGTGCCAAAAAAGATACAGCTAGGAGATCACTTTAACCTCCCATTCCCTTTCAGTTTTTTGAGGTCTCTGTATTGGCTTTCTCCTTGAATCAATACAATGCTTTCATCCCTCATGAAAAACATACAGGTACAGGGTAGTAGATTTATTTCTATCTGTGGTATTACAAGCACACGATTTTTGTCATTTAGTTAAGCTATGATCTTATATGAACAAATATGTATGCAGATTAATGTATAATTCCCAATAAGAGCACATCAGAAGAGTTCTGAAGTTAAATCTGCCATACACTTGCACCAGTAGCAATACTAACAACACTGGGGAATCAGTAACAGCATTATTATTACCATGGTCCAGTCTAGTCTGTGCTCAGTTTTCTACTACAGCTTGTTGAAGGAGTCTAAAGGAGTGAATGAAAGGAAATAGAAGAATTACTTACCTAAACCTAGGGAAACAAGCTTTTGTGATTTATAATAAAAATTCTTTTGCTTTTAACAGCTTTTAAAAATCATATTTCAGTATTAAAAATATCTTATTTACTTATGTTACATGCAAAGACAAAAATCTTTTACATTTGTTTACAAGTTCATTTAAAATGGATGTTGTCATGGATCCTTCGCGGCCACCTGCTAGGACTGCTCTGAGGGAAATCCAAGCCTCTCTGCTCTAGCTCCTCGAGGGTGTGTTAAATTCGTGGAATCTGAACAAAGTCCAGACACTACCCCAATCTTGGAGTCCCTAGACACACCTTTAGGGTGAGCTTTTGTAACTGCACCCCCTTTCTGAGTGTTTGAACCCTCTGTCCAGCGGCCTAGCCCCCCTTCAAGACTTCCTAGTACTTAAACACACCCCGTCCCAGAACTCCACCCCAAAAGGTAGGAAGCTTCTGGTTCACAATTTAAATTCCTCAGGTACCACAGTAGTTGTGAAGCAGCCCACACAAATGCGCACACTCCGCTCTACCTGTACTTAAGGTTGCTCTTAACAGATAAAGCACAGATTATATAAAACATCCTAAATTCAGCATCCCTCACGGGCTCATCCTTCTCTTGGGATCTTTGAGGGACCATCTATATTCCAGCAGGCAGGCAGGGCCCCCCATTTCCTTGGCTACTCTGCCAGTGCAGCAGCCTCCCTCATCTTAATCTGGTGCAAAATGACTGACTCCCCTAGTTCCTCCCTATGAATCCTTTAATAGACTCCGGCAGGGGTCACCTACTTCTTTTGTTCAGTCTTTTGGTAACTTTCTACTGCTCCCTTCAGGCAAGAAGAGAAAGGGGCTTGTCCCAAGGTGTTTTACTTTGAATAAACTATCGCTGAGTACTGATTAATCACCATCCTCTCTGGCCTGGTAGAGGCATAGCAAACCCTGCTAACTCATTGGGGATCCACATACACAACATAGGCATTTCATGATACAATTTCATAAAATCATCCAAAGTTCAGAAGTGGTACAAAACAGCTCCCAGTTCATCACAAATGTCATTACTGCTTTTAACCTTGCTTATTAAAACCTGGCTTTTCTGCCATATTGAAGGCAGTGGTTAAACTCCATTGGTAGCCTACTGGAGTACATATGGGCTAATACGGGTTTAACCAATGCCTTCAATATGGCAAAAAAGTCTGTTTTTAACAAAAGCGGTTAAAGCAGTAATGACATGTGTGATTTGTATAAGCTCAAAAACTTGTGTCTCTCACCAACAGAAGCTGGTCCAATAAAAGATATTACCTCACCCCGCTGGTCTTTCTAATATCCTGGGACCAACACAACCACAACGGGATTGCATACGGGAGTGCATATCTAATGACAGCCCCTATTTTGGTGCTACAGCTTCTCATTCTTTACGTAAGGAATATTTGTGCCTTAATATTGAAATGGCAGATGCCTTATTATTAATAATCCTTAACGTTGATTCACAGTATAAAATGAAATATACAGTATAACAACACACTATGTTAGATTGTGCAAACATTACTCAGGCTGGTAAGGATTTATTCTCACATTGGTATCAGTGGGATCACTCATGAGTAAGTGCTGGCACATGGGAGTAGGGGTTGTGTAATCTAACCTTGATAAAACATTTAATAAGGTTTTGAGCTTTAAATGGTTAATATCTGCAGATTATGGTATATTTACAGTTTAGGGTACAGTGAATTTATTCTTATTTGCCTTCTGTCATCATATCTTCTGGGAGCTCCAGTTATGGTAATGAGCATCAGTTTATTATAACAACAAAAAAAAGACATTAGTTTTAGAACTGCTTATTGTTGGGAAGAAATATTACTACTCCAGCATTCTTTGCTGTTTCTGACTACATTGTATTTAGCTTTCATGGGTAAAATCAATTAAAAAGAGAAGACGTTTTGACCCTGTGTAATGAAAATTAAAAGATAAAAACTGCTAAGTTTAGTAGCCTGTGAAATGAGAGCATGAATTAATTTTTTTCCAAACAGGACAACAGCCCAGCTTTTTAGTCTTAATGAGGGTAATGTGCTACAATGATGTTTCCAGGTCAAGCTGGAAGCATTTTCTGAAAACAGCAGAAAGTTTTAAAAGTTCTAAACATTAATTGTTTAGAACATGTTGTGTTGCTTTAGTTTCATTCCTATTTAAATAAATTTTGTTGTATTTGTGGGGTTTTTTCTTTCAACAATCATGTGTGTAATTCTATTTAGTATGGCCTTTTAAGGCTGCTGAATCTGTTATGTAGAAATTACATTTATATTCCAGAACCTCTGGAAAATGTTTTGGGCACAAATCTCCTCTCATCTACACTAGTCTCACAACAGTGTTATTCAGTTGACTTTGCTAGCATTACTGCAGATTTATATTGGTGTAAATGTGGTTTTTAGATCATTTATCACTTCATTAATCAAAAATGAAACTTGCATCCCACCCTGTACCTCAGTTTACCCATCTGTAAAATGGGAGAAGTGATACTGACTTCCTTTGTAAAGAAAGCACTTTGCAAGACAAAGATGAAAAACACTATATAAAAGCTAAATATTATTGTACCACTCTACCGTATATGTTTGGGCATAGTGGCACATTGCTCCAGCACTTGACATTTTATAAAGAACTACACATATAAGGGGGACTTTTTTTGCTCCGTTTTTAACTCTATCTTGCAGTGGAATAAGAAAAAGCCTCAAATAAAATGTACAACATTAATTTCAGTGGCAATACAGTTGATAAAAAGAAATCTTGCATTGATAAGTATTGTACAATTAATACATTATCTTTCCTTTAACTAGCTCAAGGAGGAGACAAAATGAGCTGCTGCTGTTTTTCTAGGCTTACTTAAAATGTATTATTGTTAGCTTTAGCTAGCTCACAGTATGCAGGCAATTGAAATAAGCCTGATACTCATAGCTGATATTCATCAGGAAAAAATGTTTGGAGAAGCCATATGGCACAAGGCAAAAGGTTGTTAACTTTCAAAAGCTACTGGAAGTATGATTCTGTCATTTTTCATTTATTCAATAGTGGCGGCAGATGGAAGAAAACATGGTTCACGTCAGTACGAGTTTCCTGAAAGAGAAACAGACTGAGCAAGGAGTAGGGAGACATATTTTACCTCTGGAAATACCAGCATCAAAATAATAGTGTGTTCTAAACATATACCTATATTTATACCAAGCCCTTATATCATATTGGAGACAATGGGTTCATACTTCTACTAAACCCAGCTTTAGGGACCCAAAATTTGAGTACCCTAATAATTGAAGAACATAACCATAAGGGAAAGGAGTTAAGATATGATGTTTCTTTCTTTTACCTTTATTAAAAGAAAGGGGTTTTGTCCAGCCAGGCAACAGCACATTTCAGAATTTAGGAAACTGCTGTAGCAGGGTCCCATTAGAACTAGCTAAGATAGTGCCTGTTCATTGCCTTAGGGAAGTTAGCCTGTTTGCCTTACAGATATCTTCAAGATCACTAGCACTGGTAACCTATTGATAAGTGTGTTGCTAGGTAATGCCTTTGGTTCCCTAGGGTAGCAGCCATTTTGGACAAGAGAGCTAGGAAGACTGAAATAGTGCCTAATATGATGCCATCCGACTGGAATTTTAAAATACACTTAGTGCTCAAAATTAAATTTGTATCTGTGTGTCAGGGGCTTCCAAAAAGAAAGGGGAAAAGTGGATTACGTCAACTAGGGGTGTTTAAAATAGCTTTCATTGCTGTTGTAAAAAGAAAAAGGAGGCCATGAAAGTTGGAATGGAACCTGCAGCCCCACAAGGTCTTAATCTGGCCCCCTGTAATGCTAAGTGATGAATGTCCATGGAATCAAGCAGGAGATTGTTGATTAATTTCTGGAGCTGAGCCATTCTTTTACACTGTCTGTGTTCTCAGAGCCCTAGACATGATAGCTGATTAACTGACAGATGATGATGGTAATTCAAATAGAGCAGATGAAACATAAACAGTAATTAAAGAAGAATATGTTTCATCACACAAAAGGTGTTTAAATAGTGTAGTGTCTCTGTCTGTAAATCAGATTTGTTTGTTTGTAACTTCTTGGAGTAGTGAAAACATTTTTTAAAAATTTACAAGGAGTAGGAAATTTACTACTAGTCAGTTTGACTACATTATCAATTTACTAAATAATTTTTGGAACTCTTAAAAATAATTTGTTCAAATTTGGGTTATATTAATGTATATGGGTCATCTGAAGGAAAATGAATTATTTATTAAGTTATTTTAAAAGGGATGTGTGCATGTAAAGATTAGCAGCAGTATTCAGCTAAAGTCAATTTTTTAGAACCATTAATTATATAATTAACTGTTGTTATTGCTTGTGATTTATGTCATATTTTTGTTGCTACGCTGAACGTGGGATATATTGGAGAGACAGTATTAAAGTGGGTAATTTATTTATAGAGGAAAATGTAAATAAAAATGAGAATGTTTAATATTCAATTTAATACAAATTTTTCTTTGTTCTTGAGGTACTGAGTCACAATTCTTTGCTCTGACCTTTTTCACTCTCAGCTGATATTTTGCCTTATTAATTTTTAATAATTTATAGCAACTATTTACATAATAGCTAGTAGCATATGTTTCCTATATATCCTGTGCTTCAGTCCTCCTGGTCCATTGATGGATTGAGGACTTTCAAGAGAGTACTCTTGTGTAATGAACAAGAGAGACAATGGGAAATGGCTATCAGCAGTAACTGCAGTAAAATAAATTTGGCAACAGTCCATGGGGTACCTAAAGGCAAGTTATGGATCACCAGTACCTTAATGATGCACATAATTTTAGGTTCTGTATTACTAATCTGCCTCTATCTCATTCACACCATTGCCTATCCTTTTTTATTCTTTTTCCCCTCTACCAAAACCTCCCTTCTCTTACCCTAATGTTATATTATGTTATATAATTGCCTGAAAAATCATTGTTGATGGAGTTGCCCCTGCTTAGCACACCATTACCTATTTGAGCCTTACGTAACTGGCACGTATGTTCCTCCAGCTGCTCCTTCCGCTTCTTTTCCCTTTTCTCACTCTATGTTACTGTGAATCTAGCAAGTTAGAATCAACTTCATCTCACCTCAGGCTAATGAGGAGTCACTGCTTATCCCATATCAGACTGTTTGCCAGATTATATTCTTACTCAGTGGCAGCTGTATGAAATTGACTAGGCACCCAGTCATGATTCCTGGTAGGTGAACAAACTGCTTCCAGTATGGGAACATGATATTAAAGTTGTTTATGGAAGAAAGGGGAAATAGTCTGCCATCCATTCAAGGTAACCAATTACAAATTTCCTAATATAAGAATTTCTGCTCTGTTGGATATGCCATTGATCCTCATGATTCAAATTGTGGATCTTTTGAGGGACTGCAGTTGTAGCGGGTAGTGTAAATGTTTGGTGAATAAGCCACCCACATGGGCTAGGTGGAGATTCAGATCACTGTCCAAAATGTCATTTTACACTAACTTCTACAAGCCAAAGGTTCTCTAATACTATCTCATTAACCATCAGAAAAAATAATGTCACTGTAATTCTGATTTCCAAAATTCTTCAGTACTATAAAGCACCTATAAGATCCCAACATGAGATCACCTAATTACACAGAACTATAGGGAATTGCAGTCATGTGAGAGAGAAGTATTTTAGCACCAGTACAAGCTCCGGTACCTGGTGATGTATTTTTATTCTCTCTCAATTTTATATTTCATGCAAAGTAAACAAGTACTTTTAGCCATTGCTGTTTTGTTAGTTAAAAAACTTATTTTTTCCCTCATCTGCCCTTCTGCAACACTTGCCAAGGGCCAGATTCCTCTTGCTGTTTCTCTCCAGGGTAGAGGTTTAAGAGATGAGTGTTGGGTCATTCTTCCTAGGGGGGCTTTTGAGCCTGGGATTCATCCATGTATCTTAACCAGGGTCCTATTTAATGATCTTTAGGACACAGTGCAAGATGCTTTGTATACTCTGAATTTAACTGTTTGTGCATCTAAAGTACTAAGGGTATTTGTCCAGTCAGTGGGTAGAAATAATACAAGTCAGAGTAGACTTGAGTTATGTCAGTTGTTGGCAACAACTGTTTATTTTTCCTATGTCCAGTATCACAATGATGGGTACAATAGAGATTTTAAAATAAAGATGTGGTTTTTAGTTTTGCCACTTATTCTAAATCATTTCCATGCTATTGTCTCACAGGCAACAGCTGAAACAAGCGGAAATTCAGAGAGCAGAAGAACTGATGACTATATCCTGGTTTCCAAAGAAGAGGAGGGAAATAAAGGTGCTGTCTCCGAGCACGAGCAGTCATTTCAGGCACACAAGGAGGCGGCAACAAAGAATGAAGCTCCATCTCGTTCTTCTTTGGTCTTTTCTGATCCACTCATGGGCTCCATTTCTGCCTCCTCTAGTAACCTGAGTTCCAGCCCTGATGATGATGATAGCAATAACAGCAAGGATTCTGACTTCACTATTGTTAGCCCTTTGGACATCTAATTAAACAGCTTGGAGAGCTTGTGAGGTCAGTTACTAAACTTCAGCTGAAATAACTTTGATTCCACAGGGCTGGATGACTGACTCAGAAGGATAGCAGGTATATAAAGATAACCCATTTCAGCTGCTAAAAGCCTAGCTAATAGATCAGAGCACAAATTTGGTACAGGCAGTATACTGTGACCCTCCAAAGAGTATAAAAATTTTATAATGATTACCTTAACAGCTGCAGTAGTATCCAGATCTTATATACAACTACAGCTAGTTGTAGGGTTATCTTAGCGTCTTCTAGAACTATAGTACTACACTGAACCCTCACAATAGCCTGGGGCGCGGGGACCGCTTTGCCATGGATCTCAAATTTAAATATTTAAATTTGGGATCCATGGCAATGACCGCGCTGTACGCTAACCAACGTTATAGCGACATGGGCTATAGCGAGGGTCCGGTGTATTTACTTTGTTTCTCACCACACAGAATAACCTACAGCATGTATTCTAATGAGTACCTAGAGGAGAGGAGACAAAACTGAAATTAATACTTTTACTTTTTCCAACATGCCAGGTTAGGCTTATACTGGGTGGGAAGGGAAGATTTCACTAGAGATCATGGGTAGAAAATGAGGGGAGGCAAATGAAAGAGATGCAAAGCAGCCTTCAGCAACTGGTTCAGCAACTGGCATCAGGATTACTGAAGTTACAGCAAAAACCTCTGACCGTATTCAGAGAGAGAAAAACTATAAAGATGAGACCAGCACTTCAGGAGAACACCAAATTAAATCTAAAATAGCCTCTTTAAAGCACTGGGAAGCTTGAATCTATACTAATTAAAAGACTTCTAATATTTCTGAGTGAGGTGATATGGGATTTATGTGTTGGAGTAGGGTTCCTTTGGAATCTGTTTCTGTAAATGTTTTAGGAACTGTACAGCCTCATTTGTGTATAAGAATCAAGTCCATTCATGATGGATGGTGCTGTAGTTTTCCTTCATGGCAATTCTATTACAGTTTAAGAAATAATTCACTTAAAATGTGACTTGGAGTTATCCCCATTCATTTGATTAGAAGCATTGTCCATTGTCCCACAGGAGTCCTGAATTCCAAGGGACTAAGAGATTCCTTTTTCTCTAGCCAGAGGAATCTGAGTGGTGACTTTTGCTGAAGCATAACATTAGTTCTCAGTCAACACATCTGTTTTGAGGTATAGAAATATGCAGGCTGTGAAAAGGGGTGGAGATGTGGTTTGAAAATGAAAGTGATTTGGAGACTGATTCCAAATTACGGAGTTGTTGAAAATCATCCACCTTGCTGGAGTGATTCGTTTGTTACTGTGATAATGAGAGACGGCAAAAGAGAACTCTACTCAGATTCCTAGTGATGTCTGCAACAAAGGAGAGCAATAAAATGAAAGAACTTCTACTACTGTGTCTAAAAGTGATTCACAATTTAACGGAGAGATGAAAATGTATATGCTGCTAATGGAGAGATGAAAACTTTTCTTTGCAGATAGCTTGATTGATCTTTCCTTCTGAAGCTAAATGAAGTTGCCCTTGCTCTGATTTAAGTATGCCAGTAGAAGAGCCCTGAGTTCTTAATCTTTAATCCCACAATAGCTGGTGCACATTAAAGACACAAATTTGTGGCTCATTTTTAAGAGTTCCTCACTACTGTGTTAAAGTAGAATCAGTTGGCAAATTTTGGAAAGGATGGAGATCTAAACAACAGATTTTGCCTAATATTTTTTTCTCCTCGGAGGTAGCACTACTCCTCTTATCCCTAATTATATTGCCTAATTTCACTTTCCCTGGAAAGAGTTATAGATTACTGAGATTAACATGTCTCAATCAGTGATCTGCTAGGGAAATTTAACCATCTGATGGTGTTAGATCTGAGCAGACTTAATTAAAACAGCTTCCCGCTATCGGGTGAACATAACTTATCAGGAAGGAGGAAAAGAGCTCTGAGGCACTCATAATTAAAAGCACTTTATATCGCATTGCTACTAGCCATGTAATTCTCTGTATACAAATACAATGACATGATCTTCCCCATTGCCAGTCAAGAAAAAGACAGTGATTCAATGAGGTCAAGATTCTAATTAACTCTCTAACTTGTTTTTGTATTCGGAAAAGGAAATCTCTTTCCCATTAAATGTGGAATGCATCTGATAATATGGTGTGGTTTTTTGCATTCCATAATCATTCTTAACCTCTTTGGAAGTAACAAAAAGAAATTATTAATAAATGGAAGCCTACTTTTTCAGCAGCTCTGAAGAGATACACTTATGGAAAAAATTTATAAAAACAAAAATTACTATATACACAACAACAAAAATTCCTCCATGTTTATAGGATTTTATTTTACAGGACATATACAGTGTTACCATGCAATAACTTTGTAATTGCATGGCAAGTGTTATGTTATTAGTAAATGGTACATACAATTATCAATTCATCTGTAACTAACTGGAGTTAAATACAGTTTTTCAAAGTTAGGTGATGTGATCTACTGGAGTTGGATCTTACAAGATATAGTGTTGAAGACGGAAATGAAAAGGTAATTATCACGTAATTACAGGGTAGCTGCCACACATTCGAAAGCCACCATATAATTCTTCCAAAATGATTTGGTCCTTGTAAAATGAAGAAATATTGGAATGCTATGAGCAGGTTTAGCATCGTGTGTGACAGGTTGATGTGCCGCACAGTCATGATGGCTGTTTGTTTTGCTGAAAGATCTTAAACGCATTTTGGAAGGAGTTTTATGTTGGTTTAATTCTAATCCTCTCATTTCTACATCTTAACAAAAACATTCCAGGATTTAACCTGCATGCTTGTGTGCAGGTTTATTTTGTATCCCTGAGTTTGTGCAAATGCCAGGGGATTAAATAGCTGTTAATTTAGAGCCTTCAGGATTTTCTAGCATTACCCCCTTCCAGCTAGCGTTGTTGGTGATGTGGCACAAAGGTGAATCTGCTCAAGAAGTGCATATGTAAAGATGGGGAAAGTGGTGTTCAGCTCCAGAGAATCAAAAAGTATTGTGTATCATAAAACCAAAATCTTCAGTGACCACAGCAGTCTGGCAGGGGTAAAACACTTTATTTTTTAATTTTTTTAAAGCATTCTTTTGTTTTCTGTCCATTTACTCCAGGGATCACGTTGTCATTCTCTTGAACAGTCTCAGAGCCATAAAAGAATGTAATTTGTACAGTTCTCTTATCTTTAAAATTAGTGGTTATGCCATCAGTATCATATTTTTAAGCAAAGCTGAAAGTATAAAACTTTTTTTAAAACTCACAAGTTTGTAATAATCAGTGAATCTCCCTATTGGCTGTATGTCTATTGTGCCATGGGATTTGAACAACTCCTGGGCAGTAGAGAGACATTAATACAAACGAGATTTCAGTGAATCCCATTAGATTAATCCACTTTGGTTATACCATGTGTCTCTTCATTCTTCATTCCAAATACCATTTGTGGCTGCTGTTTGATCATACTGGAAATGTCATTAGACTTTTTTATATACATTAAGCAAATAGCTATAGTGTGGACAGAATGACAGATAATCACCTTATCTTGCCTTATGTTACAAATATACCAAGGAAGAAACTGCCATTTTAAAACACAGGATTATTCTTTCTTCCAAAGATGACCTGCTCATAATGTTCATGGAGAATTGTAACCTGATAGAAAATATATGCATTGTAAATTACAAATAAGTACTAATGTGGAACTTCAAAAATATACCAGAGCCAATTTGAGGCTTATGTTGTACTGTATCTCAAGTCTGTACCATCTGATTGTTTCAAGTCTTGTGCATGTAATGTCGGTCATACCTTACTGCAGAAAGGCAGTCACCATATTTTGACTGGGTATTCATTTAGTTGTGGAAATTTGTATCTTCACTCAGAAGAATGTCTAACCTGCTTTATTAAAGAAAGAACTAACAAATGCCAATTCTTTGGGTGTCCGTTTTTATTCTCATCAACAACAACAAAAAAGATGGGAGGAATCTGGTGAATAGGGATTAAAATATTACAACTATGTTTTCCCAAATCTAGCTCTTATATAGCACTTTTCATCAGTTTATCTCCGAGCACTTCCATTGCTTACATAGAACTGGAATCACCACCATTCATTACCATTATTTTATTGTAATTGTATACATGAGCTAGAAAACACAAGGGATTACTATATGTTTCATTAAAACCCTACGTTAGAATTTGTTTGCTATTTTATGAAACTGATAGTGTGCTGCTGTATTTACTGTACTAAAAGTAAAAGGCCAGAATTTAAAATAGTGAAAAGCAGTCATTCCATTAGATTCAGTATTACTAGTTTAACAGATTCCAAGGCCAAAGGGACCATTGTGACCATCTGATGTGGCCTCCAGTATAACACAGTCCATAGAACTTCCCCTAGATCAGTGTTTTTCAATCTATGGGTCGCCTTGCTCTGGTCAGCACCACCCACCGGGATGTTAAAAGTCCCATTGACGGTGCTGCCCGGCTAAGGTAGGCTAGTGCCTACCTTCTCCAACACCGCACTGCACCCCGGAAGCTGCCAGAAGTGGTCCAGCTTCTAGGCGGGGGGCGGGGGGGTCATGGGGCTCTGGGCGTTATTTCCGCCCTGAGAACTGGCTCCGCACTCCCATTGCCCGGGAACCAGCAAATGGGAACCGGGGAGGAGGCAATGCTTGTGACTGAAAGTCATGCGAAGCCGCTTGCATGCCTCCACTTAGGAGTCAGACCTGCTGCTGACCACTGCCAGGGCACAGTGCGGTCCACGGTGCACCATGGTTGAGCTGCCAGAGGTAAATCCGTGCGGACCCCAATCCCCAGCCATGAGCCCCCGCAACCCAGAGCCCCTCCTGCACCCCAAAACCTCTAGTCCTGACTCCCTCCCACACCCAACTCCCTGCTCCAGCCCTGAGCCCCACCAAACCCAGAGCCCCTCCTGCAAACCAAGAACCCTGACCCTCTCCTGCACCACAACCCCCTGCCCCAAACCTGGAGCCACTCCTGCATCCCAAACCCTGCACCCCCAACACAGAGCCCTGATCCCCTCTCATACCCCAAGCCTCTGCCCCAGTCCAGAGCACCCTCCCACACCTTGAACCCCTCATTCCTGGGCCCACCCTGCAGCCCGTATCCCAGCCCTGAGCCTCCCCCACATCCCAAACCCCTCATCCCCAGCTCCACTGGGTCACAGGCATCACAAATTTTCTTCAACTGAGCCTCCAGAAAAAAAGTTTGAAATCCACTGCCTTAAAGCAGATCTTTTAGAAAAACATCCAGTCTTGATTTAAAAATTGCCAATGATGTAGAAGCCACCATAACCTGTGGTAAATTATTCCAATGGTTAATTACCGTCACTGTTAAAAATCTATGCCTTATTTCCTGTCCAAATTTGTCTAGCTTCAACTTCCCACCATTGGGTAGGGTTATACCCTTCTCTGCAGACTGAAGAGCCCATTGTTAAATGGCACTTACAGACTAATCAAGCCACCCCTTAACATTCTCTTTGTTAAACTAAATAGATTGAGCTCCTAGAGTCTATCACTGTAAGGCATGTTTTCTAAACTTTCAGTCATTCTCGTGGCTCTTCTCTGAGCCCTTTCCAATTTATCAACATCCTTCTTGAATTGGACACATCCATGCCAAATAAAGAGGTAAAATAATTTTTCTACTCCTACTCAAGATTCGGCTGTTCATGCAGCCAAGGATCACATTCCCTCTTTGGCCATAGCATCATATTGGGAGCTCATGTTCAGTTGATTATCCACCATGACTCCTCGATCTTTCTCAGGATCACTGCTTCTCAGGATAGAGTCATCCATCCTGTAAGTATGGCCTGCATGCTTTGTTCCTAGATGTGTACATTGACATATAGCCATATTAAAATGCATGATGTTTGCTTGAGCCCAGTTTACCAAACAATCCAGATCACTCTGTATCAGGGCCAGTACTCTTTTGATATTGTAAGATCATCAGAGTAGGGGCCATATTTGTGTTTGTACAGTACCCAAGAAAATTGGTCCTGGTCTGTGACTGGGGCTTCTGCATGCTACTGTGATACATATAATACACTCATCATTTCCCATGTCTTGCCATTACAAACAATGGGCTAGATTTAATCCATGATACAACTGTTCAAACCAATGAAATTATCCCCAGGGAAGAATTTGGCCCATTACCACCAAGGTAGAAAGTATAATTCAAGAGACTTGGCAGTGTGGTAAGGGCCTAATACAGAACAGAGCAATAATGGCCCAGGAAATTATAAATTGTACCTGCCTGTAGGCATGCATAAAAGATTCTAAGTGTTTTCTATAGTATCCATCACTATAGCATCTATATGCTTTGCATGTAGCAGCCAAGGTACATTTGTACAAATCTGTCTTCATTTGTAAATTCCCAAGTGCTAGCTGATGCTGAGATGCAGGGTGGATGGTAAAAATACGAATGGCAGAGGGAAGCCACAGGAGTTTCAGTTCACTTGAACTACAAGAACTTCAAATGAGTCTCCCATTAATTTAACAACTTCATTGGCGTTTATGGAGTGTATGAACAACCACACAAGCACCAAAGGGCTGAGGAGACTGCAGCTGAACAAACACTAGCAGTCATAGAGCTAGTCTGGGGGAAGCTGGAACGCTTTCACAGGTTCTGCCTTTCACTGACCATTTCCCTACATGCAGAGTTTCCTCTCAGCTATGAATCTTAACAGTGTCACAATTAAGATACCTTTGGATGTGTTTTCTCAAGCTTCTAATTGCTAGGAAGCATTCAGAGTCCCTAGAAATAGACATGTCAGTATCTGAGGCATCGTAACAGGATTAGGCCTGTCCTATCACGCCCTCCTGCTATCAGACCAAGCTTTGTTCTTGCCAAATCAGCTCACTCCCTGGGGTTAACTCCATCTGGGCTTTCTCAAGGAATCCAGGAAAGCTGTTTTCAGCAGCAGGGTTGTTGCTTTACTTAAGCCTTCCTAATAATCAAAACCTTTGCAGATTCTTCCCTCAAAGTCTGCAAGCAAAGTAGTCCCTTTCCCAATTCTAGTCTCCCCTCCTGTCTATTTGTTTTTTCTGGGGCAGTTCCTCTCTGGAATAATTCCAGTAGCCGTCCATTGGGAGCCCCACTTCTGGCCTCTCAGCCTTCTGCAGTGTTGTAGTTTCTGGTCTCCATTTCTTGCTGCCCTCTTTTAAAAGGGTTAGCTAATTAAGGTCTGACACTTTCTCAGGTGCAGCAGGAGGGGCTAATCAGCCAGCCAGCTAGCTCCAGGCCTCTGTGAAATACACACAGGGACCAGCACTCAAAGAAGAAATGGCAGTTACTTATCTGTAACTGGAGGGTCTTTGACATGTGGAATCCCTGTGTGCTTTCCACTACCCGCTCTCCACCCCTTTGTTTCAGAACCTATCTGATTTGTCATAAGAGAAGGAACTGGAGAGATGATGTGTCGGGAAGAAACAGACGGAGACAGCTTGCGGAAGGAGGCGACCTGGGAAAGTCCCAGCTTGCCGCTTTTATTAAGTACAAACGTGCTGTAAGGCATGTATGACAGTGATAAGTAGGCTTGTTTACTTCATTGTGATAGGTGG
>ML677349.1:47964515-48009482 GCA_007922305.1 Dermatemys mawii | reverse complement strand
GGTTCAGAAGTTCATAGAGCGTGGTTTGCCAGCGCCCAAGGCCTTCAATGATGGTCCACACCACTGTTTATGCTCTCGGTTTGGAGCACAAGGAGAGCAACTGGACATTTGCAGACCAATAACAGACACTCTTTGCTAAAAATCTCAACTCTCAAGCACATGGAGCATTCATGCATCCCAGTCAATGGAATACAGATAGGGAGCACACATCTCAAAGAACCTCCAGTTACAGGTAAATAACCTCCTGTTCTTTTTCCAATTGAAAATTCCTATCACCACGAACTGGACCTGTTGTCCCTCTTGTTACAATATTTAGTAATGTCAGAAATGCAGTATTTTGAGATGTAAGCAATTAAAGACTTGAGGCTGAAGAAACAACTTTTTAAGGATCAATTCTGCCACCCTTTCTCACGTTTCATACCCTATTCTGCAAGTAGTCCGGTTGCCATCAAAGAGACTATTCATGCAATTAAGGTACTATACAGTATGACTGCTATAACCACTGCTTATTCTGCTTGTCTCACTATTTCCTTTTGTTCCCATCTGTCTCTCTCCAGTTTTTTTTTTTCTCTGAAATTTAGGGCTGGTCCTCACTAGGGCGGGGGATCAACTGTAGATACGCAATTTCAGCTATGTTAATAATGCAGCTGAAATCGGAGTATCTACAGCCAACTTACCTGCCGTCCTCACGGCAGCGGCAGGCGGCGGCACGCTCCCCCGTCGACTCCAGCTTGCACCTTTTGGTGAGCTGGAGTTACGGAGTCAACGGGGGCGCCGCTGGCTATCGATTTATCGCGTCTTGACGAGACGCGATAAATCGATCGCCATAAGATCGATCTCTCCCCGCACTAGTGAAGACAAGCCCAACGCCTGTAAGCTCTTCAGGCAGGAACTGTTTTCTTGGTATAAATTTGTACAGCACCTAGCACAATGGGACTCTGGTCTCTAGGTGCTACCACAGTACAAATAATAAATACATGTACAGGTGGAAGTTTGGGATCCTAAGTTATGTGGAGACTCTGCATTTTGGGTTTGTGCCTCAGGCTGATGATGTCAGAGTTATCTTGTAAGAATATGGATGAAATGGTGACCAGTGAGTTGCATGTTTACTGAACAGTGAAGAAGCTGGGGTAGAGGGATAACTCCCCACTAAGCTCACTTTCTCAGTTCTTTTTCTCCTTGGAGCATGCAGTGCCTATTGTGTCGAAAGTCTGGCAGGGTTTTTTTTATATTGAATATTGCCCACAAGAGCATTGGCTGTTTACAGTCTCCTGAACAAATTAATTCTTAGTCACTGTGATCAAAGCTAATTTCCTCAACATGACAGAACTTAAGCACTTTGTGCTTGGAGCAGTCACTCACCCGGCCAATATGCTTCTTATTTTGCTACAGTTTGAAATCCTACTTAGGTCCAAGGGAAGGTTTTTGCAACAGGTGTTATCCATACTTACCCAGCTTCTGATAAGCTTATCAATGAGCTTTATTACCCATTGGTTTTTTTCCATCCACACATGCTCTGTCATTTTTATTCCATGTTATAAATGGTTATTATTTGTGGGTGGTTGTGGTATAACATGCTGAAGTCACTGAACAGTGATCTCTGTCACATGACAGCAACATACCCTTTTCAAATGCCAATTTGTGCTGTGTTACTGGGGCCAGGAAATCAAGGCCAGTATTTAACCAGTACACACCATTTGTCACCCCGACTTATGGTGTTCACCTACGCAAACAGAGACAATGGCTGGGAAACTGAAACTGCCCATTCAGGCTGTGCTGGTGACTGAACAGTGGGGCAGGGATGGAGAAGAGGAGGCATTGTTACTAGACCAGGAGCCTGATTGACATGGCAGGGCAATGACCTGCAGGCTTGGGACGTGCACTGACACGGAAGAGGCAGTGTTTGGGCCAAGAGAGCTGGGTGCAGGGAGCAGGAGCGAATGCAGGCTCTCAGTCACTCTGAGGGAAGCAGCCAGAATCCCAAGACTCTACTCCAGAGAAGATTGAGTGCCAGCCTCTCCCACAAGGCCTCCCCTCACCAGAAACCTCGGATTGCCCAGAACCACCAGAGACTCACTTCACCTGGAAAAGAGACCTGTCAATTTCCTACACAAGAACCTCCCATCGGTGCACCAACCCTACTAATCAGCTTCAGCCTGTCGGGAGACTCTGGGCTGACCTTTTTTATTTCTGGGCTCAGCGTGCAGGATTTGGATTATTTGAGGGCAGAGAATGTTTAACTATTGCTCTTTGATGGGCTAATCGTTCAGTTCTTTGTTAGCCTTGATTTTCTAGGGCTGGACAAAATGAAAAATTGTCACTTCTTTTCTAATGGCAAATAGGGGATTCTGGCCAAAAAATGTTGAGTTTTCAGATGCAAACTGCTGACATGTTTCTCTGAGAGTTTTGACAAAAACAAGTGTTCTGTTTGTTTTCATCAAAAATGCTCTGTGGAGGAAGAAAACATTTTCCAAACAGCTCCAGTCAGTTCCAGATTTTCTGCCTGGTGCCTCCCCTTGTCCTTTCTTTTCTTTGAATCCCATCTCTTTCTAGAATAAACTGTTCATTTCTCCTTACAATCTGCTGGTCCTGGATTCCATGTAAATATAAGTCTTTATATCCTTGAGGTCTATATATGAATTTATTCACCCAGCCACTATGCAGCTGCAGAGGCACACTAAGAATCTGGTTTAGCACCAGCAACTAGCATACTCCAAGGGCTGCGCCTGTCATCAATCCAAGGACTACAAGGAACACCCATTGGTCCCGAAGTGGGGGACAGAGCCAGCCGCCTTTGGAGGTAGGAACAAGTGAATTCTAACACTCGAGCAAAGGTACTCTGAGGCGACTAGATTATGTTACAGCTGCATTCAGAGGAACCAGCCTCTGATTGGGGCTGCATTGTGCTTGGTGCTATACTAACACCCAAGGAGAAACACTCACTGCTTACAATCAAAAAAAGTCAATGGTCACACCAAGGGGGGAAAGTGGGCTACATCCTACAAGCAGAGTGCTCAGGATAACAAGCATGTGTCTTTCTGAGAGAGGCAACAAGGCAAGCAGCGTACAAAGGGCAAGAGAGAGGCAAACAATCACAATATGGCATTTTTATGATCACTAGTTGTATAGAGACAGGGTCTATCCATTAGCTACTTTCCTAAAGGTAATTTGTTTGTTCAAAGACAAAATGCAAACAAGACGCAGGCGCAACATCCAAACTCCCGCCCACCAAGGTACTGGACTTTCAGTGGTGGTGTTGAGGCAAAAGGGCCATCTTTTCTCATTTTCAAGCTCCTGTCCCCCATCTGCCCATATCAGCATGCTAACTGATAGTGGTCCTGGAAGGAGCCAGCCAGATTATTTAGTCTGTTGAGAACACCTTGTTTGATATACAGAAAATGGAAGATGGTTCCTGCATTAAAGAGCTTTTGGGGAGGGGTGGGGAAGGGACAGAGCCAGGGAATCTGCTTTTGGGCACATCCTCTCATTGTCCACCTCTCCCCTTCCTTCAGTATACTCTAGCCAGCAGATTGAAGTATCTTCTGTGGAATGTCTCCACATCTGCTCCATGATCTGGTATTGACATGTTCAGTATGTATAAGAGAGACTAGTTTTAGAGTTGAAAAATGAGTTTGTAAGCCCCTTTAATCATACCCAGCACAGAAGGAAGCACGAGTCTTCAAGTGCTGTAGCCCAGTTGGAAATTTTTCCTCAAATGATCTCTACATCATATTGATTTTACCAGTTATCTTAATGGGTCAGAGTGTGTCCCCCTTGACCCACATGCAGAGAGGTCCTGCACACAGTGATCACCCCTTTGCACATGGAAATGGAGAATCTGCTGTCTCTGTGGCACCATCTTCTCTGCGGTCTAAGCGCTGTGCAGAGAAAGGGAACAAAGATGTGGGCTAGGGTGAAGCTCTGAAAAAACTTGTCCCCTGTCAACCCGAAGACCCTTAATTTATAAAAATAGTAGCACAGGCTCAGGCTGTGTAGGCCCTTCTTTACCACGTAGCCTCCCTCCACAAGGGCTGCTACTGGTGAGAAGGAGAGGAGGGGAGAGAAAGAGAGAGTCTCTGATTACAAAACTCCATTAAAGCTGCCCTCCCAGGGGAGCTACACAGAACTTGAATTATTGTGGGGTACTGGCCTTTCATGCTGAGATGGTCCTGGCCTCCTGTAGGATCTGCCAGGCTAGGGTAAGCTCCAAAACCTTCTTCCACAGGGAAGTAAATCCTCTCCCTCTCCCCAGATCACAACTAAATCATTCAAGAGACTCTCTGTATCCTTTGCGTGGTCTAAAGTGGTGGTCCTCAAGGTGGGGTGCGTGAGACCCCCCCATGGGGGGGCCACGGTGTCCCCGTGCCGCTGCAGAATCGGCCCCGGGACATGGCGGAAATTGGGAGCGTTCTATTTGTGACCTGCCAAAATGCCGCCGAAAGCGGAAGCGTTCTATTCAGTGGCATTTCGGCGGACACACCCCCAGGCCACAAGAAAGTAGAAAGGGGCCACAGAGGGAAAACTCTGAGACACACCGGTCTAGAGTTCACTTCATTGCCCTTCTCCAGTGCCTAAAAAACCCAACTCCCATAGCTAGCTGGAGACCCAAACTTCAGTCTCTGAGGATTTTCAGCAAGGATTGCACAGCGTTAAGCTCCCATATTAAGTCTCAAAAGGAATGAAATAAATGAATGTAATGAAATGACTTTACAAAATCTTATTATAAACGTAAATAATTTTGACAATATAACATGGCTATTTTGTCATCCACAGACATTCCCTTCTCAGTTCTACGTAAAGAAAACAAATCAAAACTGAACAGGCCAGTGCCCACAGAAACACAGTGAGAAGAAACGCAGAGTCCACAAAAGCTTAGGTTGAGTTCACCTGAATCCGTCTTTGATCACCAAATCTATTCAGTCTGCTGAGTCAAAATCAGCATCTTCTCTCCACTTTCTTGTAATAATCTTCAGCTGGAATCCATGCAGACTCTTTCTGTTCCTCTGTTGAGATCACTGCCAGCCAGCTGATTAGCCAACCACTAAGTAAAGTGTATGGATTTAAAAAAATCCCTGTTACAAGAAAATACAAAACTCAGAACAGCCAAACAGAAATGAGACTCCTCATTATCACCATTTTAAAGTTGGTGAATTGCACTAGTTGAGACAATTTAACTAAAACCGTGTGGCTAAATGTGTACAACTAAAATAGAAGAAATTTTGTCCCTCCCAGATTCCCCTGTCTGTAATGACCATTGCCCAGGCTTCCCAGTTGGAGGGTTAATATCCCTCACCTGCTGCAAGATGCATCAGAATGAGGGACCCCATCCTGCTTTCTGCTCCTGGGCTCAGCTTCTCCCCATTCCCACAGGGCACATGGCCCTCTGCAAAGCAGCTGTCTTGACTGTTTGCCCTCCTGGAGCCTGAGCCCAGCAACAGGGCACCTATTGGAGGAGAGCAAACCTACCACTCCCAAGTCCAGAAGCTTCTGGCTGTGAAGTACTAAATCCTCCTAGTAACAACAACCCAGACACAACTCACTCCTATCTCTCCCCACCCCCACCCCCAGCCCGAACAGGGAGTTAATTCCTCATGCGCCGCTCGCATGGCTGCACAGGGCGCAGCGATGAGGTGGAGCTGACGGCTCAAGGCCCAGTCAGCCGCCCCCCCCGGGGAGGCGCACAAGACGCGACCACGACAGCCACCTGAGTGCTGGGGCAGAGAAGTGGGTACCAGGCCGGACACCATCTCAAGGTGAGGTTCCTGAGTTTGGTTTTGTTTCTCTTGGAACCAATATTCTCTGCAACCCTCCGATTGAAACCCCGAGGACAGACCCTTTTCACTCTTGAACCGGTCAGTCCGCCTTGGTCCCTCTCCGGCTTAGTGCCCTGTTTGACAGAGCTGTGGCTGAGCACGCAGGGAGGTAGTGGGTTACTTGCTAACAACGCATAGTGCTCCTCACTCAGGGGAAGAGGAACCCTACTAGCCAACTCTAATAGAACCCATGGGAAAGGAGCAGTTTGCTCCTGGGTTCAAGTGGTGTTTTCTGATGCTTTGTCAGGAGTGAAAAGCTTTCCCAAGCAAATTCCTTGAGTTCAGGCCCATTTGCACAGTGCCCAGAAGGGTTGTAATTTGTGAAAGTGCTGTAGCGCCAAGGAGTTGCGAGAAAGGGAGATGGGAAGATGTAAATTAGCCTTGTTTGTCACGTTCTGCACATCTTGAGAGCTTTAACACTAAATAAAAATGAAAAGCAATTGCACTTGAAGTGTACCATATGGTGTGTCATTAACTGTACTAGTGTTAGTCACTTTGATATGCCTAACCTGAAGTTTCCTTTATCGGAAATTTTGCATTGACTCCAATAAGAACCCATTCCTCGTACTTTGCCCTTTCCTTTTGGCTTTTAATTGAAAAACATTACTCTTTATTACTTGTTGCACCTTGATGTCCCTTTCCAGATTGGGGTGTCCATCCCCTCCATGTTGTAGGCACTGTAACAAACCCTAGCAAGTGACAATATCTGCCCCAAAGAGCTTAAAATCTAAGTGTAGTAATTATATGGCACGAACAGGCAATTCAGTAATGAAGAACAGCATTATCAAAGATGATGTGCTGGAAAGTCAGAAAGTCTTGCTGGCACAGAAATATAGTGTTTGCCAATGATTATAATATAAAATTGGCCATACTGTCACCCAGGAGGAAAATCTATCATGAATATGATACATGTTTAAAGAAATGAGAGAATATTTTTAGCATAAAATAATTTGTCTTAAATCTTTGGTGGTACTTCTTCATTATCTTCTTTTGATGTATTTTAAAGTTCAGCAGAAGTTTTCTTCTCCTTAACCCTTCCCCTCTTGCAATTTTATGACTTGATTTGATTTCCACTCCTGACACACAAACTGTGATTTACATGAGTATCAGTAATTGACTTTTTTTGGTGAACAGCAACAAAAGATGTGAAGGCATGAATAACAGCAGCCTGACACAAATCAGCGAGTTGCAACCCTGCAATGAAACATTCATTTGTTATCCTGACATCAATAAGTCACAAACATAATCAGAATCACTGGTTACCAGGGAGGTTAGTTTTTTGTTAAAGTAAACAAATACAAGTAGTAATCAGCATAATGACACCATGCCCTATTGTTACAGTGTATTTACACAGGCTAAAAAGCAGAAAATATGTAATTCCAGCTATTATCAAGGATGTTGGTAAAATGTTAAGTGAAGAACTCTTAAGTGCAAACAAGTATGATACAAACCTCTGTCTGCCCAGTGCTGGTAAGAAATGGTTGTGGAAGCTGGAGGAGCATATGGGTTCAAATATACACACCAGGTCTCCCTCCTGCTTCCAAATTCCTACATCCAGAACTACCACGGCAGCAGCCTGTAGGGTTTGGTTGCAAGCAGAGATTGTTTTAGAGCATTAAAATTCTGACTGAACTGCAAGCTTGCTATCACAGGCTGTCCATATTGCTTTGTGTTATGAGGGGTTACAACACAGTAGTTATGGCAAGTTGTAACAGATCAGGCTTTCAGAGGCAGTATGTGTTGCTTAGGTAAAGATGTGTTAAAGCCAGGTGTTGCCACCTCTGTTGTTGAACCTGTGAGCCTGAACTCCCATAATCACTCAATTAACACCCACCTTCCTTTTCCTGCTTCCATGGATCTTGTAAACAGTTATCACTAAACAACATTTTGTATTTAAAAAATTAGAAATCATGGTCATAGAAGGTGGAAATAGGCTATGTTGTGTATACTGCAAATAGGCAAAAATATTTATATTCTGGTATCACCCAAAAGCCTCAGCTGGGATTGGGGTTTCATTGTACTGGCTTCTGTATAAACACACACAAGACGGTCTCTGCCTTAGAGGGTTTACAATCTAAAAACACACAACAGCAGCAAGGCTGGGGACAGGTTTATGATGCAAAGACAAATAAATATGGTGATGAGTGTTTGTTAGTTATATGCTTTATTGCTGGGGGGCAGATTTGTTTGTTTTTAAATAACAACTCTGAGTTCCAACCATTCTGTTCATTTGAAAGATCACTGCACAACCATCAGTTGCTCATACCATTGGGGTTTTCAGAATTGCAGGTGAGAGACTGTTCAATTCTCGTCTTTCATCCCAATTTCTCTATTGTATTTCTCAGTCCTATAGTCTCCCCTCTGCTGTAGGAGCAGCAGTGATCTGTATCCTGTGTATACTTGTATGCTCAAAAAGTCTGTTACACTCCCCCGCCCTTGTCTCCTCTCCCTCTCTGAATACCTATGAAGTGGCTTTCCCCCACCCTTCCTTCCTGGAGTGCTTGGGAGATGAATGGGCTGTTTAAACAGCTAGAAGACAGAAGAGCTCCAAAGGTAGACAAGGTGTCTGGGACCCTAATTGGGCAGTGATCACACACCCAATGCATGGACATTGCATGGACCCTGCTTGAGGTGGAGTGTGACCAACCAGATGCAGCCAAGTCATCTCTAGTCGCAGGCCAGGAGCTGGTCCTTAAAAGGGGAAGGTGCCATGTGCTCGCTCTCTCTCACACAAGCTTGTACCTCCCAAGAAGGCCCTTTGCCTGGACCGCTTGGCCAGTGGTTCACCATGTTGCATTCCAACCTGCCTCGGGAAGATTTACCTAGACACTAATGTAGCATTCAAGTAACTGAATTGGCCAGAGTTGGGACATTTACTTCCTGTCTCATGAGGCTGGAAAAAGAAGCCCATAGGTAGGAAACTAATTAAATATGCTTACTCTACTTCTTCCCACTGCACCATAGTCCAGCAATGTAATTTGCTAATGTATCACATTGAAAAATACTACAATAGTAACAATAGCCCTGGAGTTGGTGGACCCTGACCTCTCGTGACAAGGGTGTAACCTCTACATCCCTAGCCAAAGAGCCAGGAACTAGAGCTCTGGCACTTTCCAAGCCAGCACACCTCTGTACAATATCTGTATTGGATATACAGCCTCTAACTGTCCCTTGGTTCTAAAAGATACAGGATGCTGGCAAGGGTTTTGCCTTGTGGAGCCGGAAGGCTGTACTGAAGGTATGTAAGAGTGTCAGTGTGAAAAGTTTCTTACACTTCTGTTACGTGCTGGTTTCCACAGATACGGGCAGTTTGGTTTTTTTGAGTGATTCAGGGTAGTTAGCAACTGTGGCTAAACCTAAGTGTGACTGACTGACAGACATTGTCCGTTTCTTAGAACTCAGCATCTAGTTTCAAGGAAAGTCTAAAAGAGAAGCAAACCACAACAAGCACCACAGCCTCAGTCATCAGCTGAAGAGAGAGTGCGACAGTGTCAGGTGAGTTAGTGACCTTAGATCCAGTTCTACTGTGAATGGTAAAGTGGCTGAGCAAAGAGGTAAAGTAACATTCCTATCCTGAGCCAGATGTGCAGATGGAGTAAATCTGCACAGCTCCTTTGACTTCACTGGAGGAATGTTAGTTTACACAAGCTGAGGAGCTGGCTCCCATCTCAATCTCTCTCCTCTACTTTCTGTTTCCATTGTGGTTTAGGCGTATTGTTAACAATATTAATACTAATTAACGTTTGGATCCTGCTGCTATTGAAGGTAATGGGAGTTTCACAACTGACATCGGAATGAACAGTCACCATGCCCTAATATAGATCAATGTTATTTAATGAGTATTAATGTATTTATTTTTCACTGGGGAGACTTTATATTTATTGTATTTGCTCACCTGCTAGCAAAACATGAAAGCATTGTCCCTGGAACTGAACCGGAAAGAAACAGGTAATCCAAAACCTCTTCCCGTCAGCCTATCTATAACCTGGGCACCTTTTTTTTCCTTTATATTTTTACTAACATCCATATTCCCTTGCTGATTTAGCCCTGGCTTCTAGATGTTGCTCTTCAGTACCACATGTGACCAGAGGTCCATATCCCAGGCAGGAGGCAATAAAGATAGTTCAAAAATTCTTTGAGTGATGAGCTCTATTCTCCACTCTCTTCAGCCTTCCCTTTTACAGGCCTCATCTGCTGCAGTGAAAGGAGCATGAGTGCCCGCAATAGAGCCTTGGGAAAGCTAAGTGTACCAAATCCCATTAATAAGTATCCTATCCTGAAAGGGCACTCAACCTCCACCAGCTCTGCCCTGCAGTATGAAACTGACTAAAAACAGAATACAGTACTCACCAAAGGAGTGTGACCTGCATCAACATTAAGAAAGGATTTGTGGGTTAGAGAGGGAGGCTTAGAGCAAGCTTTTTTAAAAAGAGAGTTTTGATCAATAAACAAGGGTTTAAACAGGAAACCGAACAAACGAAATGTTGGTATGCAGCCGTGGTTATAGCACTATAGTTGCTACTATGTTCAGAGTTCTATTGAAAGCCTTTTTTTAGGCTCCACATAATTACACACGCTCTCCCTTTGAGTCTGAACCAGTGAATTCTGTGTGTGTAATACAGGTTAAAAGTGATTTTTTTTCCAGAAAGTTTAGTAACTCTAGGACACCATTTTCACATTTTTTTAAAAAAAGTATTTATTATTTAAAACTTTGATGCATTGTCTTGTGATTTTGTGGCCTCTAATTTCTTAGCTAAAAATGAAGATAAATCCATCCAAAGTATTAAAGGTGTGGGAAAAAAAGAAACTGATCCCTGCACGCTACTGAAAACAGAGTATCAAGCAACATTTTAAAGGATACTTGAATCAAGCCACACTAAATAGACTTACAAACCTCTCACATAGTGAATTTAGATGCACATAGCTGAGAATTGCATTAATTATCTTATGGATTAATGAGGAGGCTGTTTATGAAGTAGCAGATTTATTACATGTTTGTTAGGAGTAACTCATTCTTCCAAATGAGCCTGAAAATAAGAAAAATATTATTCTGCCCCCAGAGGCTTATTTCTCTCTATTCAATAAATTTTTAGGAAGGGAGATAAAGGAAGGAACAAACATTAACTCGTGATTACCAAAGTAGTTGTAAAAGTGGCATAAATTCTCTGGCAATACTTAGATCCAAGAGGCAAATTCAGCAGGGACCTGTGCCTGGTGAAGTTAACAGCAAAGCTGTTAAATGTTTCCTTAGCTGAGATACTATGGTGTGTAAATGTCGACATTTTTTTCTTATTCATTGTAGTTTTAATTATGCAAAAATTGAACAAATACAGTATTGTAAGTTACTATATTTAAAGGTTTAAATTCTCATAGGTTGAAAAGTTTTAAATTCCCTCCCTGCCACTCTCCCTAACCTTTCTTCTCCATGTCACTTCTCTTCCTGACCCACAGACCACTGCTAGTTAACTGACAATAGAGGATTTCAGAAGAGAGGTTGCTGCTCCCACCTCACTCAGAATGTTGGGTGGACAGGGCTTCAAACAACAAACAGCAAGAGCAGGAGCTCGCTGTCCTTTGATGGGTATTGCTCCCAGGCAAGTTTGAAGAGTGAGGCAGGGCCAGTGCTTAGGATGCCGGTGTGGGACATGGGAGGCCCAGATTCAGTTCACTGGTCTGCCACAGACTTCCTGTGTGACCTTGGCCAGGTCATTTTAGGGCCAAATTTTTAAAGATATTTTGTTACCTAAAGATGCAGATGGTCACTTGGTGGAATTTTTAAATTTGCCTCAGTAGGCTCAATGGGAGTTAGTTGCCCAACTGTCGTAGGTGCTTTTGAAAACCCCATAAGGCACCTATCTGCATCTTTGAGTGACTATTTCTGTATCTCAGCTCCACATCTATAAAATTAGGATTATTGCACTTCTGTACTACACTGGGGTGTTGTGAGGATAAATACATTAAAAACTGCAAGGTGCTCAGATACTATGGCAATGGGAACTATACATGTTCCTTAGTAAGGGTATGTCTATACTACCCACCGGATAGGTGGGCAGTGATTGATCCAGTGGGGGTCGATTTATCACATCTAGTCCAGACGCGATAAATTGACACCCCATACACACACACACACACACACACACACTCTCCTGTTGACTCCAGTACTCCAAGTTGAGAGGCACAGGCAGAGTCGACGGGGGAGCATCAGCAGTCAACTCACCGCAGTGAAGACATTGTGTAAGTAGATCTAAGTACATCGACTTCAGCTACATTATTCACGTTGTTGAAGTTGTGTAACTTAGATCAATGTCCCCACATTCCCCCACTATAGACCAGGCCATAGATTTTTGTGGCCGACTAAACCACAAATTAGCAAGGAAAGAGAAGGGTCCAGGGAAGAGACATGACTTAAGGTTATGTAAATTTACCCACATTGTAATGTGCTTGTCTGATACAGCTACAGACTCTGTTGTACAGCTGCAAAAATCTGGATGATACAGTGGGACCCTGGAATATCGCGCCCCGTGATAGCACAAATCTGTTTATAGCGTGGGGTGCAGCTGGCTCCAGATGTCAGCGGTGGGTGCTGCTTTGTGGAACCCCGCAATACCGTGACCCCGCATTTATCGCAATCGATTTTTTTTGCATCTCGATCGTCACAGTATTGCTGGGTCCGACTGTACAGACATACCTGCTACTCCCTTTTGTTTAACTTTCTAGTGTCCAAGTATCAAATAAACACTAATAGTACCAGTGCCAGTCATTTCAAAAGGAGTGTGTGTTCTAAGATACTATTTTAACTTTCCACAGAAAAGGCTTGGCTGGCTTTATATTTTCTTTGTCAAATGCTCCAGTGCAGACAAAAAACAGTTTCCAGTAAACCTGTGTAAAGCACACCAATTATGAAAGAATGTCACCAAACACAATCTCCCTCTAGCATGAAAGAATGAGAGAATCTAAGGGAAGTTTCTTTAACAGCTTCTGTCAAAAAGACCCAACAAAGTGCAATCCAGAGCTTTAGAATTCCACCTGTTCTGCAAAATGTGAGAGGTAGGTGGATTGTCTGTTTTTTAAATAAAGGAACTCAATGTCATCCAAGCGAAGCCAACCTCCTGAGCAGGAAATTCCCTGCAGAACAACTGATTTTAAGTAGCTAGGACTGTAACAAGTCTATGCTGTGGATTATTAACATTTATTTCCTTTCTGTTATTTCTACAGAGCACAGTAAACACAGTTCAGTCACAGTGGTAGATTTAAAGATTGGATGGAACAAATGTACCAAAGTGGGGGAGAGGGTGCAGGGGAAGCTGAAATCAAGATGTTGCCATTTGAAAGAGTCTTAGAGAGACTATTTGTGAACTGGTAGCCCATGTGATGGTTTTGTGTAAATATTCTTGGATTGTTGGGGTTTAACTTTGTACATGGATAATGCAGTGTGACCTTTTATGCAGCTACTGGGACTTCTCAGTGAAGGCTGACATCAGCCCAGATCAAAGATTATTTTACTGTCAATATTTCTCAAGCCATTTGTATATAAATAAATGCTTAACTTGTTTACAGTTAGGCTTTTTTTCATTATTTTTTAAAGAAAAAATAATGCACTTTCAATATTTATTTAGTCTTAAAAGGGATGTTGGCAGATACCAGTTAAGATGACTGGGAAAAAGAAAGGAATATTCCATCGGTTATAAGGAACTAGTTTTCAAAAGTTCCCTACTCCCACACTGTGGATTTAATAAAATCTGTTTTATAGGGCACACCAAAAACACATTCTGGCAGATACATAGCAACCCTGAGCTGGCGTTGTATCTGTCTGTCTATTGTAGTGTATTATACTTTGGCCCATCATGTTCTATCTGAGTGTCTTCCATGTAAAATAGATTAGCAATGGCAAAGTCCCTAGTGAACTTCATGGAGTTTCTGGCATTGGAAAAGTCAGCTAGTTTTGCTTGATTTGTTTAATAGCTTCAGATCTCTTACAAGGAGTTGCAAGAATATTTTGAGGGGCTGAGGAGAGTTTAAGGTGGTGTCAGTGTTTTGTCACTGGCCTGCCAAAAAGCCCATTTTGAAGAGGAGGTCTTTGTGGCATTAGATTGGAAACTCTTTGGGACAGGAACTGTCTTTTTGCTCTGTCCATGCAACCCTTAGCATAATGAGGTCCTGGACAATGACTGGAGCTCCTAGGCATGACAGTAACACAAATAATTTCCTAAAGAAGGATATGTTTATTCTCTGGAAGTTCATTCCATAGCCAGATGAAGAAAACATGGAAGAGCACCCATGGGTACTCTGAGTATTCCTTGAAATATTTATTGAGGGTTTTTTGTTACAGGAAGTACACTATAAATTCCTGGCCTTTAAGATACTTTTGCAATTAAAAAAAAGCAGGGAATTTTTTTATTTTATTTTTCTAAATCCTCATCAGGTAAGAATGTCATGGATCCTATTATATCTTTGTTTCATTTGGGAACCATTCTGGAGTCGGTAGGAAAGGTCTGTCAAGCAAACACATATTTTTTCACCTCTCCTGGTGCTATGGATATGTCAAAGGTATGCAGTACTATTAGAGTATATATTTTACATATTACTTTGTGTATAAGTATACTCATAAGGATGTTGGATAATTTACCAAATGGAACTATGTTGCTAACACAATAACCATGATTCCCAAACTGAAAAGTACAAAAAAATTTAGTCCATCCTTAGAAGGCATATTCATAAAAGCACATACATGTCCTGGAAGCAAAGCCCTCACAGCCAATCAGACATCAAGACATTAGATGGGGGATGTGAACCAAATATTCCCAGAGGACAGGTTAGACACCATCTTGCTTGAAGACTGTGAGTGAGAAAAGCTATCTTAAACAAAGCCTTGAACCAAAACTTGCTAGATTAAACTTTAGACTTTTAGATGGATTTTCACTTTTATTTGCTTGTAAGTATTTCTAACTCTATCTCTTATTCTTGAATTCACTTAAAATCCTATCTTCTTTTATAAACATGTTTTATTTTTAATCTAAACCAATCCAGTATTACATTTAAACTGAACTGTTTGGTAACTCCAGTTACAGGAACAAAGTGTAGAATATTGACACGGGGAAGTGGACCTTAATATTTGAACTGTCCAGAAGAGGGCTAGATAGTGCAGAACACATTTTGGGAAAATTTGGGACTGAGTGTGTCACCCTGAAAGTGATTAGTTTTTGTCTCTTTCAAGGAGCAAGGAAACCTTTATTATTTCTCTGAGTGCTTCAGTAGAGGGCTGGACATGCCAGAGCTCATGATTTTGGGAAAATTCAAGACTGGGTGTGTGTTGGGGTCACTATGCCAGTGAAATCTGTGTGTGGTAGGAGTGTAACAAGCAGGCTGTTGGAATCAGAATTGCTGAGTTATAATTATTTAACTCACACTCAGTGCTGGCTGGCATGCTGGCTGGAAACAACAGCAGAGCCATTTAGAGTTACAGGACAGACACAGTGCCTCACTGGTCAGGATTTCACCCCACGATGTGACAGAATGTAACATACCTGGAGTACATTATTTATTACATACTACTCTATGGTCTGCACTGGTTTTGTTTGTTTCAAGGTGCACTTTAAAGTGCTGGTCTCAATCTATAAAACTATATTTGGGTTAAGAAAACTTTGCTCTTCATGTCCTATCCTGGTGGTCATGACCATCTAAGATACATGAGATAAGAGGACCCAGATTGAAAGGTCTAGGATCTGGCAATATGGAAATATACCTATCTCATAGAGGTGGAAAGACCTTGAAAGGTCATCAAGTCCAGTCCCCTGCCTACACTAGTAGGACCAAGTACTGTCTCCTGACAGATTTTTTGCCACAGATTTCTAAATGGCCCCCTCAAGGATTGAAGTCACAACCCTGGGTTTAGCAGGCTAAGGCTCAAACTACTGAGCTATCCCTCCCCTAAGAGTAGTGTAGGTAAGGGCACTTCGATTCTGGAATACTCTTTTCTTAGCTGGTTCAGCAATACCTGACTTGTTGATTTTATTTTATTATTTAATTATGGCATATTGCAAGTCCTCTGTATTTAGTCTGGCTTTTTTGAGTGGGTTATTTAGACAAGTTTGGAAAAGGTTGCTTAGTCCTTTAGCTGACAGTATACTTTTTTGTTAATACATGTATTAATGTACAGGCACCAAGAGAATACTTAAAGTAGCCACTGAAAGATTCCAGAACAATAAATCGCCAGGTGAAGATCGAATCACTCCAGAATTGCTTGAAGTAACTGGAGGGGACAATATTAAAACCTGCTATGCCGCTTCAGTTTGGTATAGGAGAGAGAATACACCTCAGAAGGCTGGAAAAGAGGGATCATAATCAAACTGCCCAGAAAAGGAGAGTTGAGTGATTGTAACTGCTGTAGTCTCAAGGAAAGTCTTCTGTGCAATCATCTTAAATAGACTTAGATATGCATAAACAGCAGACCTGGAAAGCAATCTGGTTTTCATCCAAATCAATCTTGTGTAGATCACTGTTCATTCTCTGTGAAAGCTTAAAGCAAAGCAACGAATGGCACCTGACAGTAGTCCCAATTTTTGTGGATTTCCAAAAGCATTTGATAGTGTCAGTCAAGAATTCCTGTGGCAGATAACACAAATCTATGGAGTTGTCAGCAAAGTAATTCAAATTTTAAAAATGTATATCAGAGAGCTCAGTACACAATTAAGAGAAACTAAGAACTAACTTTTAAAGTTAACACTGATGTCAGGCAAAGTTGTATCTTGTCCCCCACATTGTTTGGAATCTCTGTTGACTTTTTTACTGACAGTCTGTCACATACAGAAATGGGCACTGGATAGACAGATGGTGAGTATGGAGACTTAGACTTTGCAGATGACACCTGTCTTATAAATAATCAGTTGACTATATGCTGCAAAAGACAGATGGTCTTGTAAAGTCTGCCAAGCAAATAGGTGTTCTTATCAATAAATCAAGGACAGAAATTTTGTAAATTCATTTACCTAGCACTGATGTTTATCTTTGGAAGTCAAAGTCTTGAGGACTATTAATAAATGTACATGTCTGGGAAGCATCATTCATGATATTGGTGAGTCCATATAAAGTCCAGAATAGGTAAAACAAGTGCTGTATTTCAAAACTGTAATACAGTATGGAAGTCCAATACGATTAACAAAAACACCAAATTTAAGAACTTTCAAAGCAACATTCTAAGTGTCTTCCTATGGGAAGCTGAGTCCTGGGAAAACCATTAATCTGTCCAACAAAACTGAACAGCTTTCAATGCATGGGTCTATAGAGAATATTCAGAGTAAAATGAATAAGTAATAAAGAGATCTTACAATGGCACAACTAACAGTTCAAGTAATACAGAAGATGGACATATTTGGCAGATCTTCTAAGAATGCCTGATAATAGGCTACCTAAACAAGCACAACCCCAGGGCAAGAGATGGAGATGCCAACCTACAGGCACAGTAATGGCAGAAGTGGCATTGATACATCTGAATATAAAAGATCTGAGCAAAGTGAACCTAGGATAGGAATGACTAGCACTGTTTGACTTCTGCCTTATGTACCTGATGGTGTGGGGGGAATGATGATGATGCCAAGAGTGCATATAATTGCTCCATATTTATTAAATTAAATATACAAGATAAACTCTATACTTCAGAAATAGACAACTATCACCTCTTACTGCAAGAGGTGTACATGTCATGCCAAGGCTACTGCTAACCATTTTGCATATTTGTCCAGTGCTGAGTCTTTCTGAAAACAAAAAGCAAACATTTTAAGCTCTTAAATAGCAGTAACTGGGCCAGTAATGGCCACTATCCTGAATTATGTAGAAGGAGACTCTCTCCAAGCAGTTACTCGTAGAAGCTTGACTTTTTTCTTGTACATTTGCTACAACAGCAATGATGTTAATGGAATATGAGTTTGTGTTTGTCATTAATCTATCAGCGGGAGTTCCCTTAGTGGAACACAAACTTGCAGTCTATTAATACTATCATTTAACTATTGAGGTTGACAGCACAGCATCTTCACAGCAGGCACTGTATGAATTCTGAGAGCAATGCATTATCTTTTAACTTTATTGGCACTTCTGAAAACAAGATCATAACAGCAGGGTTGGAAGCCACTATCGTGCAGGATGATACTGCTTGCTGTATGTGAACTTACATAGCTAATTGGCCAATAAAGCTCAGACCTTCAGTACAAGTTCTGAACCAAGCATATGTTTGTGATGTTGTGAGGGAAAAATCAATAGAAAAGGGTTAATAATGAAAATGCCAGTGAGCTAATAATACCTTGGCTTCACTAGCAAACACTGCTGTAGTGTGTCTTTAACATATTTTCTGTACCCACAGCAAGGAAAGGGGAACGGCTTTTTAGTATCTTTTGTACTGCAAAAGAAAAGTTCAATTAATTTCCTGAATCCTCTGAGTGTCTTGAAGCTTCAATACAAGTAGAGCAATTGTAAGGCATACACAAAAGGGAGTGCTATGAACTTACACTGAGACACACTAGGATTTCAAGACACTTCCTACTCTTGCTGGCTATGGTTGCTGTGGTATAGGGACAGACATTTTAATTTGAGCCCTGCTTCATATAGACCCCTAAGTTTCTGCTCTGCGATATAGATGTGTGTACTATCAGAAGCAATAAAAAATCCCATGCATTCAAAGAATAGAGTCTGAGTTTGAAGTATATTACACAATGGTATTCATTTTTTAAAAGCACTTTGATCAATGTAAGAAGCTGCCGCTTTCCTAAGAGTTAGTCCCATCCACAATTTATAGTGGAGTTTTCAGATAATTACCACACTGTCCATGCAAAATAGTGTGTGGAATTTTGAGGTAACCATGTGGTTGTCATGTAGCCTTAGGATGTAAAGAACATGGGGAAGAAAAGAGCATGTTACTTTCTGACTGAATCTTTCAGCTTTCAGTTTCATGGCGGTGTATTTTGCCTTGCAATGGGAGGTTTAGAACAGAACCCATTTTGCATATCTCTGTAGTAGTGGCCACCAGTATACAGCCAAGCCAATTCTGTGCTGTTCTAAATTAGGTACCATGTTGGGGGTCATCATGAAATATACTTTGCTGTAATTTGACTGTGTGAAGTCTATAAGGCCCCCTGCTCATTCTGCAAGAGAGATTATTACATGGGGGTCGCGAGCTGTCAGCCTCCACCCCAAACCCCACTTTGCCTCCAGCATTTATAATGGTGTTAAATATATAAACAAGTGTTTTTAATTTATAAAGGGGGGGGGGGTCGCGCTTAGAGGCTTGCTATGTAAAGGGGGTCACCAGTACAGTAGTTTGAGAACCACTGCCTGAAGCCATTTAACGG
Organism: Dermatemys mawii; assembly: GCA_007922305.1. Lineage (NCBI taxonomy): Eukaryota > Metazoa > Chordata > Testudines > Dermatemydidae > Dermatemys > Dermatemys mawii. The sequence continues at coordinate 47,990,332 of ML677349.1, read as the reverse complement.
GCAGCTATATCAGACTCTGGGTAAATGTCTACAGTGTTGCTGGGAGTGAGCCTTCCAACCTCGGTAAACAAACTCATATTAGCAGGGCTCAAGCTAGAGTGCTAAAAATAACATGTGGACAATGTAGCTTAGGCTCTCAAGTCTAATGGGTCAGAGGTTGCATAGTCAGCCTTGAGTGGTTGGCTGCAACTTTAACAGTGTTCTGCTAATATAGTTGTGTGTGTGTGTGTGTAGTATTCACATTGCTGCTTTTCTTAACTACGGATTACAGATGTGAATGCAATACAAAAATACACACTATGCAAGTACAATTTGCTCTTAAACATCATCTTTTGAATCCAGCTGGTCTTGTAATTAATTTTAAATCTAGGTTTGCATGGCAGGCACTGAGTCAGTCCAGTCACTCACCATTTCAAAGACTGACCTATTAATCTTGATTGAATGTCTCGGTGTAAAAAAGTGTCCAAATAAAGCACAATGGGCACTGCTGCTCTCTCTCTCTCATTGAACCGCTTAGAAGACTGCAGGAGAAAATTTAGAAGAGCTAGCAACAGAAAAATAGTCAGAAACATTTGTTATAAGCTTCTTGTTGCTCTGTACAGAAGTAATTTGTCCCATATTATTTTCTCAACTGGGGTAAAGAGGAAGCTACTTAGGTAGAGTTGTTCTTTGTGAGATGGTTGGCAGGTTTGTCCCTGTTTTCTCAGAAGCACATGAGTATAGCTGAGTGAATGGCTACAACATAAGAAAGCACATTGATCAGTAAGACCTGAGATAAAACCTCTGAGACATCCAGTATTTTGCATCCTACATTATGTGTTTAAGAAGACACATTGCACTGTGGAATTCCTACATGTCTAGGAGAGGTGGACCTGTGTGAGATCCCAAGCTAGGACTTCTCAAAAGCAGTTGGTAAAAGGAGCTAATGTGTAAAGATAGTTAAGGTTAGAAAGGAGAAGGAACTTAGTTCCACTTACATCTGGAACATTCTATCCCTTTATTTGACCAGCTTCTGCTGGTGAGGGAGACAAGCTTTCGATAAGAGCTCTGTGTGAGCTCAAAGGCTTGTCTCTCTCACCAACAGAAGTTGATTAAATAAAAGATATTACCTCACTCACCTTGTGTCCCCTTAAACTGTGCAGCCTGTACTTCTTTACCATAGTTTAGCAACCAATTACCCTGTAGCACCATTCAGGAGATCATTGCAATTACCACCCTCCAAAATGTATGGGATGTTTAATAGAAATTACTCATATCGTCTGCCACAGAAGAATCTCTTATGATGAGTGGAAGTAATTAGATAAACCATTAGACAAAATTTGAGATAAAGAGACTGCACCACAGCACTTGTATGAGGTGAATTGAAAAATACTGTTTCTTTTGTTTATCATTTTTACTGTGCAAATATTCAAATATTTGTAATAAAAATAATATAAAGTGAGCGCTGTACACTTTGTATTCTGTATTGTAATTGAAACCAATATATTTTAAAATGTAGAAAAACATCCAAAAATATTTAATACATTTCAAATGGTATTCTATTGTTTAACAGTGCGATTAAAACTCTGATTAATCATGATCAATATTTTTGAGTAAATCACGAGTTAACTGTGATTAATCGTCAATCCTAATTACAACCTCTTAAAATGTTTAAATAAAAAACATATGTTGAATCCAGAAGCCTCTGTCAAAAGCTTTTTACGTTAAAGTCTGCTTTTCTATATAACAAAATATTGAGCGGGGGGAATCTAACTTTTGAGATCGGGCTTTGTAAATATGGCACAATAGATAGGCAAGTAGGAGCTTAAGTTTCAGTCACTTTCACTTAGGCATATTTGAAAATTTTCCCACCTTGGCCTGAAATTAATCAGTTTACTTCACTGACTACAGTTAATCCCTCTGTTTAATAAATCATTTAGTTGTAAATGAGACAGGTCTTGATGAGAAGTTTATGTATCCAAAACATTTCAGGTTGTTTTGTTTAATTAAATTCCCAGTTACCATCCTACTGCAGCTTGACATGGCATGAGCAAAAAGCTAATGATCTAGTAAACAAAAAATATATCGTTCACTATTTTCTAACATACTAATATGTAAAATTAATAAGAATCTAAAACATTAAGCTATATAATTGCTTAAATAAGTTTATACAATTATATTGTACCCACCTAGGTAGCAAAAAGAAGATGTACCAAATCTGGTGTAAATGCTCTATTTGGTTGTAAATCAACATGTTTTAATGGTTATATCAGCTATGTGAATGCACCTATTTTTAGACAATAACTGAAGTACAAATGAAAAAGTTGATTAAAACCAATGGTGATTTAAATCATTGATCAGGAAGACTCAATTTAATCATGTATTTCTACATAAAAGTGTATTCTTGTTGGTTGTTATAACCTTAATACATATTCTTCACAACTCACAGATAGATGTAGGTTTAATTTTTAGAAGGTACACACTGTACCTTTAAGTGATCTATTTTGAAAATGTTTCAGATTAGTTTTACAACTATCTCAGAAAATGAATGATTGGTTATTTCATTAACCAAAGGTAACTGAAGCAGATATTTATGAAGTCATTGGGAGATGAACTATCTCCAATTCAACAGGTTAATCATTAATATTTGGAGGATTTTCTTGCCATGCTGCAGTAGGAGGAGAACATCACCAGACAGATGTTTAAATTGTTTTATTTAACTAAAACAACGTTATGTATTCTGGATTTTTTTCTTCAACAGCAAACATATAATATTTTAGCAAAGCAAGCATATGAATTTTTGAATTTAGTTAAATATTCAATTTTTAAAAAATCAGGTTTGTTTTGTTAAAATTGTCTTTAATTGAAATAGTTAAATGAAATATTTAAAAAAAGAAAAAAACAAAAACTAAATTGACTATGTCAGCCAGGTCAACATGAGAAACTTAAAATATTGGCTTTTGCAGCTAAGTCATTTTCATCTTCATATTCCTGTTTGTTCATAATCTGGAAAGGAAAAACAAGCTTTCCTGCTTTTTCGGGTCTCTACTGATTTCCCAATTTGGAATGAATTAGTCCAAAAGAAGAAAATATTCTTTCTACAGAAAAAGCTATTGCTGTTAAAAGTGAGATTATTACTTCAATAGTCTCTGAATCCAAGTGCTTAAGTGATTTTCACCAGTTCACTGGTGTGACTTTCTTTAAAACATCATCAGCAAACATATATTTCTTGAATGGTCCTTATTCGTAAACTGGGTCTCTTTTGCTGCCTGCTCCCATTCTAGGTTTTTCCTCTTAGTGAGAGAATAGTATGGTAGATCTCAAATCAATGGAGGCTACACTCAAAAAGACCTCAAGACTTCTGGAATAAGCTGCTCAAACTTTCACTTTTATTTCTGCTGCCTGTCCCTCCCTTCTCACATTTATCTCCAGACTTCTTCTCCTTGTCCAGATCTGTTCCAACCCCGACAATCTTCTATTCATTGAACTTTTTGAAACTTTGCACTTTTAGAGAGAGGTGAGAGATTGATTCTGTGTACACAAATTTGCAAAGGGACAATAGAGTTGAGATCTGTTATTACTCACCTCTACATGTTAATTAATTAATTTATTTAAAAACATTCTTGCTATTAACAAGCATGTTATCTCTGGAGATACAAATCCACAGTTTAGAACTTCAAAACTAAGCATCTCTGATGGTATCTTCTATTCTGAGCACTGAGTCCCATTAGGTAGATAGAAAGATTAACCTAAATAATCTATACAGGAGCCCCTGAAACTCCTAAAGATTGGGTCCATAATCCATGAATTGTTGGAACTCATTTACAAAACTTTTCTTAAACGTTACATTAATATATTGTCTCTGTGGCAAATTGCTGGCACTATTATGGTGGGTCCCACGCTTTCTCTTCTTTTGGGGGGGTTCAGGGAACTATTTCTTGCCCCTGAATAGGGTATTAACTGCCCCACTAGTATCCTAGAGGAGGGGGAGTGAACGGGGGGGACCCGGGCCCGCCCTCTACTCTGGGTCCCAGCCCAGAGGCCCTGAGGATAGCGGTAAACCATCTGAATTAGCTATTCCTTCCCCTGGGCTACTTCCCTCTCCTACCCTTCAGTTTGTGGGGCTTCCTGCCCTCTCGCTACACAGATCAGGTGTCTCTTTACCTAGGGTCTGGGTGGTCTTGGTTCCAAACTCTCCTCTAACTGTTCACTGCTCCAACTCCTATCCTCCTCCCCTGTCTGTCTGAAGCAGAGGGTTTTATTAGGTTCTTAGCAGGGCCTTAATTAATTGCAGGTGTTCCAATCAACCTGCAACCTTCCCTAATCCACAGGGAGCCACGCCTCAATTAGCTCTGAGTTTACTTATCTCCCCTCAAGCACTCTACCGCAGCTCCCTGACCCTCCTCTATCACATCTCATACTATAGAATTAGAATTTATAATCTGTAGTCCATGATGCGATGCATTATAGCTCAAAGGTATCTTAATTAAAACTATCTTTAGATAGTTTTTTTCCTCAAAAAGCATTTTATCAAAAAAACCAATTTTAAATAAAAAAAATCATTGATTTTTATCCACCCTTCTGAATAGTATAAATGGGCCTTAAAACAAACATGCAGGTTTAAAAGTGATTATATAGTTAAAATGTGCTGAATTCAGGTAAAATAATAATTGATTAAAATTTAAGAGATTTTGAAATTTGCAGACTCTGAACTCCCCTCCTGCATGATTCTGTAACCATCTTTTCCCTCCCAGGATACCTGAAAGCAGGCAACTCTCACCTGTTGCCTGGGTATCTTATGTCATTAAGGGTAATGCAGATCCTGGGGCCACCAACTGAGACACGTAATTGGGTGGGAATCCTCTGTCACCCCTTTGCAGCAGACTTGTTACTCATAGAAATATTTTTAGTGCCTCCACCTGCGTAGGCACTGCATACACCTGTGGGTGTATCTTGGTAGCTTCCAGGAACAAAAATATAAATAATGGATCTTATAAAAGAAATAAACACCCAAATTAGAACAAACACAATTTTCCTTAAGTTACGCTAACAGCATACAATGGAAAATGCGACTGATTAATATAGGCTAAGTTACTATAATTGTAACAGATCAGTGGTTGGCACTGCAATAGTTTAGCGAATGTCTGCAGCTTTCAACAGTAACATAAATCTAACCAACACTCTTAGCATTTGTCACGGGATTCCACTCACTGCTAGTGGCATCTGCTCCTGGTCATCCTGAGAGATTAGCTCTTGCAAGGCATCACACCCTCTTCTAGTTGTCTCTCTCCCATCATCTCTCATCCTGTGGGCCCCTCTCGGCTCTTGCTCCAGGAACTGCAGCCTCTTCTTTGTGACTCAGCCCTCCGGCCAGGTCATTATACGTGTTCCTCTCCTCTGGATATCAAAGTCTTTCATGACACGTGTGCTCAGGCAGTCTTCCTGCTCACTTCGTCAGCAGCTGGTAAAGGGATCTGGGCCAACCCTCTACTCGCGGTCCCAGCTCAGGGGCCCCTCTCTTTGGCAGCCAAGGCTTGACGTACCTACCCCATACCTCACTGCTCCTTCCTCTGAGCCTTGCCTGCCTCTCTGGCTCTCACCCTTCTCTGGGCTTGCCAAGCCACCCACCCTCCTCCCAGGGAGTGACTGTGGGCTGCTTGCCTCTGGTAGCCCAGATGACTCCCTCCTTACAGCCCCCTTTTGCTCTAAGATCCTGGGCTTAATACAGGCCAAGGTGAGCCTGTTCTGCTTAAATCCCTGTGCCGTCTCCTTCTCCAGGGGCAACCTGGGCAGTTAATTGGGCAATTTAGCCATCTTAACCCTCCCAGGCCTTGTGTCGGGGGTCATCACATCACATCATCATACATAAGACCCTACATAATTCACAGTCTTCTGTCGGGAAGAAACAGACGGAGACAGCTTGCGGAAGGAGGCGACCTGGGAAAGTCCCAGCTTGCCGCTTTTATTAAGTACAAACGTGCTGTAAGGCGTGTATGACAGTGATAAGTAGGCTTGTTTACTTCATTGTGATAGGCGGTGAAAGAAGAGCTCTCCTCATGGTCTCCTCGTGGACAGCTAGAGGGACAAGCGTGCCTGTGATTTTCCAGTGCTTAAGCTTACTACTAGACCTTGAGAGATAACAAGGGTTCAGAAGTTTATAGAGCGTGGTTTGCCAGCGCTCAAGGCCTTCAGTCTTCCCCTGTGAAATTTGGTCTTTTGTGTGCTTTTACTCTATACTATACAGATTTCACAGGGAGAGACTAGTGCGTCTCAGATTGGGGGTCCTGACCTAAAAGGATTTGCAGGGGAGTTGCAAGGTTATTTTAAGGGGATCACAGTATTGCTGCCCTTCCTTCTGTGCTACCTTCAGAGCTGGGAAGCCAGGGAGCTGCAGCTGCTGACTGAGGGCCCAGCTCTGCATGCAGCAGTGCATAAATAAGGGTGGCAATACCATATCATGCCATCCTTCCTTCTGCTCTGCTGATGGTGGCAGCTCTGCTTTCAGAGCTGGGCTCCCAGACTGCAGCCGCTGCTCTCCAACTGCCCAGCATTGAAGGCAGCACCTCCACCACCAGCAGCAGCGCAGACGTAAGGGTAGCAGTGCCACAAACCCCTAGCAATAACCCCGACCCCAACAACTCTTTTTTGGGTCAGGATTCCTGCAGTTACAGCACGTGACATTTCAGATTTAAAGAGATGAAATAATGAAATTAACAATTTTATAAATCCTATGACCATGACATTAACCAAAATAGACCATGATTTTGGTAGGGTCCTAATCATATACAGATCTACCCTGACCGCATGTTCTCCCTTCAATTTATAGTTGTGGGCCCTCTCTTAAGTTGGTGCACTAGGCAAGCAGGGGTTCAGGCCAGCACTCTGTAAGTCTGGCAAAGGCAGTCCAGTTGAAACAAAAAGGAGTGAGACAATTTTGTATTGTGACCAGTCGAGATTGCACAATATGAGCTGGCAACAGCAGCTGTTATAGCAGAGAGAAAAAGGCCCCGATTCTGATCATACAATGAATCCCCCCATCTCTTTTTTTTTCTTAGACTTAAATGTAGCCACACTGGACCTTCCACCCAGAGAGCACAGCTCCAGGGGTAACTCATTCTTTCCTAAACTGACTGAGAGCCAAATTCAAATCTGCAGCATGACTGCCAGTCTCTGGCTCTTGCTCTCAGTTCCAAACCAGGGAGAAGGAGGATGTGAGCTAGGACTCAGCACTGACAAGTTTTCAGCTGTAGTGTACTGTCATCTTAACCCTGGTTGCATTTCTTCAAGCCTGGCAACGCAATAACAGGGCTTTTCCTTGGTCCAGATCCCAAAGGGAGCAGAAGCTCTCAGTTACAGCTCCCAGTGCAAAATCGGAGTCCACCACAATCCCTTTGCAGTCTCTCAACTCAGAAGCTCAGTCCAGTTCCATGGGGTGCTCACCACTGCATTGTGGGATTTGTAGTCCAGTCAAAGTCAGCATACATTGAGCTTTGTCTAACCATGATACTTCTCATAGAGTTCAGAGGCTCGTCAATTAGGGGCATACAATTCTTGCTAACATTTCCATTTGGGATGCAATCCTGCACTTCTCAGAGAATGCCAAAGATGTTTCCATGCAGAGGAAATATCCTACACACAAAGCCTTGATTTAACTCCTCTCCTGGAGCCACATTCTGCAAACGAGCCACATGCAGGATTCCTGTGATGTCAGTAGAGATTTTTTGCACAGAAGGTTTCCAAGACTGTTCTCCTGGATTTTAAAAATGCAAAACCAGCTTTAAGAGAGCTTCACAACCAACGGTACTTGCGCACTCAAGGATTTTGCGGTAGTTAAGGAATAACACGTGCATCTAAGGTTTGGCCAGATTTACCTGCTTTTTAATTTTTAACCATTAATGTGGGATTATTTTCCTTGTATTTTGTAAAGCATTGTTAGTGAATGCTAGCAAGTCAGCCTACAACTTCGAACAGCAAAATTTAAACAAGCAGTAAATACCGTGTGCTGCAGGGTCAGTTGGGTCCAACATGTACACAGCTGAAATGGCATATCACTATACACTGTATTCCCAGACTTCTTTTGTTGGTCTGCAACCACTATGTAAGTGTAAGCAGTGTCAGGAATGAGATATATTCTGACATCTGGTGGCGAACTATGGGAATCGCAGTGAGCTGTGCAAAATAATTCTGGGGCTGATCAATTTGCATAGACACACCCACTGCGCCTAGCCTGAGCCCACAGCAGCCCACATGGCCACTTCGGCTGATGAGGGAGCCCCAGTTTCTATGTTATTGGGGCAGGAATGATAAAGTGATGTTACTGTGATTATGTGAATGAAGGACTATGGACATGTACTTGGCCCTTGTTATGATGGAGGGACTCGCCATCATCTAGGTAGCACTCAGTGGGCAAGGGCCATGCGTTTTCAGAACACTGTGAGATAGAGAGAGGTGATGGATAAGCACCTATACCTTTTGGTGAGGGCTCTGTCTGAGGGCCTCCTAGGCCTATTGCACCCTGCCTCTCTCCACTGTGGAATGTCAGAATTGAATTTTTGCTTCCATTAGGAGCCTGGTTTCAGGCTGCTGAGCTAGAAATTGCTTTGGGCTCACTGGTGCACCTGCACTAAGGCTCCCCTACTGTGAGCTGAAATCACTTAAGAGCTGAAATCACCTAAGAGCTAAAGAAATCACTGAGCACTGTCTTAAGTAGGGGGGCCTGAGAAAAGTGCAGAGTGGCTGGTGCAGCAGAGCAGTCTGTGTATCGGCTAGCGGGACGGCTAGCGGAGTTGTTGGTGCTGTGGGCAGAGTGACTGGCGCGGCACAGCTGTCTGTCGACTAGCGGAGGCGTTGGTGCTGCGGGCAGATTGACTGGTGCGGCAGAGCTGTCTGTTGACTAGCGGAGGCGTTGGTGCTGCGGGCAGAGTGACTGGTGCGGCACAGCTGTCTGTGTGTCGGCTAGCCGAGCAGCTAGCGGATCAACGGGCAGAGCGGTTCGTGGGACAGCCAGCGGAGTGGAGCAGAGCCGATTGCGGTGAGAGCTGCAGCGGAACCTCACGGAGAGGCGGTGCAGTTGGCCTCGGACCACGTAAGGTGCCCCGTGCCCTACCCTCCAATTCCACCCAGGCTGGAGGTAAGACTCTGCCAATTGACTTTTGAACTCTGCACTGACCAAGAACAGAGACTCTTGGGCTGTTGGACTTTTGGGGCTATTGAGTGACTTTTGGGGTTGTGGAACTCAAGAGCCAAAGGGAAGGCCACGGCCTAGTTGCTGGGAGGGGGGCTTCTGGTTCATGATTTGGTTTATTAACCTTGTTTGTGGTGTTTCCCCAATATAATGCCACATTGTTTCTCCCTGTTATTAAAAGGCTTTGGTACACTCAGACTCTGCTTGCGAGAGGGGAAGTATTGTCTCTTACAGACACCCAGAAGAGTGGTATATGGTTGTCCCAGGTCACTGGGTGGGGGCTCGAGCCGGTTTTTGTATTGTGCTATTGGAATGGAACCCCTGGATACTGAACCCGGCCCTTGTTGCTGCCAACTCTGATGGGCAGAAGGGTTACATAAGGGCAGTAGCTCCCTGTTCTAGAGGTGAATTCTCTCTGAATATGCAAAAAGGCTGTATTTGAATCTTCTTCCTGTATAGTAGGCAAGTTACTCTTTTCTTTTGATTCTCTTCTTTTCCTTCTTGTTTTTTTCCTTCGTCACTGCCCCCACCCACCCACACACACACACACACACACACACTTTTTTTTACTTTTACAGTTCACCATTGCATATGCTTTATTTTCTGTCCCTCTTTGGATCAGGCTTTTCTTTTGCAAAAAGTTTCTTTAGTATCTTGAAATCCACAGTGCAAACCTCAGTTTCTGCAACAAATTGCCAAACCATAGTTGCTAACTTTGCTTTGTCATCATTACATAGGAGTGGGCAGAAGAAAGAAAGGATCAAAAAAATTCAAACAGGCAGAGTTTAAGAACCCAGCTGGGGATGAATAGTTAACTTACACTGATCCAAATCCTCTGAATGACCTCCACCGAGCCCTACTGCTGAGACATTCAAATTTACTCTTCTGTAAGATTAAAGTTAACTTCCATTGCTTTAAATCTCCTCTTTCTTAGATGCCATATGCATTGTTATTCTTAATACCTGTAAAAGTGAGCTGAGCAGAGAGACAATTTGAAGACATGACACTTACTGAGTCATCCAATTTCTGGGATACATAATCTTGTTCCTGGTTTGTGGGCCTCTCTCCTAAAGGAGCATGTTAAATGATTAAGAGGAAACTGACACTGGCTTTTTATTTTCCACAAAGCCAGCCATTCCCTGTATCAAGAAGACAAAAGAAAAACAGCTGGAGACTGCTGTTTAGAGTACTTTTCCAACGCTATTTCGCAAGAATCAGCTAAAGCGCTGAATCATTGACGTGTAATCATTAGACTAAAAGAGAAGTGAAGCACAGCCTCTTCCTATAGTGCTGTTATTTTTGCCTGTGCAAGTTGAGTATGATGTCAAGAAAATAATTTTCCCTATAACCTGTATTATGGAGACCAGGCCATATTGTGCAAAGCACTGTATAAATACATAGTGAGCTTAATCCTGCAAGGTGCTGAGTACTGGGGTATTAATCCACAATGAATTTAAGCATAGGATTAATTTTAAGAACATAGGTTGTTCCATTGAAGTCAGCAGGATTATTTATCTGCTTAAAATTAAGCCTGGGCTTAAGTGCTCAGCACAGTTGCGAATTTTCAAATACATCGACTTTCACAATAAGCCAAAAATCAAGCTAATCCCATTTCAAAATAAACCAGTCCTTAAGAACCCCAACACTCTATGTGACTAGATTCCCCCCACACACCAGTGTATAGGCTGGGACTGTGATGGGCCTGCTATGCACCCCTGACTCTCTTCCCCCTGCCCCTGTTTTCCCCCGTCCTTTGTCCTGTTTGTCGGGAGCTGATTTAAAAAAAAAAAAAAGCAGCAAGCTAAAGCCCAACAAGCTACTAGTCAACAAGAAACTCACAAGTCAAAAACGAGCCCAATTTCTGCATTTTTTTGGTGAATTTGGCATGTTTGGTGCTCAGCATCTTCCAGGTTCAAGCCAAGGAAGACACCCCCTCTAAAGGAATTTAGTGCAGTCACATGCTAGAGTGCTGGTAGCCTTCCCAATAGAATGTCCAGTTGTCAATAGATCATTTTCACTTATACTTTAAGTAAATATTTAATTTCGTCTGTCCTGGGATGAAACTCTAGGACACCTTCAGAATTAACTTTGTTAGTCCCTCCATTATTCCTACTGGAGCCAATTCTTTGTTCCTTATTCAAATTTTATTTGAGGATTTTGTCTGCTAGGGGACTGAATAAATATCCTTAGTATTTGGCCTGTGGTGCTTAAGTAAACTAAGAATGCCTTAATACGTGGTGATCTGACACATAATGGACTACCTTCTACCCTTGGTGTTGCACCACGCAGTCATTAATTTCACTGAAGTTATGCAGTGTAACTGATGGGAAAATTTGCCTCCATGTGTGATGGATACCTACAGGCAGAGTGATTTAGGGAGAGTTCCTTTCAGCTAATTTTTTTGATGATGGGGGAGAGAAGGTGAAGAGAAGCCTTCATGTCTCTGTAGCTTTTTGTGTTTAACACACAGTTTTTGCAATGAGTATATATGAAAGGTCACAGGGTAGGAAGGAAATAACGACGTCCTCTCAGATACACAGATTTTTGGACACCAGACAATGCAAAGCAAGCTAGTCATTACGGGTTGTAATATGACATACATTTGTATTTGGCCAGAGCATTTTTGAGCTGTGTTGAAGAAATTCCCTTGGTGCACATTGCAGAATCAGTGCACTCTTTGCAGCCTTTGCTCAAGAGAAGCCCTGGTGAGATAGATATAAGTGAGAGATGAGGTGCAAAGCAGTGTAAGAAGGCTGCGTGCCAGTGTAAGAAGGCTGTATGCCTCTTTAGTCCCTGGCTTTCATAAGCATTAATTCACTCGCAAGTGTTTTTTGAAGGGGACTTAACTCTTAAATCTTCTCTTCTGTCAGCTTGTTTCAACATTACTAACATTTTAACCCTTTTGTAATGGTTTGTACTTTTCCATTGATTTGCTCTATTTTATTTGTAAAGTACCGCAAGTACAAAAAACCCTCCAACCCTAAACTGTACTTGAGACAAGTTGATTGACTGAACTGCAGTCGTTAAAGAAAGTGAACAGTGTTAAGCATGATATATCATGTACCAAATCAGCTACAGTTGTTTGTCCATTTAAAGTTCACAATGTACAATAGCTAAAAGGACTCTAATTTAATTTTGACTGAAATCGGTAGCCAATTGTGTCAAGTATTTTATTCTATGAAAAATTATATGCTATGTTAAGGGAATTTTGAAACCCAGCTTCTCTGTCTACCCAGTCCTAAAGATTCATACATGCGGACTGCTGAGCTGTGTTTTCTTGTTTATATAACATCAGCACAGTGTGTTGTGCCTCCAGCCTACTCCACCTAAGGGCAAAATTATCTGTATGCCTGGTATCTTTTTTTAATACGTTATAAAATAACAGCGAGAGCCTGTTTAGATAATGAACACAATGATAAGATTACTGTTCAAAGTGCTGTATTAATTTAGGACCACATTATGAATTGTTCTCAAATGTCATTGGTCAAACCAAAATCAAAATGGAAAACTTCATAAAAGATCATCTGTTCATTCCTTTTTTAACACATTTTCTTGTGCTTCCTTTCACATGTTGCTCTCAATGCACATTGGAAAGGGGAATATGTGTTTTTGTCAACATTTTACAGATGGAGAAACTGAGGAACAGACGTGGCCAAAGTTATACAACAAGTCAGTTGACCTGGTCAGGAATAGACTTCAGGTCTCCTAAGTGCCACTTTTGTGTTCAGCCACCCCCCTAACCATGGCCCATCTATCATAGAACAGTAAGTAGATTAGCCACTGCCACAATACCTTTCAGGCTCTGACTTACAACATTTTGGGTTTCTTTAAAGGAAAGTAATGTAGAGTGGTTTGGTCTAAAAATGCAACAAGAGAAATTCTATCCCTTTAGACCAACACACAAAAGCAGGCCTACAGATTGGCACATTTCTTAACCCCATAGACTTCAGACCAAGGACAAATTCTTCCGATTTATGGTATCAAGCCATGCAGGATCTGTTGCTTTCTGATCACTTCTAAGCCCCCTCTCAAGATTCTGTGCTTCTAGAACTGCATCATGGAAACATTAATAGAAAAATACTTCCTTTTCTGATCTAGTCTGAGCTGGTCTCATATACGTACACATAAAAAACCAACCTCTTGATTAAGGCCATGGCATAGAAATAGCATTATTCAACTGCTGCCTTTAGTGGCACAATCAGATTTACTGTGGCATACCGTGCCCTGCTGACTGCATTGGTACAGTAAGAACTTTGAGTATTCCATGGACGATGAAAATAAAGACTTGAGGAAAACCACTCAAAAATCCAGACTCTGGTTTTCCACATTAAGAAAACATGCAACCCTCTTCCTGTGTCACAAATCGTAAACTAAGCTCAAAGAGCCAGTGGAAAGTAATTCAGCAAAGACAAATCTGTTGTGACTGTGCAGTAGCATGTGTGTGAATGTAGAAAGCCTTTGTGTTGGTAATAAATTCCTATTTGAGAAATTAAGAATATCTTTTTCTTGCTTTTTTAATCTAAGATATCTATGAGCAGCTAGTATAATGGACCAGGACTGGAGGCCTCAAATGCAAAATCTCTGCGGCTTCTTGAGCTGTGTGTTTCTGTATAATTTTTCCAAGTATTTCTTCCTTCGGGGCCAACAGTTTTTTTAGCCATCTGTTCAATGATTAGGTTGGCTGCTGCCTTCCACCCCAGAGGTGGCGGCCTGACAGTAGTGCTGGCTATATGTAACTGCTGAAGCAGTTTGCAATCCTTTGTGATGAAAGGCACTATAGATTGGCATTGTTCATTAAAAACAACAATTAAAGATGGACAAACTACTTCAGATAAATTAAGAAGCATCCCTACCTTTCTGTGAAAATTTGCACAGTACTCAAACAGAACATTTACTGAATTCCTTTTGTCAATCCTGCTTCGCATTCCAGGTTCTGGACCGGAAGCAGGAATGATACAACAATGACAAAGAATATACATGGGGTATTTCTGGCCTGAGGAGATACAGGAATATGCAAGAGCCTGGCCTCACGAGCTGCAGAAGATTCTGACTTGAACAAGAAACTATGTTTTGGATGATTTTTTTTCAATTCAAACCTCCACAGATTTGGAGGTTCATCCTTCATTACTGCCATGTCTCTTTAGCCAGCAAGTAGAAGATGCTCCCACATACATGCTTTGGTTTCCATCCTCCGCCCCAAAGACTGACTGACCCACTTTATAAGGAAGTCAGCAATTCTGCATTAAAACTGCTTTTTTTTTTTTGCCATTTGATAGTTACATTTTCTTTTTCTGCATGCAGAGTGAGATTTGAACTGGATGCTTTGAGCCCACAAGTCACATACAGTACAAAAAACAAGGTCCTGCTTGTGACTGAAATTTCACAGTTCTATTAAGAAGCCAAAGGAGTAGAGCAACCTTAAGGACTAGAGGGAGACTTTCAGAGCCTTCAAAGGTACCTTTCCCCCGAAAGCAAATGAGAGTCTAAAACTCACAATTGTACCTGTGAAAATCCTTCCCCCACCCCGACAGCAGCAACCTGCACTAGGAGCCTCTCTAAAGCCGAGGGAAGTCATCAGAAAGCCACTCATAGCCTTCAGTGGGTATAGGACCAGCCCCTAAGTGCTTATACACCTGCAAGAAAAACAAAGATTTCTAATGCCATTGTTAATAACAATAATGACACACACATTCTGGTGCCAAGGCTTTGCTATTTAGGACATGTCTAGTGCTAAGACTTTCGATGGCAGGCTTCACAGCCTCTCCCTACATTTATCTCCCTATTGTCAGCCCTCCAACATCCTAAGCCTAAAAATAATATCTCTAGCAGCATTTTTTAAAAATAAACCTCCCCGACCTTGCCAGGAGCTACTTCAAGTACTTGTTGACCTGTCATTTGTCTGATCCAACTGCTGTTATTGTAGTGATGGCTCAGTGGCCCTCACTTGATGGCTTCCGAAAACCACCTCCCAAACTTTAATGTATCCATCTAACAATACCAATCACTGGTGAAATTCCAGCTTATCAAAGCTAGGCACAGCGGGCATTAATAACCAGTCACTGCTTTTTTCCTTCCCAGCAAAGTAAGGAGATGCTGGCAGGCTGGAAACGTTCCACAAAGCTGCTGAAGATGTGTTTACATGATTTTTAAAAAGCAAATTTCTTCGTTCACCCTAGAAGCATTATTGATTGAATTGGAGAGCTCCCCTGGGGGTTGCACTGGAAAAGGTTACAGCCTGTTAAGACAAAATTATCTCCATCAATTGTCAGCTCTTTAACCTAATGATGACAATCATGAGTGGCTCACTCTACTCTGCAGAATTACATAAAGCACCTAATTAGATTAATTGGCAAAATAATATTATTACGAAGAATTTGGCTCAATATACCACTGCTGGAAAGAAAAGCTGCAAAAAAGCAACTCAGTCTGAATAAGACCTTGCTAACTGCTCAGTAAGAGTTAGTTTATGTGGAGGGGGACTGTTTGTTTTTTATTATTAAAAGATTGCTTTTATTCAGGTGCAAAAGTAGAAAAGCACAAACCCATTAGCACTTTTCAACAGTGGCTGCCGTAGTTTTTATTTGACTGGTACTTGCAATGGGCACTATTTAGGACTGTCAACAATTGATCCTGTGACTGGGAATGAATCAGTAACTATGGCTCTTTGCTAGTACCCAGTAGAAAGATAATATAAAGGTAGGTGAGGCAACATGATTGTAATGGCTTTTCATCAGTGTGGTTCTGGCTTAGGTTCATCCCATAGAAGAACGGATAAAAACAATGAAATAACTATAATATTGACCAAAGCTGATTAAAGCTCTGGAGAATGGGGTGGAGAGAGGAACCATTTAATAGGTTTGATGAAGACATTAGAAGTGAACTAAAGCTAAACTTTTCATTTTCTGGCAATAAATACCATCCTGCATGGTATTTGTTCATTAACAAAGGGCAAGTCTTGATCTGAATTTGGTGGTCTTCAGAGGATAAACTTGAGATCCACACTGAAAACAGTAGAATGTCAGTTGTTTTAGCTTCCGTTTAATGTGGTGGGCTTGTTTCTGGCTATATCTACACTACCGTTTTGTTGACAAAATCAATGTCGACAACCAAAAAGCACGATAATTACATTGCTATTGCATCTTCGCACTGCGCTCCCTCTGTCAGCGGAACGCATCCACACTTGGTGCTCTAGCAACAATAGTGAGAGCAGTGCACTGTGGGTACCCACTTTATGCTGCAATGACTTCTGTGTTGGCGGAATAGATCACAGCGCATCATGCAGGCTCAATGCCCCATGATGCATTGGTTTTTTGCCCCAGCAATCCATGGCCTTCTGGCTTCAGTTCGCATCATTTTTTCAGTGGCCCTTGTTCGCTGTCCACCCACCACGTGTATGTGAAACAATGGATCCCACACTGCTTTCCAATGCAGTTCTGTCATTAACACGTCACAGATGGCAGGATTCAGACTTGCCTGACCTGCTGGGTGACAAGCATAGGAGTAACATATGATTATTTTTGGCATTCATAGATCAGCTGCACAAAGTGGATTGTTGCTTTTGGGCTCAGGAAACAAGCACTGAGTGGAGGGATCACATCATCATGCAGGTCTGGGCTGACAAGCAGTGGCTATAGAATTTTCAGATGAGGAAAGCCACCTTCTTGACACTGTGTGCGGCACTCGCCCCAGCACTGCCATGCAAGTACACCAAAATGAGAGCTGCTCTCTTGGTGGAGAAGTGCTGTGGCGATTGCAGTGGAAGCCAGTGACTCACTACTGGTCGGCTGCTAGTCACTTTGGAGTGGGGAAGTCGACTGTTGGGGCCGCGTTAATGGAAGTGTGCAGGCCATTAATCGCATCCTGCTGTGAAGGACTCTGACTTTTGGCAATGTGTGGGAAATAGAGTGTGGCTTTATGCAAATGGCTTTCCCTAACTGCGGAGAGGCGATAGATGCCACGTGTATCCCAGTTTTGGCACCAGACCACCTTGTGATGAAATACATCAGGCGAAAGGGGTAGGTACTTCTCCATGGTGTGGTACTGACATAAATGCTGGCTGGTCCAAGAAGGTGCATGATGCACATATTTTCAGGCACACCAGCCTGTACAGAAAGCTGAAGACAGGGACTTTCTTTCCAGACGAGAAGACTCCGATGAAGGATGTTGGTCCCATAGTGATCCTGGGAGACCCAGCATACTCCCATGGCTTATGAAGCCATACACAGGAAACCTGGATAGGAGTAAGAAGTGCTTCAGCAGTGGGCTCATTAGATGCAGGTTGACCGTGGAATGTGAGATGGGCAAATTAAAGGCGCACTGGTGATGCCTTTCTGGCAGATTAGACCTCACTGAGGAGAATATTCCCATGATCATAGCTACCTGGTGTGTATGTCATAGTATTTGTGAAGCTAACAGTGAAAGGTTCGTTCAGGGGTGGACTGCTGAGGCACAGCACCTCGCAGCTGATTTTGAGCAGCCTGATACCAGGGCTATTAGAGGAGCACAGTGGGGGGCATTTTGAATCAGGGAAGCCTTGAGGCAACACTTTGAGAATGAGAACCAATTTTGTATATTGCTGTGCTACAAACTTCAATGCTTCATTAAACTGAACTTTCCTAGGAAGCACTTGTGATGATTCATGGTCTAGAATTTCAGCAAGCAAAAGATTAAACTCCCTGTGTATATCTTGCTACTGCCTGCTATCTCATTTTGTAGGGCATAAATAAAGATTAATTATCTCAGATTCTTTTTTTTAATTAAACAAGAAATCAGCACACACAAATGCTTGGTGGGACATGAAGGGAAAAGGGTGGGACAGACCTTCAGAGCTGGGCATAGGTCCAGCTATCATTTTGAAAGCCGTCCGAAGAGGTGGAGTGAATGGGAAACTGAAAATTTCTGGAAAGCATCAGGGAATGCATGGATGGAGAAGGGGTGGGAGCTTGAAAACATTTCTGCATTTGCTGCAGGGGAGGGCAGGCACGCATCTATTCTGATTGCAACCTTATGAGGGACTGGAGCATCTCTGCTGCTTCATTACTTTTATCAGTTGCTCAGTGGCATCCTTAACAAAGTCCTGATTTTCTTTTCTATCCCATCTTTCAATTTCTCTTCACTCCCCACGTTCCCTTTTTTCTGCATCCAAGTATTATAGGACCTCCTGCAACATGTCCTCCTTGCTCTGTCTTGGCCACTTTCTGGCTGGGGCGTGTGTAGGCAGTTCCCTGAAAGCCACATCTGCAGAAGCACAAGAAACAACACACACAAGCATGATTTAGTTCACACGTAGCATTGAATCATTACAGTTTAGCACACTTCTTGTAAGGTACCAAGCATTTTCTCAGTGTCTCTTGGCAAGCACACATCTCAGAGAACACCCTAAGTATGGTGAGTTAGCGAAGAGGCAAGGAGGCTAGTACCCTGGGGTAAACAGCAGTGGTACTTATGAAAGGGTGGTGGTGCAGGCAACTAGGGACAATACTGTTAATTCTCCAACCCTTTTCCACAGGCAGGGGTCATGGAAGCAGATACGTGACTCCTGAGGATAATCAGGGAAGAAAAGCTGCATTTGCTGATTGCAAAGTGGTGCAGGAAAGCTTCATTCAATGGGGGAAGGAACAAGCAGCTTTGCCAAGGAACCTCCAGCAGAGGATTGCCGAGTACCCCCAGGAATGTTTTTCCTAGAGAGCTGTCTGAAGGATTCCCATGAAATCTCGTACACACTTCCGCTGTACTGCTTAGCTGCACATGGAAATGTCCAGCACACAGAAACACAGCCAGCCTTGTCTATTTCTGTCCCATCTCTCATCATGTAACCAAGCACCATCGACTCAAAAAAACCCCACCTCAACGACACTTACCAGGGTCTCCCCTCCTGCTTCATGCTTGCCGGAGTGGGAGTGCTGGGACTGGCAAGACCACTCCGGAATGGAGAACAGTTTTTGACTGGCCTGACCACCTGGCGACCCTGCAGCAGGCTCCACAATATCCTCTAACCCCACCTCCTCATCCACAGTCTAATCCTGTGGGTTAGGCCAACTTTCCACCGCCTCAAGCCCTGCTGAAGTGTCTATAGGGTTCTTGCCGGTGCAGAACGTATTGCCGCCAAGGAGAGCAACCAGTTCCTTATAGAACCAGCAGGCTTTCAGTGCAGCACCAGAGCTACAGTTTTCCTCCCTTTTCCTTCTAGTAAACCTGCCCCAGTTCCTTTATCTTCATTTTGCACTGCACTGTGTCCCAATTGTACCCATTTTCACACAGACTGCGCGAAATCTGCCTGTATGTATCAAAATTCCTATGGCTGGAGTGCATTTGAAAAAGTAGGAGCAGCTACAACATAACACACAGCCCACGCTATGGTGGTGATCGGTTCGGAGCCAGGCCAGTTGTGGGTCCCCAAGACAGAGCTCTCTGGGACCAGTGGTCAAGTGTTCTTATAATAATAGATGCAATGTTTTGACATTGATGCAATGTTTCAGACTGAAAAATCAAACATTCAGACGAGGAAACTGTGCGTTAACATTTCTGCGACAATTAACCCATTGTAGCCTAATGTTGTGTAAGAAGGAAACAAGTATAGACAACACTGAGCCGGATTGACCCTGGCACTGTCCCAAAGGGAAAGGGCATATGGAACCTTACTCCCAACTCCAGCATACCATCACTACACACTCAGACCAGCACATCATACCGTCCCTTAACCCAGGCTGAATGTCATGCAGTCACCTGGGCTCTGAAAACAGGAGGGTAGAAGCTATAGTTACTCCTCTTCGTGGCGAGGGGTTGCTGAGATACCTGCTGAACAAGTAGCCAAGTCCAACTCTGAAAGGGAAGAAGGCAGTGGCTGGCGAGTGCATCAGGCAGAGGATGTGGTGAGCTAAGATGGGATGGGTGGGAGAAGTAGAGAAGGAACAGATCCTTCTGAGAGGACATGAACTGTTGGGAAATCAGGAGCTACTGGGGAGAACAGTTTCTGATGTTAAGCAGATAGGCTGTGGTCGGGCTGGATAGCATAGTAGTGACTCCAAACCCTTTTATCCCCACCCAAGCTAGCTCATGGGAGGAGAATATGACTTATCCTAATGGCATAGTCCCATCCCAGCTGCTGGGACACTGCCTGACTGCATCCTCTTGCTCTTTGTTGGAGTCCTCATGATATTTTCCAGCCAGAAAGTTAAAGTCCATGGCAGGAATTGGAAAATACAATGTCCAGATTAAAGGTGAGCTGCAGAAAATAAAGTGTGTGCCCTTTAATCACAGACTGAAAGTAAGTAAGCTTTTTTTAAAAAGGCGCTTATTTTTTCATGTTTTTTGAATGATTAGGCTCTGAGTTCCTGCTTTTTAACGGAGTAGTTTAGGAAGCACTTCGGAGCATTTGGAGGGAGACATCACAGGTTGATTGAAACCTGTTCTGCTCTGCCAGCCTTTTAACTGCGGGGGAGGGAAGCGAATGGTCTGTTACCAAATAAGTTCTCCAATGATTTTGACACAACCCTTCAGCATAAAGGGGGAAATGAGAATCTGATATTGCAAATATAAACTACAAAGCAGAAAAACTTGAAAGAAAAAACACCCCTTTGTCAGCAAGGGGAACAAATACAGCCCTTTTGTTTTGCAATATGTCTTTTAGAACGTAGACACAAATAAACAAAAGAAAGTTGTTTTACAACAGAAACCCCCTACAAATGTTAAACATCTTGGATAACTGACCTTTAAAGTTCACTTTATTGTGGCTTGAAGCTGATTCCCTGCCTACAGTAGGCTGGATATGGAATGAGCATGTGCTACTGAACAAGTTCTAGAAACTGTTGTGTTAAATAGCAATTCTCAAGACAATATATATGATTACATACACAAATAAAAATAGTTTCCTTATCTGTGTCAGGAAAAATACCCTAGATTATCAAAATGGAAAGAGTTTGAAGCATCAAACATTTTTTTCAGCATTTCTATTGTTTACTACATGTTTCACCTCGAGTGGGCAGTGAAACTAAACTGTTCAATTTATAGCCATTTTCACTTGCTATTTGTCATCACTACCGCTTTCTGATGCTCACCCTCAAGCCCAGTGCTGTTAGTTTGGATTTTCAGCATTGCAGGGAACTAGCTAATGAAAGAGATGTGGGTTTTGTTCATGGTGATGATTGTTACAATTTCTTGAGACCATGCCTGTTTGTCCCAGGTTTCAGTTTACACAGCCTAGACCTTGTGCCTAAAACCAGTTGACTGTTAAGCTTTTGAGAACTGTATCAAAACAGATTGTACAGTATGTGGTAATATCTCTTGTTGTGGGACATTAGTGTAGTGTTAAAAGAATGAGGAGTACTTGTGGCACCTTAAAGCCTAACCAATTTATTTGGGCACGAGCTTTTGTGGGGTAGGACCCATTTCATCAGCTGCACAGTGGAACATGTATTTCCTCTCTTGAAAATTCCAGTTGAGGTTGCATTAAGTCTAGTTTAGCCACAGCCCTTCTACCACCTCTTAGTTCCTGATAGATTTATATCAGTAGAAGCCATTAGAAATGTCTCAACTTTCAGCTAGTGTTTACAGCCTCGCTGTGCAACATCATTTACATCAGAAATAACTGGCAACGCCACCAATGTTCTCCAATCATTCCGCCACTTCTCTGTTGTTTCTGCCTCAGCGTTCAAGGGACAATGCACACTGTGCACATGCAGGAGAGAACAGAGTCCCACAGGAAGACACTTAAATGCCATAAAATGTCACAACACCAGATAAAATAAGGATTAAAGAGAGAGACAGAGGCAGAGTTATTGGCAAATGATATGCAGTTAAAGCCCATTGCATGCGTTAACATCACACAATGTTTCTTTGTAGTTTTAAACATCACCTAAGTGTATAAATTCCATGCAAATGTAACCTTTATTATGAGAGCATCAACAGTAGGAAAATCTAACTAAAGGCTAAAAGGGTTGCTAGAAATGGATCCTTTTTTTCATATGGAATCAGTAATGAATGAAATGACTTCCATGAAGGATATTATTTCAGATTACTACCGACAAGTACTGTTCAAAGAAAAGTTTGCCTATCACAACTTGATTTATTTAATGTCTTTCCCCCTTGCACACACCCATCCCCTCCAGGCCCTATGTCAGTGGCTCTCAAACTTTTTTTTACTGATGATCCCTTTCACACAGCAAGTCTCTGAGTGCGACACCCCCACCCCTTATAAAAGCACTTTTTTATACATTGAACACCATTCTAAATTTGCTGGATGCAAAGCTGGGTTTGGAGTGGAGGCTGAGAGCTCACGACCCCCCCATGTAATAATCTCACAACCCCCTGAGGGGTCCCCCAGTTCTAAACCCTGCCCTATGTGGTTCTGGATGAATTATTATTCCATGTGCCTACATCATAATATATGAAAAGAGCAGCTGGACTATCGAAAGCCTCTCCATTTTGCTTAACACAAATCATTAACATTGGGACACTTGCCACAGTCTATTACACCCAAGACCTTGGCTGATGAATTACATCTCTGTCAGTTGTCCTGTCTAGAAATTACCAGCATGTGAAGAGGAACCCAATATCATTATCTGCATTACAAACGCAATGGCAGGCTATGTAAGTAATAGCAGGCTATGTTTCACTTGTTTGGTGTTTTCCCAGTGAAACCAGACCATGATGTCCTTCAAGCCATAAAGTGAAACACTATTGAGAAGCTTGTCAATACAAATAACAGAAGAAATGAGGTGTGACCATTCAGAAAATTGGAGATAAGTACGGTAACAGAACCAATTACTGGCAAAGGATTTCTTTTTCTCCATGTTCAGTCTAAAATAACCCAGTCGAGGCTGTTACCTAATTTTGACGTGTATCATGAGTTGTCTGCCTCTATATGCTTGCTGTGGTTGGGAGTACTTTGAACACCATAAGGTTTCATATAGAATCATAGAATAGAATATCAGGGTTCCAAAGAGGATGGATCTAGACTGTTCTCAGTGGAATCAGAAAATGGAACAAGGAGTAATGGCCTCACGTTGCAAAGGGGGAGGTTTAGGTTGGATATTAGGAAAAACTTTTTCACTAGGAGGGTGGTGAAGTGCCGGAATGGGTTACCTAGGGAGGTGGTAGAATCTCCTTCCTTCGAGGTTTCTAAGTTCTGGCTTAACAAAGCAGTGACTGGGATGATTTTAGTTGGGGATTGGTCCTGCTTTGAGCAGGGTGTTGGATTTAGATAGAGCCTCTTTATTTCCTCAAATATATATCGGCGTCCAAGCCATAAAAAGGAATGTGTGGACATGATATGTTGCACTGTAAATGAATAATAAAAATAGACCTAATCCCTATTTGTCTTTTATTATATGCATATAGAGGGCTTGTGAGCATTCTTTAGGCTCTTCCACTTACTTGCTAACTCCATTTTTCTTCCATAACAACAGTTTAAAAGTGTCTGTTATTAAATCGTCTGCCAGACTATTTAAGGATATGATTCACTACATGCCATTTGACTTACTCTGCACTGAGAGCATCAGGGAGAATTCATTCTCTAGAACAGCATCTCTCAATCTTTTTTGGACGCGGCCCCCTTCCGCTTACCCGAGGCCCGGGGATGTGTCCGCTGAAATACTGCCGAATAGAAAACTTCCGCTTTCGGCAGCTTTTCCGGCGGGACACAAATAGAATCCATACCATTTCGGCGGTGTCCCAGGGCTGATCCTGTGGCGGGGGGATCTCGCGCATCCTCCTGGGGTGCGCACACCTCATTTTGAAGACCACTGCTCTAGAAAACAATGTACAAAATAAGTACATGTGAAAGTTAAATAAAAGAGCAAGGATTTCAGGAATATAAGAATCTGGTAAGCTGGAAAAATCCTTCAGACTTTGCCTATCCTGTACAGCTGGGAAAATAATGGATTTTTTCAGTTCTATAGCAATTTTGAAAAGTGGAAAAAAATCTTTTGCATTGAACTGAAAATGAACATATTTTTTGAAATTTTTTGTGTCAAATTAAAAAGGAAAAAAAATAGTTTCAAGTGAGCAAAAGGCTTTGATTTCAAGCACTTTTAAATATTTTGAAATGTTTAAAAATAAAATTAAAAGAAATGTCAAAATTAAACTTGATTTTTTTAAATTTAGGGTTTATTTTTAAACAGTTTAGTGAAATGAACATGAAGTTGTGAAACAGTCTGGTGTTAAATCTGCATTTTTTTGCTGAAAAAAATAGCTTCTGTTGACATTGCCATTTCTGGGGACCCTAGAGCCTATTTGCTCAGTTCATATCCATATCCATATCCATATCCATATCCATGTTCATGTTGTGGCTTACGTTTTAAAACCTACTATACAAATGAACTAAGATTAGTAACATATTTGTGTCTGAGCAGCATATGCCACTGGAAAATATTAGCGTGCAGTGTGCTTTGCAAAACAACATCCAGTGAAACCTATTTAAATGAACAAAGGATCATCAAAAATTGGCTGCCTTGTTAGAGAACTTTAATTACATGGCTATGCAGTTTATTTAATAAATATCACCACTATGTGATTTACATCATTGTCCCAACACTAGTACACAACCCATTTCAGGGTGGTTTACAAAGGACGTTAAGTATGCTTATCTCCGTTATACAGGTGGAGTACAGTGAGGCACAGAGTGGTTAGATAACTTGCCCAAGGTCAGGAAACAGTTGGGTGACAGAGTCCTGAACAGCATCTTGCTCTCTCAGCTCAGTGCACTAGCCACTGGACAGTGTTGTCGTCTCCACTAGAAACAGTGAAGGATGCTCCAAGCACATCCTGCCACTGCAAACAATGGAAAAGAAAGAAGTTGCTAGTTAAGTACATAATGTGCTCCTGCTCTCGGCTGAGGCACCATTTCCTCAGAGAGGAGCTCTTCTTTTATGAACCGTAGGATGCTCATTGGAGCAGAGGTTCTCCATCACTGGCTTGTGAGTACCAAGTTCCTCTGCTCTGCTTCTCCTACCCCAGTTCAAGCCCATCACTTCTTATTGCAACCCCCACAAAACACTTTCGTGTTCACCCAGTTACATCATTTCTCGTGACTCACCGACCTCAGCTCTGCATGGTGTTATGGGCTGGCGTGTCAGGGGCTGAAGGGACATGGGGGAGGCAGGGCAGTATGGCTATACAGGCTGACATGGGACTGCGCAGGGCAGTCTATGGTGGGAAGAGCCCAGTGCCAAGGCAGTGATATTTGAAGAGGTCTCCCAGGCCCGTGTCCGTGGCTCTTTGACACACCAGGCAAAGTGTCCCCACCAACACCTCACAAAAGGCGCCGTGGGCCACCGCTGCCTTAGTGCACCAGGAAGCCCAGGCAGCAGCGGGGAGGGAACCCTGTAAGCCCCAATGTGTTGCAGCTGCAATAGTCTGACCCCAGACCCCCTAGTATCACCCCCCTCCCCCGCTTTTTGGACAAAACCCTTTGCTGCCCACTCACCGGCCCCGCCACACGTCCACGTTTAACGCTTCAACGCGGCCTAAAAGCCGGACTGACTCTCGCTATGCACCACGCCAACCCAGCACGGTGAGAGCAGATCACACCAGTAACAGATCGGGACACCGGCCACCCCCGCCCCAGGTCCCACCCCCACCCCGCTCGGCCCCGCTACCGGACCCCTTCGGCCTGCCATGGGCGTGATGCAGCCTTCCTCAGTGCCCCCCCCCCCCA